>NC_051168.1:86476876-86789661 GCF_013339725.1 Rhipicephalus microplus
CACTCGGTTTAAACAGAAAGCATCGCGGAACACTCTCCGGTGCACGCTTCTTTTGTTCGGGTGCCGAATTTTTAGAGTCTTCGGGACACTCCTTCTTGACCTTTGCGAAATTAGTTCCACCTTGCGCTTCCAAGAATTGATCAGCCAATTCAAGCATGTCTTCAAGTGACTTAGCTCTCCTCTCTTTCAAGTACAGCGACAGGCTTGGGTGGCCACTAGTAAGAAATTGTTCTCTAATTAGGAGCTCTCTAAGCTCATCGTACTCCTGTGCTGTCCCTGCAAGTTCAATCCATCTGTCGAAACAATGGCAAAGTCGGGCGGCATACTGCGTAGTCGTCCCACCATCAGCTGGCTTTCCTGTCCAAAATCTGTCCCGGAATACTTCCACAGTAAATTTAAATCGCTTCAGCAAAGCAGCTTTCACCTTTGCGTAGTTAGCTGCATCGGTCGGCGTCAGCCTGCCATACACACTGAGCGCTTCACCACTCAAGCAAGTACTCAAAGCAGTTGCCCATTGATGTTCCGGCCAATTCTGGCTCCTTGCAATCGTCTCAAATCGGTGAAGGTACGCGTCAAGGTCGTCCTTCCTTTCATCAAACGCTACGAGCAGCTTGCTTGGGTTCAAGCGGAAGCCATGATCTTCCCGTTCGCTGCTTTCAACTCTGGCTTGGACCGGAGTTTCACTTTGCTATTGCAAACGGAGCCGCTCGAGTTCGATCTCGTGCTGGCGCTGCCGTTCCCTTTCAGCCATCTCCGCTTCTCTTTCTTCTCTTGCCCTTTCAGCTGCCAACTTTTCTCTCTCTCACTCAGCTGCTTTTTCTTCCTTGGCCCTCTCAGCTGCCAACCTATCTCTCTCCACCGCCCTTTTCTCCTTCTGGCTTACCACTTCCGTAGTTTGGCGCCAGAAAGACCCATCTTCTCACCAAGAGTGACTAACTTTTCGAGATCCATTGTGTCACGCAAATAAAGTCTTGCCGCGTGCAAAAAGTATCTGCCTAAATCAGTCTATCGGAACACTTTCCTGCACTCGTTAACGAGAACACTTAGCAACACACAAAATCGTTCCGATAACACTATCAACAGCTAAAGGCTCTTTCTCACTACTTTGGACACACTGTGCACCAAAAAGGTCCTGTCGCGGACGCCAGATTATTGTCACACAGGTCCCGTTAATTAGGGAGGGGATCGCCGGGCTAATTCCAACGGCCGAAATATCGGCCCCCCGAACCGCACCACGAAAGCGTGGACAATTTAGAAGTGGTCCTTTTTGGCGCGCCAGCGGACGCCGGCTGTGGCCCTAAGAACAAGTCAGAGCCGAGAGTTGATAAACAAACAAAATTATATTCTCAATAATGGCAGATCGAAAACAATGCACAACGATGCACACTCCACAATAGTTGAGTACAATATGTCACCAATCAAACAACGTACTACACAGTACAATCAGCCGCACTGGAAACAACGGACACAGACAACAATACACACTACAATGCAGTCGCATGCATTGAACAACCAAGACACTTAAAGACTAAAGAGATAGAAAACCTATTCAGTCCAAAGTTCTTGGAACAAAAGTCTGAATGATACTCTTCCGAGAATCACTCACTCAAAGTCCAGCGTTGTTGTCGTTCCGCTGCACCGAAGTTTCTCTTCCAGGAAACCTCGCGTCTTCAAATGGCCACTCTGCAAGCTTCAAACTTCTTCGCCGGAAACACGTCGGCTTCACACACGCAGCTGTTGCCACGCGTCTTCGCTCGATAGCGGTAAACACACACACTCTTGCCTGTAGCTCGAGTCGTCACGCCTCAGGTGGAAATCATCTTCTCCTGCTTTGTCTCCACGGACAAAACCTTCGCCGACTACACGGCGGAATACCCTACGCGCTCTGGCGCTAACTTCCGTCTTCTCCTGATCTCTCATCTCCGCTGCTCGGTTAAATACCTTCCGCGCACGATTCCAGAAAATTCTCCTCATTTTGTCGGCGCGATACGCAGCGAAGGCTGGGGAGAGGGCGAGACGGTTCGAATGCCGTCCACGACGGATGACCTAACCCGGCATGACCACGGCCCTTTTAATCTAGAAATTTCGAGTGCTTGCTCGGCCACCGATGTGGGGTGAGGAGGTTCGTCAGCGAACCTACGCTTCCGATGGGGAGAGGGTCGCCGCTCGGGGAGTCTTTAGATCTTTGTTTTCTTCTCTCCTTTTATTGTTGACCTCGCGGCGTCACTCCGGCGTCTCGTCGCGAGAACTTGGCGGCGCGCCCTTTTTGAGCGCTCGTTCTGTGACTAGCTCGCCCCGCTGCGGTGGGTAGTAGCTAAAGGACTTGGCTGCTGACCCGCAAATTGCGAGATCAAATTCCGGCTGCTGGGGCTGCATTTCGATGGAGGTGAAACTGTTGTAGGCCAGTGTTCTCATATTTTGGTGCCAGTTAAGTAACCCCAGATATTCATATGGTGTTCTGAGACGTCAAACCCCACATATCAATCAATTAAATCTCAAATTTTGGATTCGAGTACAGCTTGAAACCGCTGTTGTTGTATCCATGGCAGCCTTCGAATGAGATGAGTCAGTTGCTATAGATGGGTTCCCACATCACGTTAAGTTCGAGGCCCACATCTAGGAAAAATTCGACACCTCTCTCGTATCGACTTGATTGGGAGGACAGAGGCTATCACAACTGCTTCGGTTTCGGTTACGTGCACTGAAACCAAAAACTTTAGAATGTCACCTACGCTGTAGTTGTGATGAAGTGAAGAGCATTTGAGCAGAGGGTGTTCGCCAGACAACGCTTGAAAGCACTACAAGATAACCACTGTCTTTGAAGACATTTTTTTATTGTAGGCCAGTTCTCGGTGCCCCAGTGTTTGACGCACGCAACAGAGCCCAGTGTCAGCCTTCGTATGTATTCTCCGAGTAATAGGCTGTGTGAAGCTTGGATTTTTAAACATCGACATCAAACACAGCCATCGCCCACAACATGGGCATGCAGGCAGCACTTGCCCAAGGAAATCTCTACTTCAATAAGAGGTTGCGATGTTTGCTGAGAAGCAGATAGCTCTCACTGAGGAGCTGTCACATCTACGCTAGCAAAGTATTGAAGCATTTCTCCCACAAAGTACCACATGTGTTGACCACCTTCCTACTAACCCTTAATTCCGGCTGATCTACTTCCAAATTCAAGTATAGACGAGCTGGAACTGCTTTTTAGGGAGCCTTATGTATTATTTTGTGAGAATGCTATGTAGGAAATGTTATTATATAGAGTCAGCGCTATAACAAGTAGACTTTTCTATAGTTGGTGACTAGACGGAGATAAGTCCACTTCTCAATTCTTTCAACAGATTTTCAATTCATAGTCTACAGAATTCGGAATCTCCGGCGGAGCTAACAAAAATGAAAAACATTGCTTGATCCACCACGTACATTTTCTTTACAATGTTTATTACCTGCTTCAGGGTACGACTAGAAATTGCCAAATGAGCCACCCTTCTGGTATTACAGCGTAGGTAGGGAAAAAGCAGCTGTTATGCCTGGTGGCACCGTCAAGCTGGGCGTTGCACCAATTTTTTTATTCGCCTACTATTTTGGACATAAAATCAATATCTCTAGAAATATTAGCGCATTATGTGTTTAGAGTGTGTGCGTAACTGAATGTTTTTGTTTATATTTCATAAAATTTTCCAAAAGAAATTCATAATGTGAGCACTTTTCGGCACTTATGTACATAGCGCTTAAAAAATGCGAGTGTTCTGCTACTATTACTCCAGCGCTGTTTTCACCTAAAGGCAAAGTGACCATTGTAATTCCTACCGATTTAGCACAGAGGTAGAAGTAACATGCAAGAGAAAAAAGAGAAAAAAACTTTGCTATGACGTAAACAACCAAAAAAGAACAATTCCCACATAGATATCTATTGTGTTCAAATGTTCGTGTTTTTCTTTCCTTTGTACACTTTTAAAAGGCGATTTCGCACCGTCCGGTGTGTTCTCATAAACTAGAAATAGATGGAGAAAAAGAACACCTGCTGAAATGGCTTCCACATGACCAATGAATGGATATATCGAACGTGTAACGCACCGTTAGAGTAAAGAAGTCAGGTAAATATAATAATCCTTATAAACGTAGCACAAGCCTTCAAATCTAACGTAACCACGGAAGTACGTTTATTCTTTATACAGAATGTGTTTATTTGCACACTCAGTAAGACAACCTTCTTCAGTTGTAATACAATGCTTTGTGTTTGTTTCTTAGTAGAGTCTGTGGTCTGATTTCCCTAATTATTATTAAAAGTTACAATATTTTACTGTAACTGTAACTGTAACTCAGTTTTCTAGTATGTATTTTGCTTACATGTTCATAAGTTGAACTGCATTTTCTATTATATTCATTATTTGCCTATGTATGTGTAGATAGTATGTATATATATATTTCTAACATATTATCTGTACCGCATCCCTTACACAATGCCCCTCGAGGGCTCTGTAAGGTATACTGTAAATAAATATGGTAAAACACTCGGATGAAAGTTTAATGATTCTAGTGAAACAGGGCAAGGAGGCTTGTTCCTGTGTGCAACTCTGCCTTTCCCGACTCGTCTATACTGCACTGCTGGCGTACATGCTTTACATAGTATCTGGTAATAATTCTGCTGTGTGCTTTAAAAAGGAGACAGATGTACAAAATAATAAATTTGAACGGACAGCTTGAACGCCAAAACCGTGTTAAAAGGACGTGGGTTAGAAGAACAAACCGCACTCTGAGAACTATATTGCCGGTTGTTTTGCTGAGATAAGCTTAGTATTAGGGGAGAAATACAGCGTTAAAGTTTCATTTTTAAATAGCGCACCGAAATCTCGCCACACGACGCAAGAAACTTCAAAATGTATTATCGGTATTTTCGTGGCATCGCAGCAATGAAATTTTCTGAAATTTCATTTGCTATGTCTAAGGCACCCGCAGATTACAATGTGCTTTGTTTTTGTCGATTGGAATCTACGTAGAGCCCAGTAGGTGCCTTCAAAATTTCTTATGTCACGGTGTTTAGTGCGGCAATTTCAAAGTGGCATGGCCACCCACATCTTCTTTTAGTGCACTTTTTCGCTTACTAGGTGTCGTATCAGGGTAAGTGTGGCGTTCTCGAGATTTCGAAGTTGTATTTTACTAATACGCAAAAAATTGTTTGTTCTTTGGTATCTCAATAAAGTTTCATCACCAGGCACAATAATTCGGTGAGTCTTTCGAACAAATATTCTGAAACAAATATTCTGGTTGCGCATAATCTATGGTTGACTAATCCTCTTTCGCCCCTTCTCCCCTAGAGATTTTTACTGTTGGTATCTTTTGATGTACTTACTACACAGCCCTATACGTGAAGGTAAAACACAGGAAATAAATACAAGGTTGCAAACATATTTTTCTTTTTGTTTTCAGTGCAGAGGGCATGACACACTCATTTACGACAGCACTTTTGCTGTTATTGCTAATGTTTTTTGGTGTCTCATGCAGGTAAGATGTCATTTTCTACGGAATTGTTGAAATTAGCGCCATAATATGGCGCTATAACAAAGGCATTTGAAGGAAACGCATGGTGTGACGTATACACTGCTTGCAGGCAGTTACTATACGCTTAGCTTAATTCTAATTAACCAGAACCCTAGTGGAAAATCAATCTGGACAGGATGCGTAAATTATTAGGCATTAGTAGTAAAAGGATAAATTGCATGAATACTACATATGCTTAACAGGGTTTTTCCCAAAGCATCGTAAATGACTCGAGTCAAACTTCAATCCGATAATGTTGGGAGGATGCAGTATATTACAGACATTCAGCAACCTCACAATAAATATCTAGCTGTTCTATGGTTTCAATTGAACAGTGAACAGTACATTTTAGAAAGTATTCTTTTCATTGTATCCGCCATAACTATGAACTCCATGATGTTTGGCTGGTAATCTCTGGTGTCATTCTAGCAAATATACAAGTGAAAAATAAATTGTGGTAAAATTATTCACCACTTCTTATTGTAGACAAAGCACACAAATACTGCTTTTTAAATCACATGCCACAATTATATTGTTTTGGATTGAGGAAGAAAGCCTATATCGGTATATATTTCCCAAAAATTATCCTGTCATGTTTATTATTTAATTGTCGTAGGACTGTGCAAAAAAATTGATTGGTGAAGAGGCATACTTGAATACCTTGAATCAAATACTTTCCTTTGAACTACTTCTAGTTTCCCATTCTTTGCTACGACGGTACTCCGCCCAAGAAAGAGGCCTTATAATCAGCTTACTGTAGTTAATTTTAGCCATCACCTTTCCATTTTTTACAAGAACATATGAAAAAAAAAACAAGCATGGTTCCTCCTCTAGGGCCTATACACACAACCTCCACATAAAGGCAAAGAAACAAATTCAAGTGACAAGCACACACACAAACACGATGGGAAAAGAGCTCGGAAACATGGCAAGAGATGCGCAGAATCGAGCCAGAAAGAAACAATATTGCGCATGAGCTCCCAAAAATCACAACGAGTTTATAGGAAGGAATTCATTAATGATGAAGGCAGTACGCTACCATCAACAAAAACACTCCTATCGTGGTACACAACTGATGAACGTAAAGGACCTCGTCTGGAGGTTGGAGACATCAAGGGCGCTGCAGTGCACACTATTGTGTCATCTCAACGTATATCCCCGTTTGCGGTAGACCTCTGAAGGTGCAAGCCCATCTGAAATAAAAGCTGTGATAAGCCCTTCATGTATAGATGATACATGTTCACCTCCTAACATTGTTCGACGTTTTGTAGGCCGACGTGACTTTCCAAAATCTAGCCATATGCAGCTTCCTTGTTTTAAACGTAATCCAGATTCACCTGAAGACTTGTGGATAAGAATTCTGATTACAGAGCGAGAACTGGCACGCTTGACTCCTGCTCCAGAAATATTGCTTCACAGAGAGAAGCTGGTCTCCTTGAAGAAACAGTGAAGGTTAATCAACATATCGTAGCTTTGTCTATGGATCACTTTCAATTTTCGTGAGATTAAGTGATAGATTCGATTGTTTAATCAAGCTTCAATTAGTACAAGATTGATTTGATTGATATATAAGGTTTAACGTCCCAAAACCACCATATGATTATGAGAGACGCCATAATGAAGGGCTGCGGAAATTTCGACCACCTGGGGCCCTCTAACGTGCGCCCAAATCTGAGAACACGGGCCTGCAACATTTACGCCTCCATTGCAAATGCAGCCGCCGCAGCCGGGATGCAATCCCACGACTTGCGGGTCAGCAGCCGAGTACCTTAGCCACTAGACAACCGCGGTGTGGCCAATTAGCACAAGATATGGTCCTACTACTGTGAATTGCACTATGGGAGACACGGCTGAGGAGAACTTATTCCAGCAGCATTTCAAGCAAGTGTTCTAATTCGAGCAAATTCAGATTTTGCAATGAAATGTGCCTTTCTGTGTTGAGCTTTTTTTCTCGTCCTGTGTAGGCGCTAAGCCACCCATGGTAGGCTCGTACTTCGAAGATTCATTTCTTCCATAAATCTATATTCGCGAAATATTTGAGCTTATGTATTATGAATTATTCAAATCGTGGAAGATGCCCACAAAACTACAACTCGGCAATTTTTCCCGTTTTTCTGCAGCAGTTGTCTGCGAAACCTCGTATTACACAGGTGTGCTCTAGTACCGTATTTGCACATACACAAGAGCACCGATCATTTATAAATAAAAAACAGTACTCTCTAATTGTCGCCAAATGTGACAAATTCTAGAACAATAACAATTTGTATGGCAGGACGTGGTTTAAAACCCCAGAAGTTTGGTGTTTCAAGAAAGCAAGGGCAGGAAATGTAAAACGAAAGTTCGTTTCAAAACGTGTTCTTAACTTGTTTTTTATTTAGAATAAGTGTGAATGATGAATCCGCAATAATAATGAAAGTGAATGCGAGAGAAGTTCAAGGCCATGGCCTGTAAAAACTAAAAATAAAAATAAAAGTGTGGTCCGGAAACCCTAAAGTATCTGTGTGCTCTACTGCAAATATCGTCGAAAGATATCTTCTGTCAGCCGAGTGGTCATATTTGTTTTGCCTTGTCTCAGGCTGTACCTCCTCTATGTTTAATTCACCCTGAAGGGCTGGCATTGTTGAAACAGTGGATGTATTGCGTGAGATATAGACGCCATCTGGCAGTGGTGTCGGGAAACATGAGCCTTTGCAAAACCCAGGGCCACTGCCAGGTGGCAGCAGCATAGCGTCGAGAGCACGCTTTTTGGTACACAGCGTCTAAATTTTTGCACAGTGTAAGAAACACTATGGTCTTTTGAAATGCGTATCTATGTAGTTTCTTGTCACCAAACACACCACCTAATACTTAAGTATTGACGCTTTGCTTCAGATATGCGTAATAGTTGCTTTTTGATCGACAATGTCCAGAAGTTCGAGTGCAGCCACCAATTCAAGATGGCTGGGCATTCAGTAAGGCTTAAACTTTTGCCGGGCAGCTGATGAATGTGACAGACAGGTAGACCAGGCCGAAATTTCTGCATTCAGGTATCCAAAGAATTACTATCGTCTCTAAAAGCTGAGTATATACCCGAGTTTGCGTTTCAAAAGAAACACTTAATTTGATACCCATCACAGCAAACAACGCCACACCCATGGTTATTTGGGCTTCAGGCATATGGAGCATATTATTTCCGGCTACACAGCTTGTCGTAGAATGCGAGTAACGTTACAAGTTTTTTTATTCTTTATTCAAAGGTTACCCCGCATTGCCCAAAGGCGTTACAGCAGGGTGTGTAAAGAAACGTGTTGCTTAACCTCAGGTGAATTGTTGAACTTGAAAGGGCAAACTGTCAAAATTTTGTATACGTTCAATCATTCCAATCTCATGTTTGCTAAATGCTTAGATGTTTTTTAATGGGTTGAAAACTGGTATGAAACTGTATTGCAGTGATATTTACGTTCATCCGTTACTAAATTATTCAAACACAATATATTCTCTAGACGGCCAAGGAAGTCGAGAGAAGCTTTGTTCATGGACTCGCTAGTAGACTACGAAAACATGCGTGAGTGTCGTATCTTTATCCTGATGAAACATTCTTTCCGAAAACGTAGGCTTTGACTAAATGTTTATTGCTCGTATAAGGAGTCTGCCTAGTTTTGACCTCACCGCTTCCATTACGCCAATGTTGTGATTGACGTGATACACAGAGAAATTTACCCATCAGTGGGAAGTCATATTTGAAGTAGAGTCGATCAGTTGTAATAAATAAGCAGTTCATAAGTGGTAAAAAAGTTAATTGAGAATATTTTGTAGCTTGTAGAGATGAGATATTCTTGAACACGGAGTGTATATAACTTGCGTTTCGACGAGCGGTGTTCACTTATCAAGGTAATAAGCTTGAAGAAGGCAACACCACTTGTAGAATTGTTGGAAGCAGTAGTAATGTATTTAGAGAATTTAAAATATTGAGTACAGGCTTAGCTATGTTAAAAATTGATGGCGCTAAAACTAAAATGCAAAAGTACTTCGATATGCAAGAAATCTTATCCTCTAGTTTATACGAGCGAAAACTGTAAGAGTGGAAGCCTGAGCGCAAGTGACAATTCAAGAAATTTCAGAACCTATTTAGTCAGATTCGTGCACAAAATACACAGGCATGTTCATGGTCGAACGCTCCACATACCTCTGCTTTTTCTAACAGTGATGTTTGCTGGTGTGCATTCGAGTGTTACGCTGTTGGGATGGTACCGTATCACTAGAGTGTTTACGGTTATACCCTACCGACTACAGCATTGTGCATAGCTGCTATAGAAGCAAGCTCCGTCAGCTGAATTCTTGACCGCTTACAGAAAAAAAATTCTGGGGCCTTTGCAGATAGTTTCGCATACACGCGAAGACACGAAAGCTCTCTTGTGTTTTTTGAGGACCACCAGACTTCACGAGCGCTTCTGAAAAAACAGCGTGGGCCGTGCTATGTAGCCTCAAGCTGACTTATTTATCCATCTCTTTCTTACTCTTCTTTTCTCTGTCTCTTTCCTTTCTATTTTCTCCCTTTCTTCACGCCAAGTGTAGGGTAGCACACCGAGTCAAGCTCGCTCAACCTCTCTACTTTTCCTCTCTATTCTTATTTTTATATATAGCTGCATAAGCATTCATTCAGTTCAATTAAGCGCAATTCACGTAGTATAAGTTGAGCTGGCTGTAAAGCTTCGAAAAAGTGACGCGTAGAAAACAGTGATGCATAATAAAGGACTATAAAGACGCAATGTGGCGCATTCAAATCTTCGTCATCAAAAAATTATGTTTTTAAAACAAAAGCGATAAACAGATCGTTTCGCAGAGAGATTTTGGTGTCGTCGTCGGCGGCAGCGTTGGTGTCGGTGCCGGAGTCTTGGGTTGTGAGATAAAAATTGTCCTCTTATGCGTGACCGGAAAATGGAGAACGATGCAAATAACTGACAAAAATACTGGTGCAAAGTGGAGACCGAACAAGGATTGTTTGGGTCCAAGTGGGGATCAGACGCGGGGCGTTTGCGTATCAAGCACATGTTCTGCCATATAGCCACGCCTTTGCTTTCGAAAACAGTGGAAAGAACTTACTATTGTTTAAAATGCAGTGAAAGTGGCCTTCATGCTCCGCAAACAGATGCGTACTTTATACATGCTCCACAATTCAGCATGAAATATTGCCGTAGTAATGTGTGTTACAAGGATTCATTGCCAACGGGCGTCAGAATATGTGGCTATCATGTTGGCTCCGTGGTGGAAAGCTGGTACCTCGCTACAAAAGGCACACACGCTACGGCGCCTATTTCCTTAAAGCCATGCATAGTAGGCGCATAGAACATTCGAAAAGGTTTTATCCACAAAGTGTTTGAAATACGCACTAAGCACAGGATATCGCTATCACGTTCAACTCCTAAAGGCGTAGCTTTCGGGTCTCCCAATTTGTTTTACTCGTGCTGGAAACAATCCTGGTCAAAAGACTGCCATATCATTTTAAGCCAAGAAAGACTGTTAATCAAGTCGAGGCAACAATGTACACCATCTTGCGAAAATGTTGAAGTGTACAAAAGTACAAGGAGAATTTCAGCCTTCCAGGAACACCAATAAAAACACTAGTTGGAATAGTTTAGTTTCAGTTTCAGTTTTATTGAGCATTTTCTTCACAGAGTTGCGAAAAAGAAAACGCAAGGATAGGAGCAAAAAGCTGCTATATTAGCAGCTTGACGAGGCTCCTACCCCTTTTCACTTGGCTTTACAAAATCAGCAGAGCACAAAACATGAAAAAACAATTTGACGTCAATTTTCAGAACTTCAATAAATAAAAAGAAAATGCATCAAAATTACATCAGTTTCAGGTTTACATAAAATAAGCAAACCACATAGAGAAAAAAACAACAAAAAACAAAAGAAAACAGCGTGCGGCCAATCATGAAACAATGCACACGTTGCTAAACGGCTACCAAAGTATTACAAAATGATTATACAACGTTTACAACACTGGGTATGCGAAAAGCACGAGTTTTAATGCACAAGGGAAACACTGACGAGTGAAATGTTGTATGTTTTACTCGTAAAAAAAAAGCAACGAAAAAAATGTCAAAGAAAGCAAACATTATACGATGCCATGTTACACAAGCACTATTATAGGGTGTTTCTTTTACATATAGTACTGTAGCCGGACAACTAGAAGATGCTAAACTACACGGCGCCATTTTGGATGAGAAGGTTCTTAAGTTGTTTTTTATGTATATTAAAGATGTCGATGTTTTTATTTTCAAACAAGTTAAAACAAGCTGGAATACAGTGTTCAAGTCTTCTCAAACCGTGATTAGTTTGCGAATAAGGAACAAACCAGGAAGGCCTATTCCGAATGTCATAATAGGATTGTGTATTTTTCCCGAGGTTACACAGTTTAAGAAAACAAGCATTGTTTGATAGCAAGCTTTGTTTGTATTTCATAATAAGGTTGAAACTGTGTATGTGATCGATCGGTAAAATCTTATATTCTCTGAATAAATGACTTGTATGTGCGTCGTATGGTACGTTTGCAATATGACGAATCGCTTTTTTCTGCAGTAAAAATATTTTGTTCCGATTTGCTTTAGATGTATCTGCCCACATTAGACTACAATAGTTTATGTGAGATGAAAACAACGTATTATAGAGTAAAAGTTTAATGTTTGCTGGAAGTAACTGTCGAAGTTTAGAGAGAGCACCACACGTCCTAGCTATATTTCTAGTTACCTTATTAACGTGTTCATCCCAATTAAGATTTTCATTAAAAATTACTCCTAAGGATGAAACTTCTTTGACAACCTCAATTTTTTCGGGCCCGAGATATATATCCAAACCACGACAGACAGCCTTCTGAACCGGTGCGAATACCACAGCTTTGGATTTTTTTGTGTTGATCGTTAAATAATTTGCAGTACTCCAAATGAAGATGTCGTTAAGAATGTTGTTGGCTGAGTCTGCAAGCTTACCTAAATCATTACCATGAAAAAATATACTAGTGTCATCTGCATAAATTATAAAGTCCACATATTTGCTGACACTTGTTATGTCATTTATATAAATATTAAACAGTAGGGGCCCTAATATGCTGCCCTGAGGTACACCTGACGTTATGGTTAGTAGGGAGGATTGGCTGTCATTTATAACTACAGATTGCTTTCTTTGTGATAAATAAGATTTCAGAAAGTCAAGTGGGGTTCCCCGAAAACCATAATGACGCAATTTTGCATAGAGTACTTCGTGGTTGATTCTATCGAACGCTTTGGAATAGTCAATAAAAACACCCAATGTTAACAGTTTCTTTTCAAATGAGTTAAGTATGAGTTCTTTTTGTGTGAGGAGAGCCAGTTCCGTGGACATGCCCCGTCGGAAGCCAAATTGATGCGGTGATAATATAGAGTACTTTTCACAAAAAGACATGACACGTTGATATATTATTTTCTCTAGCCCTTTAGATATAACAGAAAGTATCGAGATCGGACGATAATTAGAAAAAATATTTCGGTCACCAGATTTGTATAAGACACTAACTCTCGCATGCTTCATTTTTTCTGGGAAAACTCCCGTGGATAAGCAGATATTAAACAGATGGGTAAGAACAGGTAACAAAAGATCAAGTGCTGCTTTAATAGGTCTAATTTGTAGGTCATCTATGTCCCGAGCAGTAGTGTTCTTTAGTGACATAAATACAGACAGTACTTCTTCAGGAGTTGTGTTTAAAAAATATGCAGTGCTCATGTTTGGCACACCTAGAAAGTCCCTGTAATCACTATTACAGGCACGAGAAGGGTTTGATAAATCAGAGGACACCAGCGTTGTGAAGTACACGTTAAATTTATTAGCAAGTTCTTGACCCTTTACTATCTTGTTATCTATGTTTAACTCAAGTGCGTTGTCTCGAGAGCAACTTCTATTTAGAAGCTTATTTATTTCTCGCCAAAGCACGTCGCCACGAGTGCTAACCCTCTTGAAGAGAGCTTCATAGTACGCATCCTTAGTTTTTCTCAGTTGCTTCGTTACAAAATTTCTATACCGCTTGAATTCCGAAAGATCGTTGTGGTGTCTTGTTTTCACGAATTTCGCGTACAGAAGATTTTTCTTCTTAATCATTTCCAGAGATTCTCGCGTCATCCATTGTTTCCGACCTTTCTTCAGGGTTTCGACAGTTTTATATTTAAAACACTTATGGTAAGTTTTTCTTAACAGGCACATGAATATTTCATACGCCTCGTTAGCGTTAACTGATGTATATAGGGTAGTGATCACTAATATCGGCAATAACAGTTCCAGATACGGTTGAATCACTTATGTCATTTGTAATAAGTAAGTCGATAAGGCTTTCAGTATCTAAAGTGACACGTGTAGGTTCAGTAATAATATTAGCACACGCAAAGGAATCAAGTAGTAGTTGGAAGTTACGAGTGGTTTCAGTTTGCTGTAAAAGGTTTATATTGCAGTCGCCCCCTATGATAATGTGCAACTTGTTAGTGCGCGCATACGTAAGCAGATTTTCAAGAAATTGAAAAAACGCTTCTGTTTTTCCGTCAGGTGGACGATAAACTACCACATATACATACTTGTGACATGCTAGTGATAATGCCTCATAGTCTGGTGTAATCGCTGAAAATTCTGAGAGAAGGCTGCAAACTAAGTGGTCAGCAATTAGTTGCAAAACACCTCCCCCTCGACGAGAGGGCCTGTTTAAAAAGAACGATTTATACGTTGGCAAGCACAGTAAATTAGCACAGTAAATTGAATAATAAGCAAACATTGCACGCGCGTAAAACGTGCAAAACCACGGTGAAGCATCTTTATGATAAACAAAGGTGAAGACAGATATTTACCAGTGGGACCAGCTCCCCATATGAAGTAGGCGACAATGCACAGGGTCATTGTGCATTTGATTTCTGGGATCATTGAAATTTATTATTTTTAATAGTTTGCAAATACGTCATACTACCCGTAAATCATTGACCCTTATCTTTGCAGGTGCTTCTTGTAGGCTATTCTGCAGTAAACCACCGGCAAGTCTCTGTATACAACATTCAAACGGAAAATGCCTTTGCCAATGCAGTAAGTTTGGTTCACATAAATTTATTCTACGCCGCATGTTTTCCCCATTAAGTTTATTTGCATGAAAGTGGCTTCTGCAGCCATAGGCATTGGAGTGAAGTTAACGAAACACAAGTGGGTGCCTAATATTAAAGTGTCCTAAATAAAAATTGCATTTTTATGGACCATAGAAATATTTTATATAAAAACTGTCACCATTGTATCTACGGGCTTATTTACAGTATTTGAGCAGACCAATATAATGAATCTGATGTTCGAAGAGTGACAGGCCACACTTGATAACTATAAACCTGAACTTACGCCTAACACAAAATAGGTCGACGCAATTAGAGCTTGCGTGGTAGAATCTGCATTCACCTATTGCAGTCCTTAATACCTATGACAACTTGTTTAGAATACATTTACAGTAAAACTGTGGTTAAAAGGAACGACATGAATGAGTTAAGTTGGCAATATAACTTTAGCGGAGTTCTGTACATTTTGTGGTCAGTATTTACTCTGTATAAAAGGACCGGTGGCCAATCTTCGGCCAATAGCAGCATGCTGCCCATGGTTCAGTATTGTGACGTCTTAGACATGACATCAGAACCCTGCCCACACCCCTTGCACCTTCTTACGTGAAGACTAAGTTGGCAGATTTGAGGTGAAATGTGGTCACGCAAAAAAAAAAGGACGATCCATCGCTTTCTGGTTGACATTCCCTTCTGTTACACCTTCAGCCTTAGCAAAATAACGTCGTCATTTTTTTTCCTAATCACCATTTCATTTTCTATCGAGCATCCACCGCAGTGGCTTCATAGAACTCGGGCCCTCGCCTTAATAACCCGCTGAAGTTTGGACTCTACTGCCAATAAAATCAATGTACAAACGGAATTTTTCGTTCTCAGTGTGCTACAAATGATAAATATTGACCTAAAATGTACAGGATGGGCCAGAGCTTCATTGAGGGAGTTCACATGTTCATCTCTCACCTTTTCACCCAAGTTTTTCTTCAAACGCATTTCAAACAAGTCGTTGCTCTCATCAGAAAATACATTATTTTTGTCGGTGAATTCACCTACTATCACGCAAGCGCTAAATGCGTGTACTCATGTTATGTTAGAGTTTGTATTGTAACAAATGTACGAGTTGACGTATGAAAGCTTTAGTATTGTAAGAAATGTGTGAGGCCGTCCAAAGGAAGTTTGAATGTTGTGAAGATATCAAGGGAGTTCATACGCACGTTGCCACCCCTGAAATTGAAGTCACATGATAGTGGCGCGATCGCAAATATTATTTGGAAGTTTGTATATTATGCAGGCAGTCGCACATACTGTACTTCCTGGAGAACGTTTTGTAAAAGCCATTTTATATGCTGCATGCCTTATAATTTTATCTGTGAGTAAAAATGTTGTAGAATTAAATAACAGATTAAAATAAGCTTCCTCAACTAGTTCTCGGCTGTGGTGGCTGCATTTCCGATGGAGGCGGAAATGTTGTAGGCCCGTGTACTCAGTTTTGAGTGCACGTTAAAGAACCCCAGGTAGTCAAAATCTCGGAGCCTTCCACTGCGGCGTCTCTCATAATCATATGGTGGTTTTGGGACGTCAAACCTCACATATCAATCAATCAATCAATCAATCAGTCAATCAGTTATTCAATCAATGAATCCATTAGTTCTAAAAGTACCAGCAGCGTAAAAGAAACATGAAGTAACAGATAAAATCATCAATGGTTATACTATACGAAGACGCGTAGGAAGCCATAAAAATGTAAGAAAATGAATTCTGCCATTTCCACAAAGTAAAAAAGGGCTTGTGTTTCATGGTTGTTGTTTCTTCTCTTTCAAGAACAAGAATATTCACACGGGATGGTCAACTCTCTAAGAATTTCCTGGTGTGGTTTCTTAGAGTGACTTCCTGGGTAACAGATACACTCTTTTTTTTGCGTTGTTTTTAACACTCGAACGCCATTAGGCTTATTATCTCTGCCACTTCAGCATTCTTCCAGACAGTTAAGCGGTAAATACACTTACATACTTCAAACTATTTTAGGCTGAAAATATTCAGTAACAGGTTAGTTCAAAGGATATTGATACGCAACAGCCGGCACAGCCTGTCGGCAAGAAAGAGAAAGACGACGTTGGTGGCTGGTTGTTGATGAACTGTCGCCATCTTGTTCGCCGAGCACAGTGCATCGTATTTATTTATTAAATAAGTTACCCGTAACATTATTGGTGGAGGTGGACAACTCCCGTACCTCGATGGAGACGCGTAGCGGTCGCAACACCGGGGACTCTTCGGCTACTTCAACTGCCAGTGCCTCATCCCCACTGGTCTCTCGATCCGAGTCGACAACCTACGTCACCCTGCCACCCCTGCGGGATCCTGGAACTTTCTCCACTGACGGCACCATCGACGTTGACTCCTGGCTGCACCGGTACGAGCGAGTCAGTGCTACCCACCGCTGGGATCCCACGCTCATGCTCGCCAATGTTGTGTTCTACCTCGACGGCACGCCGCGGACATGATTCAAAACCAACGAAGCCGAAATCACAAGCTGGGATCTTTTCAAATCGAAGATCCGTGATCTTTTCGGCGATTCATCTGGTTATCAGCTCGCTGCCAAGAAGACTTTCGCCACTCGCGCCCAGACGTCTACTGAATTGTATGTCTCATACATTCTTGACGTCTTGGCACTTTGTAGCTAGGTCGACCAGCGCGTGTCAGAAGAAGAAAAAGTTAATCACGTCCTCAAAGGGATTGCTGACGATGCCTTCAACCTGCCGGTTTTTAATAATGTCACGAGCATCGACCCGATCCTGACAGAATGCCGCCGTCTAGAACAGGCTAAAGCGCGCCGCGTCACCCACGGCATCACGCGCCTGCCGAACACAGCTGCTACTTCCTCTTGTGATGACTCCGTCTGCCCAGTTCCCCGATGTGACAACCTCACCCGCATCATTCATCGTGAGGTCGAGGCAGCCCAACCAGTAGCTACTCCATTTCCAATGCCTGATTCTTCACCGACCGCTATCTCACTGATACAAGCCGTCGTTCGTCAAGAATTATCGAACGTCGGCCTACACCCCATTCAACCAGTCTACTCTGCCGAGCCTTTTTATCGTCATCCCTCCACTCCTCGATTTGGTTCTAACTACTCTTGACAGTACAATTTGTCCGAATGGCGTACACTGGACGACAAGCCCATATGCTTCAACTGCCGACGTGTCAGTCATATTGCTCGCCACTGCCATCACTGGGCTCCGCCGGCACGCTATGGGCCTCCTACCCAGGCCACTTCTGACCACCAGTCGTCCTCAACATTTGATTTTCATTCCCCTATGCCGACCACATCCACTGACTCTGCCGCACCTCTGACGAGACCTCGCTACGCCCGCTCACCATCCTCTGCTCGCCGTCAATCTCGTTCGCCCCCACAACGCCGTCCTGCCTCTCCGACCTCTTCGCAGCGCCCCCCATCGGAAAACTAGGCAGTGCAGCTTCTGGAGGTGAAGCTGCATTGACGACGACCTCTGCAAGAAATTCTCGTCTAACATTACCGACTACCCGGAATCTGTTGAACGTTACTTTAGACAATGTACCTGTGCGCGCGTTGATGGATACCGGTGCGCATGTGTCCATAATGAGTGCTGCTCTTCGTCGCCGCCTAAAGAAAGTTGTCACACCCGCCTTGAACCGAGCCGTTCGAGTCGCCGACGGGAAACTGCCGCGATTATTGGCATGTGCTCTGCCCGTGTGACTATCGCCGATAGAAGCACTGCTGTTCTTTTCACTGTTATAGAAAATTGCCCTCATGAAGTAATTCTAGGCATGGATTTTCTAACCGCTCACTCGGCTCTTATAGATTGTTCAGCCGGCTGTTTTGACCTTGAAATGCCTCTACTTTCTGATCTGACCAACCCCCGCCCCCCAAAAGTCGCCCTTGCTGCATTGATTTCGCACGCCTTCCGCCTAACTGTGTCACACATTTCGACCTCTTCTCTACACCACCTGTACCTGACGGTGATTACATGGTGGCACCAATTCATGCCGTGATGCTTACGCATGACGTCGCTGTTCCGCACACCATTTTGACAATCGTTGAAAACCGCACATGCCTTCCTATTGTCAATTTTGCCCTCACTGCCCAAATTCTTCCACAAGGTATTTCCCTGGCCGAAATTACTGCTCTACAAGACCATACGGTTGAACCCTTCAGAGTGGATGATTGCTGCACCTCAGACCATGAACCAACTTCATCACGTTCATGGGGCGTCGACGTTGACCACATGGTACCATCAGACCTCGCTCCTGATCAAGCGGAAGCCCTTCGTCACGTCCTGGAGTCCTATAGTGACATTTTCGACTTTACCAGCACGGCTTTAAGCCGAACGAGTGTGTTTACTCATCGCATCAATACTGGTGACGCGAGTCCCATTCACCGACGTCCATACCGTGTTACCGCGTCCGAGCGCACAGTCATACAACAGGAAGTCGAAAAGATGCTTGCAAAAGACATAATCGAACCCTCTTGTAGCCACTGGGCTTCTCCTGTCGTCCTGATCAGAAAGAAGGATGGAACATGGAGCTTTTGTGTAGATTATAGGCATCTCAACAAAACTACGAAGAAAGATGTTTATCCGTTGCCTAGAATCAACGATGCCTTAGACTGCCTTTACGGTGCTACGTATTTTTCCACTACAGACCTTCCATCTGGCTATTAACACATCGCTGTGGATGAGATGGACCGTGAGAAGACCGCATTCGTCACTCCTGACAGGCTTTATCACTTCAAAGTTATGCCCTTTGGTCTCTGCAATGCGCCGGCCACATTCGAAAGAATGATGGACTCATTGCTCCAAGGGTTTAAATGGTCAACCAGCTTATGTTATTTAGACGACGTTATCGTTTTCTCGCCCACATTTGACTCCCATCTCAAGCGTTTATCGGCGAATCTTGAAGTTTTTAGTCGAGCCGTACTTCAACTGAACTCGTTGAAATGCCACTTTGCTCGTCGTCAAATAACCGTACTTGGCCACATCGTCGATGCCGCAGAAGTTCGCCCGGATCCCGAGAAAATTCGCGCCGTCACGGACTTTCCTGTTCAGAAGTCAACAAAGGACGTTCCCACTTTTGTGGGCTTGAGCTCCTACTTTCGACAGTTCGTTAAGGACTTCGCCATCATTGCACGCCCACTCACATACCTCCTGAAGAAGGACAGCGCGTTTTTCTGGGGCGCTGATCAAGCCTCATTTTTTTCTCAGCTCACGACGCTCCTTACAACACCGCCGATTTTAGCCCATTTCGATCCATCAGCTCCAACCGAGGTTCGCACTGACGCTAGTGGGCATGGCATCGGGGCAATGCTAATGCAACATCAACGCGGACATGACCGTGTTATAGCATATGCAAGCCGCCTGCTATCAACAGCTGAGCGCAACTATTCAATCACGGAACGTGAGTGTCTCGCTCTTGTGTGGGCAGTCGCCAAGTTTCGCCCATACGTATACGGGGGTCCATTCCGGGCAGTCACCGACCATCACGCGCTCTGCTGGCTGGCCTCACTCAAGGATCTCACAGCACTCTTCGCTCGTTGGTCCCTACGATTACAAGAATACACATTCACCGTAACTTACAAAACAGGGCGGTCACATCAAGATGCTGATTGTTTATCACGCTACCCTGTGGAAGAGGCTGCCCATACTGACACCTTTCCAGACCTTCGGTCTGTGACGCAGCTACTCAACCTTGGCCACGAACAACGCCGGGATGCTTCCCTGCGAACCATCATTGACAAGCTTGAGTCAATGCCTCGCGACGCATCTCTACAAATGTTCCAGGTAAAAGACGGTATCCTGTATCGCCGTAACCTCGATCCATATGGCCATAACTTCCTCCCCGTCATACCAGCACACCTTCGTGCGACTGTTGCCAACCAACTTCATGACGCTCCTTTGGCGGGCCACTTGGGCGTCTCTCGTACATACGACCGTGTACGTCGTCGTTTCTTTTGGTGTGGTGTTGCCCGCTCTGTTCGATGCTACGTCGGCGCTTGTGAGCCCTGCCAGCGCCGCAAACAGCCATCTTTCCTACCAGCTGAATTCCTTCAGCTGATCGACATTCCCATTGAACCTTTTTTTCGAGTTGGCCTCGACCTGCTTGGCCCCTTCCCGATCTCCAGCTCAGGCAACAAATGTATCGCTGTCGCCACTGACTATGCGACATGGTACGCTATCACACGAGCACTTCCGACGAGTTCCGCAACCGATGTAACGGACTTTATGGTATATGATATTATTTTAGTACACGGAGCTCCATGCCAACTTCTCACTGATCGGGGCAGGACCTTCCTATCAGCTGTCGTTGATGAAATCCTGCGCTCTTGCTCTGCCAAGCACAAGTTTGCCACTTCGTACCATCCGCAAAAAAACGGTCTTATGGAGCGCCTCAACCGCACCATAACCGACATGCTTTCTAAATACGTAGCGGCCGACCACCCGGACTGGGACGTTCATTTGCCATTTGTGACGTTCGCATATAATTCGTCACGTCACGACACTGCTGGCTATTCACCATTCTATCTTCTATACGGCCGAGAACCCGCCCTACCATTTGACACCTTGCTGCCCTTGGTCACTGAGTATGCCGGCGAAACCATCGCGCGAGCCGACCACGCACGCCAACTCGCCCGCAGCCGCCTGCAGGCTTCCACAGGAGCACCAAAGACAGCTGTACGATTCCCTCATCGAAACGTGCACTTTTCCACCGGGTCCCTGTCGGATCCTCTGGTCCCCCACATCGGCGTGTAGGGCTTTCTGAAAACTGCTGTCACGCTACACTGGACCATACCGCCGTCGTTCACCGGTGACTGACGTTACACTACGAGATCGTTCCAGCGATTCAACGTCATCATTGTCACCTTCGAGTGACATCGTGTACATAGCTCGACTCAAGCCTTACACCCTCCTTCTACCGCATCCGAGTTGCTGAGCACCGAGACGGTGCTCTCTACCGCCGGGGGGTTATGATACGCAACAGGCGGCACAGCCTGTCGGCAAGAAAGAGAAAGACGACATTGGTGGCTGGTTGTGGATGAACTGTCGTCATCTTGTTCGCCGAGCACGGTGCATCGTATTTAATTTAATAAATAAGTTACCCGTAACAATATAGTCGAATGCATACGTAAGTTGATTGAAGCAGTGCGTCGGGATGATTCATAGCGGATATCTCAAATAGAGGTGTAGTACACGAGCCGCCTGACGACAGGAAATACGAAACAAAAAAATTGTCAAGTCTTCATTTCAAGGTACCTGTGGGATACCTCGTTGGATTTGCTTTCCCTGTATTCTAGGCAAGCATAATGACAATTTGATCTGTATAATCGAATAAAATCAAAAGTCTTGCTTCATATTTGGTACAGTTTGAGTCCCACTTGTATTGAGCAGTGAAGTGCCTGGCAATGAACGCTGGCGCACCTGCTATCAGGCATTAGCTACAAGCTTGTGTTCACATGTTCATATAGCGCAATGGCATTCTACTATAACCCCACTATTACTATACCTAGAGTCATACTTCGATATTTGCATACTGTGCGCTAAAACAGCGGCTCAAGTGGCTGCCTGGCCGCTTCTTGGAGATGCGACTCAGACTGCCCATACGTTGAGATTACTGGAAAATGGATTGTCAAATATTGTGGTCAATATTGTGGCTTGGAGGGATTATCTCCTGGACATCTCTCACCAGTGAAATCAAAAAGCGATTAGCGCCAGTCCATAATGCAGCCCTTGCATTTTAAGCAGTGGTTCATCGCTACTATAGCGATTAAAAATACGTTTTATGAAATAAGAGTTGTTATCAAGCGAACAATTTTATTTACGCGAAGGTCCATGAACTGCTTCTCACAATACTCAGTGATAAGCAAAAATGGTTTTTCGGACGTTGTCACTTCAAAAACAGTGTGAGCCAAACAAGATTTGATACAGTCACAACAATAATAGCAGTTGGGTTTAAGGTTTAAAGATAAGGTCACAATTAAATATTATAGTTATTGTCATAATACGATGACTATGACACTTTTTCGCCAAGTTCATAGTGCTTAATAAGTACACTCGTCTTCCACCTTGGCAGCATGCCTGAATAAAACATTTTTACCGAAAGACAATGAGAACTTGGCATCACAAAGTAATGTCGCGAGTCTGATGTATGACAAAATATTTTTTTTCCTGAAACTGTGTGACTTGAAAAAAACAGCTTTCACTTAGGCATTTCTAGAATTTCTCGAAAGTTAGAAAAGAAACGCATCAGTCTGCCAATTTGTTACAAATGCTACAGAACACCTTTGTGTTGTGAAAAAGGAGGTAATTATTGTGGACATATTTATGTTGAAGAAACGTCAAAATTCTTCCAATAAATGTATCTTCGAAAATTTAGTGCGGTTGTTCGTAGGCAGTGTAATTCATAGTGCAATGAAACTATTAGCCGATTTCGTCTGATCAGAATTTGTACCAGAACCAAAACTTCAATGATGATGATGATGATGATGATGATGATGATGATGATGATGGTGGTGGTGACGATGATGATGATATGTGAAGTTTAACGTCCCAAAACCACCATATGGTTATGAGAGACGCCATATGGTTATGAGACACGTCGAAATTTCCGGGCTCCGGAAATTTCGACCACCTGGTGTCTCTTAACATGCACCCAAATCTGAGCACATGGGCCTACAACATTTCCGATGGAGGCGGTAATGCAGCCGCTGCAGCCGGAAATCGATCTTCTGACCTGCGGGTCAGCAGCCGGTTACCTTAGCCACTAGAGCACCACGGCGGGGCGAAATTTCAAAACATTTTTTTTTTTCAATAGCAAAAAGTTTCCGTTTCGCTAACCAGACCGCTTCAATGCTTTACCGTTTCTTCAAAGTACATACTAAGAAAGTATGTAGTTTTGTCGCTTTACTACATACAGCCCAACCATGATCACAAAGCCCGGTTTGTGTGTCTGTGAGTTCCCCTACGTTAGGTGCTGATCATAACGTACAAATATACTGAACAACAATTAGGCAGCCAAAGTTCAAATTGCAGATAATCTTCATTGTACGAATGGTTTCACTAAACTTGAACAATCTAGCCATAAGCATTGTGAAGGCCTTTGAAAATGCTTAATTTTTGTCACAGGGCAAATAAATTTACGTCTAGACAAGGGGATTACCTCAACGTAAAACTTTATAATAAAACGCAAGATGGACACATTTTCATGAAAACTATCTTGTGAAAAGAAGTGGACGTGTTTCAAAGGAATCATTCTGCCAGCAAAACAATGCATTTCATTTTGTTGGTTTTGATACAGCAAGGGGTAGGATGTGCGACATACCAAATGGTTAGCGTGTATTTTTTAAGTGAATTACACAAGCGGTAAGTCCGGGCAGTTAGACAAAATATTAGTAATAAGATGAATGATAATAACAGCGAGTACAACAACAACAACATTAATTATATTAATAATAATAATAATATTAATAATAATAATAATAATAATAATAATAATAATAATAATAATAATAATAATACAATGTAGGATATCTTTCTAAGAGCGAAGCTTTTACACCTTGAGGTGAAACATCGGGTGTCCATGGAAAGCCCTCCGCGGCACTGCTTGTCGACGCTTCCCACCAATAGAAAAAGACAGCACAGCCTCCGCACCACGTTTGCCCGCCACGCAAGCCGAGCATGAGAAAAAAGGCCTGCGCTTACACCGGAGGTGTCCCAGCCACTTTTGCACGTTAGTCAAGGCAGTAGAGTTAGGGTATCCTTGCGTGGTTAGTCGAAAGCTGTAATCCAATTCTTCTTTTTTGACGCTAAGCAAGGCCCTAGCATTAACTATTAAGGCCACCTTTCCCGATAATTAATTGATTGATTGATTGGTATGTGGGGTTTATTGTCCCAAACCACCATAAGACTATGAGATGATGATGATAATATATGTTGTTTAATGGCGCAAGGGCCATTGATGGCCGAAGAGCGCCAGGAAATGATATCGGATGAGACCAATGGTTGGCTGTATAAGGGCCTAACATTCTGCGCTCTATAGATGCGTAAGACATATATTTATTAAAATCATGAAAGTGAAGTGAAGCATGCCTGGTGAGAATGAGTATTTAGTTATCATGACACCATAAAATAGGAGCGTTATATTAGCACCGATTTCTCGCCAGCGCCCTTGGTGCCAAGGGCCAGGAGACAGGTGCTCTTTGGGATGTAGCATCCGCAGCAGCAGCCTCCTTTCAGAGGCCGTGCTACCGATCACTTAAGTAGATAACATGGAAAGTATTTACTTCCTTTAAGAATGCACTCAATGCATTATATTTAAAAAGAGGTTCGCGACCAATAAACATAGCTGGGTGAAGGGGTATGTATTCCTGGTACGCTAGTGGAAAATGTTTTTGCCTGTAAGCCTCTAGCTCAGAGCATTCAAGGAGTATGTGGAGTACGGTAAGTGGAAGGCCACATCTGTGACAGCTGGGTGGGTCACCACCGGACAAAAGGTGTGTGTGCGTGCTGTGTGTGTGTCCTATTCTAAGCCGACAGAGACTGACCTCTGTGCGGCGCGTTTTCGACATGGGTGGCCAGTTACCGAGGTATGGTTTAATCAAGTGTAACTTGTTATGAGTTTGTAGATCCCACAACTTCTGCCAGTAAGCCCTGAGCTTTTTCCGTATGTTTGATTTTAGGTCCATTATAGGGACAGGAACTGAAGAGTTGGCAGTGCTTCCGGTAATTGACGTGGCGAGCTGGTAGGCCAACACATTTTCTTCAATCTCGCGGCGTCCTGGCACCCAGCACACGACGATATGTTGCTTGGAAGCATAGGCCGCGCAGACTATTGAATAAAGAGATATAATTATAGGGTTTCTGTGTTTTTTAGAATTTTGAACGCTTTTACGACACTCAGGGAGTCTGTGTATATAACTACTCTTGGCGCATCCAATTCTTTGATGTGTTTAACAGCTACGAATAACGTGTAAGCCTCGGCTGTAAAAATGCTTGTACTGGTAGACAGAACGCCGGCATCCGAGAAGGATGGGCCGACCGCCGCATAGGACACGCCAGTATGGAACTTGGATGCATCAGTATAATATTCTGGACAGTCATATTTATGTTGCAGCTCTAAGAACTACATCCGAATGTGTATAGGGGAGGCATGCTTTGTGACAGCTACGAAAGATGTGTCACAGTCTATAACCTGCCACTTCCATGGCGGGAGCCGCAGAGCAGGGGGGCTGAGGTGGTATTCAAGCAGTGGGACATCTGTTTTTTCAGCTAGGTCTCTAACACGCAGCGAGATAGGGCGTGCCATTGCGGGCCGATTGCCGAAAAGTTGAGAGCTGGACAGGTCGTTGATGTTGGAATATTCGGGTTACTCACTGTTCGCATTTACTTTAAGGAAATATATGAAGGAAGAATATGTTCTCTGCAGATGGAGTGACCACTCGTCTGATTCCACATAAAGGCTTTCAACTAGGCTTGTTCTAAAAGCGCCTGTGGACAGGCAGATGCCTTGATGATGAACAGGGTCCAACATTTTCAGAGCGCTTGGCGTGGCAGAGTGATAGACTATTGCCCCCTACTCAAGGCGTGAGCGTATAAGGCTCCTATACAGATTCATGAGGCACTTTCTGTCGCTGCCCCACGTTGTTCGTGACGGCACCTTTAGGATAATCATAGTTTTCAAGCATTTATTTTTGAGATGTTTTATGTGCGGTACAAAGGTTAACTTCGCATCTAAAATTATACCTAGGAACTTATGTTCTGTGTTTACAGGTAGACGCTCACCCTTAATGACTAGTTCAGGATCAGGGTGCAAGCCTCTTTTTCGTGAAAAAAGGACACAGGTGCTTTTCTGCGGGTTCAGTTTGAACCCGTTTTCATCAGCCCATTTGGATACCTTGTTAAGGGCGAGCTGAACCTGTCGCTCACAGATCCCAAGAGAACACGATCGAAAACCTATCTGCCCATCGTCGACATATGTTGAATAAAAGATATTACGTGGGATGTACAGATGGAGAGAATTCATTTTTATAATAACGAGCGTACAGCTGAGCACCCCACACTGTGGCACTCCGGTTTCCTGTACAAATGATAAGACTATGAGAGACGCCATAGTAGAGGACTGCGGAAATTTCGACCACCCTGGGTTTTTTAACATGCACCTAAATCTGAGCACAGGGGCCTATAACATTACCGCCTCCATCGGAAATGCAGCCGCCGCAGCCGGGATATGATCCAGCGACCTGCGGGTCACAGGCCGGGTACCTTGGCCACTAGACCACCGCGGCGGGGCCACCTTAACCGATAAGAGCAACCTGCTTCGATGTTTGTCATGATTTGCATAGCTAGGATAAACTTCTTTTGTTAGGACGAATGACTATCTATAGTATTAGGCCACGCAATAAGTATGTGGTATTCTATTAACTTGCTTGCGGGTATAAGCTGGCAGCAGCAAACTACATAAGAGAGGCCTTTGTCCTGCTGTGGACGTAGTTCTATGGATGACTCTATTAACCTTTTTAGGGTTCTCGTACACTAATATTAGTATTACAAATTAAAATGCAAATATAATATGAGGTACTGTCTGTTTATCTTTGTTGCTTGCAGTAGACAAGGCATATCCGTGCCCACCTCCACGAAATTCCAGTTGCCCCAGTAGATCTCCGCCAACTTGCAGGCTAGATGGTCATTTATGCTTCTGCAAATGCTGTAAGTGAAGCGCAAACTCGATTTTTCAAATATAGAAGCTATATTGAAATAATTTGCTAATGGTCGTAGTTTATTTATTTATTTTTTTGCGAATAAAAAGGTTGTGAGCTAAACCTCTAGTTTGAAATGTTTTAATACGACATTCTTTGATGCCGAGGTCCACCTAAACTTCTCAGACGTATTTCTGCTATATAAATACTTCACTTAACTATGACCGCAAAGATAGCAAAGCAAAATAAAATGCTGCCGTAGTTTGAGCTACAGAGGAGTCAAACATATCAGCTCTCGCTCCGCAGCGATATGTACCGGGAACGCCCTGCCTACCATTTCACCAGTTTCTTCTCATTCTTTGTCACTATCATTTATCCTCACAAACACTACCTACAGAGCTGGGCCGAGATACTCCGTAATTTTTTTTGCAAATAAATAAAATATACTAAGGCAACAACTATTGGGCATACACATATAGAATACCGCAACGTTCATTGTACACGGTACGATGCATTACAAGTGTTATCATAGTTGAGTGAATTCAGAAGTTTATTCTAATATTCCTGAAGAATGCAGCATTAAATGCCTTTGCACCAAAATCCCTGCTTGAAAATTTATTGACTGCGACCTATTTTTCGCATTTGAGGGCAAAATCTGTTAGCGCCTCAAAAGCGTTGACATATATAATATGTTGGGATCAACGTCCTAAAACCACCACATCATCATGAGAGACACCGTAATGAAGAGCTCCGGAAATTTCGACCACCCGGGGTGCTTTAACGTGCACCCAAATCTGAGCACCCAAGCCTACAGCATTTCCGCCTCCACCGGTAATGCAGCCGCCGCCACCGCCGGAATTCAATCCCACGAGCCTAAAAAGCGTTTTATTTATTACTTAAGGTAGATTAGTTTCTTCCCGAATAAGTTAGTGCATTGCCTAAATTGCTTAACATCACACCTGCTTATACACTTTGGTATTACCGCTTTTTACTTCTGGCTATCGTAATAGGCGACAGTAGCTTCTCTTGCTGACAAGCTAGAACGCATTCATTTAATCACAAGATTTTCAAAAAGCTGCCTTCAGACGGTGGTACCAGTAATAGCCATGGATTAGCCCCTATACGTATTACGATTCCCTCAAAACCTGATCACCACGCTGGCCTAAAACAGCAAGAATAGCGATAGCGCCACTTTCAGCGACGCGTCGTGTATAAGTAAAGGTTATAACATCGCAATTAGGCGAGAAATGAGGAAAGACTGATAGCCTAAAACGACGCGATTGCTTGAAATGACTTTTACGCTTTCTTGTGTGCTAGGGTAAAGCATTCGCTAGCGATGGACGCAGGAATGCGTGATCTTTTAACAAGTTTTTTTCTTTCTAGTAGAGAACATGTGTAGCTCAGAAACGCCTCAGATGAATTGTACAGCTCTACGAAATGCCACAGGACACCACCACTTTTAGCACTATTTTGCCACTTCTACATACCTTCAAGCCTGGTTACCCAGAATTTCGGGACAAAAAAAAAGAATTGTCGGAGGGGGCAAAAACAAAACTTCCATATGTATTAGTTTACTGTGTTTCAAGGTAGTAGCGATTTTTTGTCTATATGCAATAATGCCGTTGCTTGAATTTTAATAGCGAACCACACACGTGTGCAGTCTCCTGTAAGAACTAGCATTTCCACTATTGCCAATATTTATGCGCTTTTCTGAGTGATTAAACTTTCAGCGCGCACAGCTTGACACCCGTTGTAAACTAGACTTTTACGTAGGATAGCACATTAGAACGCTGAAACGGCGCTCAAAAATGGAGAATCGTGCAGCCTCATTTTATTGATCGAGGTACCTAACTGCCGCTAGTAAGCTTCAAAGGTGGCTTTAATGAGAAAAATTGGTGTCCTTGACGCAGTGAAGCAATGATCATTTTTGAGCAGTCCAAACTGCCGTATCAGGTGACATGCACGAAATCAGCCTTATTAAGCATGCTTCCTGCCGCTGTTCTTCAATAAGTTCGCGCTCACGCAAGCACAGGGTGAAGCGTAAAAAAGTTTAATTGTGTCAGATCGATTCATTACATCAAGTTTAGCATTCGTGCCCCATATTGAGAGTATACAATCAAACACTAGCCCGTCATCGTTGTCATAGGTTCTTTATTATTTGTTTTATGTAAAATACCAGACATAAATTAAGAACATAAGTGTTAGACAGGTGAAAGTGTACTTTTTTCTGTAGTTTCTCTACGGAACGTTAGCCGCATCTTTGTGTAGGCAAAATCTTTATCTAAAGTTCCATTCTAGGCTTTGAAAACATTGGTGTATTGAAATAAGGACAAAAAATACTTCGAATACTTTCCTTGAGTAAGTCTATTGTTTGAAAAAATGTTTCAAATACTTTCCTTGAGTAAGTTTTATTGTTTGCAAAGCATATAGAGCTGTATGTCCCATTTGAATTGCTGCAATTTTGTTGTTTGCATAATATATAGCTATGTACCACGCTAACGCATGAGACAATGCATTATACATGCACGGTTTTTAATACAATAAAAGATCATCAGTTTTTAAGCCTACCTGACTGCCTGGCTTTTAAAATTTAAGTCAAGTAATAGAACCGCGTTAGAAATTGTTGCCGATTGTGCGGATTTGCTGCACTATACGTCTTCAGAATAGACGCGCACGTGTAGCAATTACGCTAGCGAACAAGAGTGTGAGAGTGATTCCTTTCAGTTTTATGCTGCAAGTGGATGATTTTTGGTTTGGCTTGTCATTGTGTAATTTGCAGTAGTCCTATCAATCACAAGAGAAGTACGAGTCCTCGTAAGCGTGCTTGCGCTTCCCACAAAGCACGTGACTGCTTTTGTTTTTTCCCCAATAGCCTTTTAACACCATATAAACAACTGTGGCATAATGACTTATAATAATTGCTCAATCAGGCTATGGATATATATTAATTACAGTGTTCTTGCACCGCACAACTGTAAGAATATAAAGTAGCTCCAAGGCCTTAATTACACGCTCTGTGATATGCATCTAGAGTGCAATTTTTGGAATCTTTATAATATCCTAAATTTCGCGTCAGCAGGACTTTGGTAGTTTGTTAGCATGTTTTTGATTGTCTCGTTGGTAGATTAGTAGTGCACGAACCCCCCCCCCCCCTAAATTATTCATTTCTTAGATTGATTCTTCTTGATATTTACCAGTGCAACTGCCAAGATCGCATCTTGTTTAGTATTACTACAATTTTTATTCATGTCATCAAATGCGTTTTCATTTGTATTGCAGGGTGAACCCACCAATGAATACGCCCACAACACTTCTAGCTTTCAAGTCTGTTTAATAATAATAACACTGTTCCCGAGCCCACATTTGGGAGCTTCTGTGTAATTTATTGATGAATACCGTAATATTGGTTATTTTTCCCAAATACTCTGTGAGTTTTTTTTTCCTCTGACATTAAACAAGGCCAGTTTCTGACATCCATCACGTATACGAATATCAGCACAAAATTGCGGAATATACATGCAGAAACATGTGATGCTGTTTGAGCATAGTGTTCATCGCGGAATTCTAATGAAATAAAATTTTCCTAAATGAACGTTTGTAACAATGAAATTTTAATTACAGGTATCCTGAAGCATAAGTGGCACTTATACAACGAAGTGGGATTAATTTAGGTCGTGTTCCATTTGATAGACACTATCCAACAAGGTTGTTTACAGCCTCATTTGAAAAACCCAAACAGAAAATTGTTTCGTTGGGTTGTATTCACATAGTGAAGAAGCTTTTCAAAAACATCGCCTCGTTGCCTGAGCATACACCAGCGAAACGAACATTACGATAAGAGCTTTCACTGCAAAGGCCTTTCGCTAGAATAATATTATAGCAATAACTCGGGTTTTCCCCCCCAAAGTGACGGCATCAGTAGGAGAGCCGCCATTGTGGAGGGCTGCTGTAGTTTTGAACGTGACAGTCGTATCAGGCTGTTCGTCGATGCAATGCTGAAAATGTGCCGGTGAACAGCCTTTCAAGCCGAGCTTGGTGATCAGAAAATATAGGACAAGTTGACATGGGAAGATGGGAAAGCGAGAGAAATTGATCGTCACAAACGAAATTGCGAGAGCACTCGTTTTGTGACCCACAAAAAAAAAGACACAAGTTGTATCCTTGATAACACTTAGGCAGTGTGCACAATACGGGTGTGCTTTTCAATAACAATATCTTAGTTTCACCGCTTGGACAAAATTGCTGTCATTGACTTGTTAGAGTCATATGGGGCTGTTTCCACAAAAACCAAGGCATCGACAGCAGTTCACCAATGTGGTATTAGATAAACTTGGTTCAATCACCTTTCATGACTACACTGTTTTATCAGAGCAGAGTTTTTAGTGTTTTTACTTATGTACCTAGTTTGGTATTTGCAATATTACATGGTGAGGCTTATACTGCCACACATGCTATTTTGCTCGGTTTAAACTTCCAAAGACTGTGAACACCGTCAGAGCAGATTACGCCTCAGTGTTCGAGAAGATTCTCCTTTGTAGCATATCATTTTGTTATGATTGCGCCCAGGACACGAATACTCAAGATTATAACAGAGCCTGCGCGATCACCAGTGATAAGGCTGAAAAGTTTGACGCGTGGTGTATAAAAGACCGCACATGGCAACGATGATGAGCTGATCAACGACCGATGCACTGGATACCGATAACAGTTTACAGCGTGCACTACTTGATGTAACCTAAGTTGATATGTTGGGTTCAACGTCCCAAAACTACCATATGATTAAGAGAGAAGTCGTAGCGGAGAGCTCCGGAAATTTCGACTACCTAGGGTTCTTTAACGTGCACCTAAAACTAAGCACACGGGCCCACAACAATTTTGTCTCCATCAAAATCAGCCGCCGCAGCAGGGATTTGATCCCGTGACCTGCGGGTCAGCCGCCGAGTACCTTATCCACTAAACCACCAAAGCGGGGCCTTGATGTAACCTGTTTTTTTTGTCATGGCCAATAGTTCGGCCAAATAAAGTGTTTCAACTTCAAAAGGACTATTGCTGTCTTAGTACACGTCACAAACACGTGAGATCTCTCGAGGAATGGTGTAGTAAAATAAAGAAAGAGAAATGGGCCAAGAGCGCACACTCAGTGACAACAGGGTCGAATTTTCCCACCACCTTCTCACCCAAACAGCCTTCGAGATTTCTGCGTCAAATGAAAAGGGCTTGATCGCGGAAAAGACAAGCTGTCATAAGCGAAGATCAAGTGACGCAACCAGTGCAAAAAAAAAAAAAACAAAGAGAGGTGCGACGCATCAATTTTCAGTTTGTTCGTCTTTTTTATTTTCTTCACGTGCAAAGATATTTATTTGCAGGTTAAATTTAAAATTTGTGAAAGAACATTGCACCACCAAGTGACAGTGGCAATGGGACGTCTTAGCCGAACCAGCTATGTGAGATAGTGAAACAGGGCAGTTTTCATGCTTGTTTCGAAGGCATCTGTTTTTGCCTACTCACAACTAGAAGCTTTGGGATCGAGTGACATTTTTTGTGACAGTGGCGCTGATCACCACGGCCATACGGTGTCGTCTGCTGCTGATGAGGACACCAAGGTGAGAGCCCTCACATTTTCGTCCTTTGAAGCAGTGCTTAGCAAATGCGTGTAGTTATACCTTCAGGGTATCTTGGTTAATTGTGACCGCGCCATATCTAAGAATCGAGTGCTCTGACGTAATCTTACAAAGGTTCGGGACGATTTTCACGCTCCCCAGATGCACAATAGGTGGCCGGTAAAATGGGCAATCGCAGGAAACTATGGGATACGATGGCTTCCGGTTCGATGCACCACACGGGTCAGCAGCGGCACGCGCACGTTTTTGTACTGCTCCGTTGAAAAAAGCACCTCGCCGTTAAATGTCAGTGCTTTAGAATTTGGTTTTTTTTTTTGCCAACCGTGACTGCGACGATGACAAGCTACGAAAGCTATGACGGGCCAGGAAACTTCTTTATCGCACTAAAATGATCTGCAATGCAACGCTTTTAGGCTGGTACTGTCAGTTTGGCCAGCAGATCAGTCGATACACAAAAACGTTTTTATTTTATGATGCCTTACTGCAGATAAAAAGTCACCATTTTAAAGATCTCAGGGGATGGCGATGGTTGTAGCAGTGTGCTAAGAGTTCATTTCGAGATCACTGCTTCGGCGACATCGTCAGTCAATCGGCATGAAGCGCAACACTTATTGAGCGCGTTGAGATAATTTTTTTTTAGCTTTCAGTGCGCTATAAGATGCATTTCTTAGTCAAAGCCTGATGCTTATTCGAACGTTGATCTCGATCAAACTGCATGGCACGGCGGCACATAAACAATACAGTGAGACATAGACGGCGCCCAATAATTGCAACCCTGCGCTTGTTTAACGCACTTCTTCCTTTGGGTGCCGTCCTTGCGCACAGTTTGACCAAGATAAACTCAAATGAACTCGTCCAGCGCTTCATGTACACTTACTCTTAAGTGTACATATGTGATGAAGGTACCCAACTCCTGCTAGGAAGCTTCAAAAGTAGCTTTATTGAGAAAAATTGGTGTCCATGTCGCAATGAAGCAATGAACATATTTGAGCATTCGAAACTGCCGTATCAAGTGACATGCACGAAGTCAGCCTTGTTAAGCATGTTTCCGGCCGCTGTTCTACAATAAGTTCGCACTCACGCAAGCACAAGGTGAAGCGTGAAAACGCTTTCGAGTTTTTTGTCATATACATAAGTGCAATGGCTGGCGCTAATCTCGTATGACAGGTAGATTTCACACGCTCGTTCCTATATATATTATCTTTGCTAGGCGCGCCAGCGCGACATTTTATATTTCAATACTATATTCGCTGCAAATTCATGCATAAGCTTTTTTTATTATGGACTACACATGTACCTGTGGTAAAACAGTTTTCGCACACTCTGGCTTCCAAGTTCCGTACTCAAAGGCTACCTGTCGTTGTGGCTCTCTTCACAGTCGTGGCCCATCTCGTTTTTCTGTCTTCATTACATGGGAATCGATACCTGCATTCACCTTGCACGCTTGAGTTGGAGCCAACGGCTGAACAAACGACCATGGTTTATCAGGACGAAGATAAAAGGGCGACCGCGCGTGCGAATCCCGAACAATTTGAGGCTTGCGGCGAAGCGGTTTCCCGTCGTGTACTCTTCTCGAACCGGAAGCCGGTTGCAGACGGTGCGTCCCACAATCCCTCCCTCTATCACTGGTCACCTATAGGTGACAAGCTTACTTCCAGCTGTTTTTTTAAGTTTTACGGGCACCTACTTTTTCGGTGATTGCGTTATCAGATAACGATAGTTCTGTGTAAACAAGTGAACAAGCATGTCGAGAACGCAGCGACTGTTTGAAGCGGTCAATCGACAACGTGCGTCGCCAGCGTTACGCCTCGCGGAAGTTAACTTGCAGGAGGGCGAAGATAAATATACGGGCCTCGAAAATTCTCGCTTCGGTATGATCGAAAAATTCTTCGCCTAAAGCAAGTATTTCGAGTTGTTGCAAAAAGTTTTAATCTGTGGCAATTTATGAGAAGGTAAAGAGGGCGGCCTGAGCTAGTGCGCTCTAGCCTGCTACTCTACAGAGTGGATAAAAGAAGAGAGAAAGAAGGAGGGAACTATGATTCTCCCGTCTTTACTTTGTGACATCCCACGTATTCAGAGTCGATTTCTGCAAGCATTCTTTCTTGGTCAAAACAGTTGAAGACTGGAATAGACCAAGCCTGAAAATATTTGATGATGGTATTTCGCTCGCAAGTTTAGACGAAAAAGTTCAATCACTGGGTGTATAATATTGAAATAATTATGTATAGTTGCCATGCTGTTGACTTGTATAGTTTTTGTACGCGCTGTGTATACCTGTTTTTCTTTCTTCTTTCATTTTGCATTATGCTGTTTGTGCTATGCTGTGTGTATATTTTTATGCTATTAGCATTTACTTTTTTTATTGTAAACTTCCCCACCCCGCAACAGCTTCAGCGGGCTTATAGTATTGAATATAAATAAAAATAGAGTAAAAAAGGGGATGATGAAGGCAGGAAGAGGTGAAGCGCTGTACAGTAGCCACTTAGCATAGTACCCTGCACCTTATTGTCTGATTCATTACTTTTGATAAAATCTAAAGCAGCCCCTGTGGCAGTTTTTGACACTGTTTGGTAACACGTTGCTGAAAAAAGTGTAGCTTGAATGAAGCGATGTTCGTCCGGTGCTTGCCAACATTGAAGTTAGCCTCTTTCTTGGCATCACGTATAATGGGTATACAGACAAAATATATAGGTTAAACTTTCGCGCACTTGGCAGTGCTCACAATGGGGGTTTCGCACGGCCTATCAGGTAGGTGTAGAGTCGAGTGAAGGCAACGCGAAAAGTCATATCGGGGTCTGCTTCCGACAGACACTTGTGCATCTGGAATCAGCAGATGACCAACAGCCAGCGTTACAATCTTCCACGAAGCTTCGGCATTAGCAGCCCAGCGAGATCGTTTGGGTATCAACACTGATATCAAGACGTGGACTTGAAAAGAAAGCTTCTTCGGTGATACTTTGGGTCATTCAGGGTGTTACTAAGCTTAGGTGCTCCAGACTACGAGGGTATCCCGGACGGAATTACGAACACTCAATGGCGCCAAGCGCAGGCCGAACGAAGTCGCGCATACCTTTCCTGAGCCTCAAGCAGTTTCTAGTGCGTTAGACCGTATGAAGACTGTACTTCTCGGTTCATAAATGTTATTTCTTGCTTGTGCCTATTGATTGCGGTACTTTACTGCTTTGTTATTTTCGTGAATCCCCCCCCCCCACCATCTTGTATTCAGTTTTATTCATCAGGACGATGCTTTTTTAGAGGGAAGCATTCTCATGCGCGTTATTTTGAATTGCTCTGTTCAAGCCCACAAAGACTGTGAGCTGTACTCGGCGCAGATCACTCCTGAGTACTCGTGAACCTTCTCGTTTACAGTAGAGCATTTTGTCAAGATTGCGCAAATTACACCAATGGTCAAAATTATTCTAGAGCTTGCGTGGCCCCCAGTGAATAGGCTGGAAAGTTTGGTGCCTGATGTACAAAAGTATGCGCGTCTAAACGATGATCAGTTGATCAACGACCGGCGAACTTGGAACCGATAACAGCGTGAGCTGCTTGCCTGAACTCGACTTTCAGTGGCACGGCCACATTATCATCATCATCATCAACACCAGCCTGACTACGTCCACTGCAGGACAAAGGCCTCACCCATGTTCTGCCAGTCAACTTGGTTTTGTGCTTGCTGATGCCGCTTTGTACCCGCAGACCTCCTAATCTCATCTGCAGACCAAACTTTCTTTGTCCTCTTCCCCCGCTTGCGTTTTGTTGGAATGCAGTCTGTGATCCTTAATGGCCATTGGTTATCTTGTCTACGCGCTAGATGCCCGGCTAATATCCACTTCCTGTTCTTGATTTCAACTATGATATTCTTAACCCTGCTTTTTTTCCCTGACCCCCCTCTGCTCTCTTCTTGTCCCTTAGGGTTGCACCTATCAATTTTCTTACAATCACTGGCTGCGTCGTCCTCAATTTAAGCTCAACTCACTTTCTATTAGAAATTTATTCTATACTAGAGGGAATCAGAGCAAAGGTTGGTAGGTCCCCCAGTCCAGCGACTCAATAGCCTTTACGGCTGACTGGGCCTGATCGATCCGAGCAACTTGGCTAATACACAATATGGGTAATTACATATTATAACGACTTCATAACCCTATCTACGAAAGAAATTGTCTTTCTTCTTTGGGGTGAATCATGCGTGCCTGTGACACCAAAGGATACTGCGCGGATGTACGTCAAAGAAATACGAACACATTGGTCGCTGTCATGTGTGTTTTACTGTCATAGTTTGATGTGTGCTCATTTTAAAAACGATCAGTTGTAAGTCAGTGCTTGTCATCGTTCGTCTACTCTTTGTTTTTGAAAATGTAAGCGCTGTTTACTAGCTCTTTAAAAGTTCAGAGCATTTCACGTCACCGGCGAGGTGTGCCTACAGCTTTATGTGACTATAGTTTACGTCTGGACACATCACACTATACCAGCGCCCCAAAAAACCATCTATGTGACTTAGTCTTTCGACGAAGTGTTCTTCGCACATACTATTTCTTCACGTTACCACGCGCGGATGCACGTTCCCTACTCTAGTATCTATGGAAATACTGTTATAATGTTCACTAATGCATATAAAAACGACATCGAGCATCTGCGGCAGTGCAGATACAATGTGCGAACTTCAAACATTCGCTCTTGACAAGTGTTTGCGTCACGTATTTTATTTGTGATGCAATCACTTACACAACAACGCAAATTATGGCTGGAACTCGATCAGTAATAGTTTAAATTGGTCATATGTAACAGCTACGGGGAACAGGGCCACTATTAGAAATGGCTGACAGCCTACATTTACAGAGCTGCTACAGACGCTTAGCCGAAGCTGTGTAATGAGTACCTACGAAAGCAGTACGCTCACTGTTAACCGGTGCACGTTGCCCATGTCCGCAGCTGCATCACTATTCCATCCTTCAAACACCGCTTCCAGCATGGATCCTGGCGTGACCACCACGAAAAATTCACTTTTTTATTGAACACAATACTGCAGTCAGGGCCGAGGGATTCCCGATGCTTGCCGGCAGCTTGGCGTGCGCTCTATAAGTTGTCACTAGTGTCAAAACGGTTGCAGCGAACATAGTATCTGTGGTACTTAAAGGCCCCACGAAACCTTATAAAAATTATTAAAATGACCCCAGTAGTGCACTATACCAAACAAACACGTGTTTCTTAACTAAACTATAAGCATTTACAATGATCACAAGATAAAGTTTTACACCGAAGTTTAGTAAACATCGCTGTGCACGTAAGGCGGCTCCGTTGGGTACTGTCGCCATTACACATGCGCAGCGTACAAGCAGACGACGTGCAACTGCGCAGTATTACAACCACCCACCAGCTGTATCGCAAAAGCCTGGAGCAAGTACTGCAGATTGGGCGAGTTGATGCGTGACGAATTCACAAGGTCGTAGCTCAGCTCTGTTTGAGCGTCAAAAAAAAAAAAGAAAAAAAAGCCGGTGAAAAAGGGTAACACGGACAATTAGTGCTTATTGATTGATTGATTTGGGGGGTTTAACGTCCCAAAACCACTATTTGATTATGAGAGACGCCGTAGTGGAGGGCTCCGGAAATTTTGACCACCTGGGGTTCTTTAACGTGCACCCAAATCTGAGTACATGGGCCTACAACATTTCCGCCTCCATCGGAAATGCAGCCGCCACAGCCGGGATTTGATCCCGCGACCAGCGGGTCAGCAGCCGAGTACCTTAGCCATTAAACCACCGTGGCGGGGCCAATTAGTGCTTATCCTGTCACCTGCATTTCCCTTCTTTGATTGATTGATATGTGAGGTTTAACGTCCCAAAAATCACCATATGAATATGAGAGACGCCGTAGTAGAGGGCTCCGGAAATTTGGAGAAACTGGGGTTCTTTAACGTGCACCCACATCTTAGCACATGGGCCTACAACATTTCCGCCTCCATCAGAAATGCAGCCGCCGCAACCGGGATTCAATCTCGTGACCTGCGGGTCAGCAGCCGTGTACCTTAGCCACTAGACCACCACGGCGGGACAAATGCATTTGGCTTCTTCACGGGCCTGCGTGAAGAAGCAGACCTGCGCTTTTACATTACGATTTCAGCCTGGAGCAGTGATTGCGCGTGTTTATTTCTCCGCAAAGTTGCAACTCATCGGAAAAAAAGAAAAGGTCGGGAAGACTTCTTGAGCATCATTGCCACATACAGGTGCTTATGCATTCACTATTAAATATTTGCCTGAGGAGGTGAGCTTCTAATTTGTCTGTAGTTGACCTTTATATCTCGATATTACCGAATGCACAACCGCTTTTTCTCGAGAGTGATCGCAGCAGTAGCGTTCCTTCAGCTCTGTAGAAGCTGACGAAACGCTACTGATATATATATATATATATATATATATATATATATATATATATATATATATATGATGAATAAAAAGAAGACACACGTCGATCGAAAAACAGAAAAGTTTGTTTACGTTTCGGCCGTGGGACCGGCCTTCGTCAGAATAACAGAGGTAACAGTTGTGCAACAGCATATAAGCGCATACGTTTCACTTGCAATAATCACGTGAGTGGAAACATCATAAAAACAAGTACAACAATCAGACATGAAATGTATATGGGGGCCCCCGTATGACATTCTACTTATAAGCAATCAAATAGCAAGTCACGACATGTGCACAAGGATTACAGTTGGTACAAGCAATAACATCTACAGCGGTCACTGATGCAAGACGCTGAGTTTCCCCATACTCTCATTTAAACCGCCTGCGATTGTATTCAACTTGAAGATGAGAAATGATTCGCGCACTTCCCTGTCATAATGCCTTCGGAATCCAGACTCCGGAATCGTGGCTCTAATGTTGTCAAATGAGTGGCCCATTGCGTTAGCATGCCTTGATATTGGAAGGTGAGGAAGTGAAATGATATGAGCCTTGTGATTCTTAAACCGATATCGGAAGGGTGTTTCGGTTTCGCCTAAGTACTGCATTCCACAAATCAAGCATTCCAGAAGGTAAACTACATTACGCGTGTCGCAGTTATAGTCACCATTTATTTTCACGCTGAAGTTAGATGCGGTGCTGTTTGCGATAAGTGAAGTGTTCATATGCTGGCAGACTTTGCAACAAGGTTTGTTGCAAGGACGGCAGCCAGTAGGTTTACTGCGTACGCTTTTTGACGACATGAGTAGGTCACGCAGATTTTGCGCTCTTCTGTACGTCACACGCGGTGGTTCTGGGAAAATTGGTTTAAGTCGTTCGCTTTGTAGAAGTATGTTATTGTGCTTTCTTAAAATGGAATTTACGTGTTGCGCAGGCGCGGAAAATTTTAGAACAAGGTTAGTGCAAGAAAAAACCGGCTATTTATTTTTGGTGCTTAAAAGCGTTTTGCGGTCCTGGTTACTTGCCCTTTTTATGGCGTCATCTATAATCTTGGAAGGGTATTTCTGTTTCAATAAAGCACTCCGAAGCTGCGCACGATTGGAAATAAAATCAGTTTCTTGGGAGCATATTCTTTTAAAAAGAAGGGCCTGGCTATAGGGTATGCTGGTTTTAGAGTGCTTGACATGGTTGCTATTAAAATGAAGGTACTGTTGAGTATCAGTTGGCTTTCTGTAAATTTTAGTGGCAAGCTTGCCGTCACACATTGTCACTGTTACGTCAAGAAAGTTGATAGTTTGTACGGAGTAGGTATGAGAGACAGAGAGGTCAACAATGTCGGACAAGACGTGGTTTGTGTCTTTGATGTATGATGGAAAAGAAGACGAAATTCGGTTAATTACTGTATCTACAAATTGGGACACCAGCTCCGTAACTGTACCAATGCCAGAAACGATGGGTTGACCAGGGTTTCCTGACTGATGTATTTTTGGCAGGAGGTAAAAGCGATCCGCGACTGGACTTAGTGGAACGAGGGTATGCAGAACCGAATCGGGAATTTTCGGCTTTTCAATGAGGTTAGTTAGCGTGCGTATAAGGATAGATTTGAGCTGCTCAGTGGGGTCTTTGTCTAGCCGCCTGTAAAAAGTGCTGTTGGAAAGCTGTCTGGAAGCTTCGCTGTCATAATCGTGTTTGTTTAGTAGTACCACAGCTCCCCCTTTTCAGCTCGTTTAATTATGATATCACCTCGACCTTTCAGTTGCTGCATTGCTGCGCTTTCGTTGATCGAAAGGTTTCTCTTAAACGGAACCTGTCTATACAGACAGGTTCTGTTTTGACAGAGCGTTGTTGAAATCGTGGTCATGTCGCAAGACGAGCACAACAACACGGCTCCATCCACCCCGCCTGCACCCCTGGGCATGCTTTCTTGGACTGTAACCGCCCCTCAAAAAGATCGCCCGATGTTCTCCGGCCTTCGTGGTGAAGACGTTGAAGACTGGTTGGATGAGTACGACCATGTGAGTGCGCTTAACTATTGGCATGATTCTGTGAAGCTGTCCCGTGTACTTTTCTACCTGGCGGATGTCGCTAAGACGGTTTCTCAACCTGGATTTCCCAGACTGGCCTACCTTTAAGCAGCAGCTCCGTCAGATATTTGCCAACCCTTCTGTACGTGCAGACATCGCCAAATGGAAGCTTGCTGAACGTGTCCAGCACTCCGGTGAGTCCTATACAACGTACAATGTATGCACAGCGAACATAACGCACCATATTGACACCGGTACTCATGCTCCCTTACGCCAACGACCATATCGAGTTTCAGCGGAAGAGCGCCGTATTATCAACGAACAAGTCGACGATATGCTCAAGCGTGGTGTCATCCAGCCATCGCAGAGCCCTTGGTCGTCCCCTGTTGCACTTGTGCGCAAAAAGGATGGGTCTATTAGATTCTGTGTCGACTACCGGCGGCTCAATAGGATAACTCGGAAGGATGTGTGCCCGTTGCCACGCATCGACGATGCTCTCGATTGCTTGCAAGGAGCAGAATATTTCTCCGCTTCAGATTTACGCTCAGGATATTGGCAAGTTCCAATGGCTGATCCTGACTGATCGAAGACTGCATTTGTAACACCTGATGGGCTGTATGAGTTTAACGTCATGCCGTTTGGACTCTGCAATGCCCCAGCTACCTTCGAACGGATGATGGACACCATCCTTCACGGCTACAAGTGGAACACGTGCCTTTGCTACCTAGACGACATCGTCGTTTTTTCTCGCAACTTTTCAACTCACCTTGTTCGTCTTCGTGCTATTCTCACGTGTCTCACCTCTGCTGGCCTTCAACTTAACATCAAGAAGTGTCATTTTGCCGCACGTCAGCTCACTATACTGGGTCACGTCGTCTGCAAAGAGGGTGTTCTCCCGGATCCGGCGAAACTCCGCGCCGTGGCCGACTATCTGAAGCCCAATTCCATCAAGACACTTCGAAGTTTTATCGGCCTGTGCTCATACTTTCGTCGATTTGTGCGCAACTTCTCTTCCATCATCGCGCCTCTTACCAACCTGTTGGCAACTTCCAAAGGCATGTCTGCTTGGTCAAAAGAGTGCGATGAATCCTTCACTGCGCTTCGGCGGTTAATATTATCACCTCCAATACTACGTCATTTTGACCCCAATGCGCCTACGGAGGTCCACACCGACGCCAGTGGTGTCGGTCTTGGTGCTGTATTGGCACAACGAAAACCAGGGTACCAAGAATACGTGGTCGCTTACGCGAGTCGAACCCTCAAGAATGCCGAGTGTAATTATTCCGTCACGGAGAAAGAGTGCCTCGCAATTGTCTGGGCTTTGACGAAGTTACCCCCATACCTTTATGGCCACCCTTTCGAAGTCGTCACGGACCACCACGCTCTATGCTGGCTGTCACCGCTCAAAGACCCGTTGGGGCGCCTTAGTCGTTGGGCGCTTCGCCTACAGTAATACGACATTCGTGTTGTATACCAATCCGGCCGCAAGCACTCCGACGCTGATGCGCTATCCCGCTCGCCGCTACCGGCCGACCCAACCTCCTCGTCCCCTTCTTCAGCTGTCATAACACCAATCCACTTCACAGGCATGGCATCGGAACAACGCAAAGATGTATGGATTTCCCAACTCCTCGCCTATATGACTGATCCGCTAGCTAATTTGGTCTCGAGAACTATCCGCCGTCAAGCCACACATTTCGCTATTCGAGATGACCTACTCTATCGGCGGAATTACACGTGCGAAGGTCGGAGGTGGCTGTTAGTAGAGGTTTTTAGTTTGACGTTTTTGTGGTCCGCCCTGCTCCGGGAGCACCCGCGAAGCCGCAACGGAGCGGCGGCTGAATTTTCTCTTTTAGTTTTTCGTTGCCGGCAGCGAAGCGTGCCTTTCGCAGTTGCAGCGCCCTCTGGTCGTTTCATCGTCGGTAAACAAAATAAAAAAACATTTTTTCACGTATACAAAGCAAAACAGTAACGTATAAATTATCTTTTCATGAAGTATTTAAAATCCACTTTCAATGTATTAACCGTCTATTTTTTTTTTTGACAAAGAAGCAAGCTCTGACTTGATAGTAGCCACTCAAAAGCCAACAAGGTTCCGTTCCAGATCCATTGCAAGCATTCACTGTGTGTTGTTTGCGCTTTTGACGCGTGTGTGGTGGCGGAGTTTTCATTTTTCACCGTTGAAACTGTGTTTGCATAACCATTGATGCCTCCGACAAGTGTGCTAGAGGACCCATTTTTGATGGGTCTTTTAAAGTGGTCTGAAATCGAGGACTTGTTGTGCCTTGAAGTCTTCCAATACACTCGGTTAGACCCGCTGTCACGACATGGCCTCTTGAACATCGACAGCATGGACCGAGGACAATTTCGCACGTATTTTAGGTTTGAAAGAGATGATGTGTGAAGCCTGTGCCGTGCACAGAAGTGCCTGAAAATGTGACAACGCCGCAGGGCGTGCACGTTTCCGGAGTTGAGGCACTCTGCCTTACGCTACGGCGTTTGGCTTATCCCAATAGGCTGCGAGAACTGGAGCCGCTGTTCGGGCGGCATTATTCAGTGATTTCTTCAGCCACTAATGCAGTGCTCGCGCACATTGACAGCACGTTTGGACATCTGCTGCGAGATGTGAATAACCACACCTGGCTGGACAGCGCTAAACTCCGACTCTTTTCCGAGGTATGAAGTTTGTTAATTTGTTGTGTTACTTCTAATCTAATACAACATTTTATCGCAGGCTGTGCATTCCAAAGGGGCGCCGTTGCATAACTGTTGGGGCTTCATCGACGGGACAGCACGAGCCGTTTGCCGTCCATCGAAGGACCAGAAGCGGTTCTTTTCAGGGCATAAGCGCTTTCACGCCCTTAAATATCAGTCCATCATGTGTCCTAATGGAATCATTTGCCAACTGAACGGTCCGTACGTCGGCAGCCGGCATGACGCAGGCAAGTTATTTTTGTTATACTGAGCCCCGTCCTAATTGTCCAACTTCAAAAAAAAAAAAACCATCATCGCGCCTATCTGAGGGAGTGCTCTGTGCTACTTCAGCAAACAAGCTATCACTTCGTACTATTGTTGTGAAGAACACTCAGTCTGGGACAACTAATTGTGGTTACAGCAGAAAGCAGCATATTATTCAAATTTAATGGTGTTGCAAAGAGAACCTGAAAAAATTGTGAACTGTTTATTTCGAGAATAAGGTGCAAGCTAAAATGATAAATGCATGCCCCAGTTACCAATATAATGCTGTGGCCAAGTTTTCTTTGTTACTCTGCAACAAGTCTTCAGTCATAACTCGTCACAGGTAATGCCATGCAGGTTCTATTTATAAATGCATTATAAATGTGTTTTACTGCATAGCACTGTGAAGAAACCTTCCTAGTTGGATAGGCATCAAAGCTTTTTCTTTTTTTTTTATTTGGAAAGAGTGCATCTAAAAAGTGCACACTACAGAGTCCACTTAACATTTGTGTAAATTTATTCGGAAGTGGCAAGAATTTTATGAAGCATTCAGGGGGAGATGCAGGTCGAAAAACGAGAATTTTCTAAAAAATTATCGATTTTTTGTTTTCGCCTGTTTTGTTAAGATTAGTACCTCTACTATTCTGAAAAAAAAATCTATGTCGAGAATCAACTGGAAATGCTTTAAAATTGCGTCTGAAGAGCACAAGATGGCTGTCAAAAGGCCGAAAGTGTGTCATCTTCGAGCACCTTGCCGCTGATAATGCGCTGCTGCTCGCCATTGTCGACCGCATGAGGCGAAGAACCGAGCCTCACTCTTCAAATAGCGACGGTTTCCCGCGCTGCTGCAACGCAAGAAATAATAAAGAGAAGCGCGCTTCTGCCGCCTTTTTCGAGCGCCGCGACTGGCTTTTAAATCACGTGGTACGGATCGGGAGCCGCCATTAGCCGCTGCGCGCCTGTGTGTGCTGTGAAGCCTACTTGCAGGATCCGTGTCTCGTCGAGCAGCACAGCTGAACAACGCTTTTCTCGAGTGCTTATTCGTTATGGATGAAGAAAGCCGTAGGAAGCGCGGTCACCGGCCTGTGAAGTTTCACGCGGCGCACAAATTTCGAGGACGCCGGCGCAAATCAAAGCCGAACACTCAAACCACGAAAAGATCGTCTGCTGCCGCAAAACGTAGTGGCAAAGACGCCGATGCGCCCGACGAGTTTGCCGCAGCATTCGAATATGTGAGTGCCTCCCAGAAAAAGATCGGACTCTTCGAAGACGAAAAAAAATCACAGGATGACGAGTCTTCGTTGATTGCTGATGTGACAGCACTGAACATGCTTGTTGCGCACGGTGCAATGTGTCCGACGTGTCGCCATTTGGGATTACGTGTCCGGGAACCGGCCGACAAGCGGAAAGGACTTGCGTCGTTCGTCGAACTCCACTGCCCAAACAGTGAGTGCCCCGAGACTATTCTTTCGGCGACATATACTTCGCGGCGAGTAGCTTCAGGCGGGGAGGCCAGCGTGAGCGTGGCGGGTGACGGACTGACCGCGAGGAGAACATACGACAGCGGGAGCTCGCGCGATAGCTACGCTGTCAACGTGAAAGCTGTTGTGGCGGCGCGCTCTGTAGGCATGGGCTACGAGCAGCTAGTCCGATTGTAATGGCAGTGGCTACTACAAGGAGGATTTTTCTTTCTTGTGTACAAATTTCGTCGCATTCAATGACATCTTTGATAAATAAACATGCAATTTTGACTTTAAAACTTCTTTTTCTCAAAACACAAATTTTGCCATTTTTGTCAATGTGCCCCTCCTTTTTCGGGTACTTCTGGTGCTCAGATCTGCATGAAATTTTTCCCAAATTTTTTCCAAAGTACGAGAAATGCAATTATCTTGTTTAAGTTTCAATATTCTTTTTATATAATAAAAAAAAGTTATGTAAACTTTTACTAGGGTAGGAGAAATATGAACTTCCCACGTTAAAATTTTTCACGTCTAGTACATATTTTGTATGGACTTCCAAATTAGTTGTTTGCATTCCACACTTCATTTGAAACATTATGAACTATCAATTGTAAAAAATTAATGAAGTTTAGGTATGAAAAGAGGGGGGCAAAGGGCTTAAGTTTTTCACTTTGTCATGTTGCAAAACTAAAAGTATGCAACTTGCAAGACAACTCATTATATATTCGAAATCAGCATAAAAAGTTCTATAAGCACCTCAAGTTTCATTGCTCTCGAATGAATATTAAAAAAAAAGTGTCTTCGACCCGCATCTCCCCTTCAGTGTCGCACGTCATGTGGCAATATGTTTTCATGTGCTCCTGTATTTCCAGGTATCCTTCGAAAGAGCAACACCTATCGCAAGCTAGAGAAGCTTGCCAAAGGCCACAGCTTTTGTTTGTATGGTGACCCTGCCTATCCACTGCGACCTCTGCTGCTGAAACCTTATGGCGGGAACGTGACTGTGCAGCAGCGGGCTTTCAACAAGAGAATGAGTTCCGTTAGACAAGCAGTCGAATGGGGTTTCGAAAAGATTGCAGGCTTGTTTGCTTTTCTGGATTTTCGTAAAAATCAGAGACTCAAACGGCAGAACGTGTCACGTATGTACAAAGTTGGCACAATACTTGCTAATTGCCACACTTGTATGTATAGCTCACAGGTATCTCAATACTTTGAAGTTGAACCTCCTCAGCTGGAAGAATATTTGAGACCAAAGAACTGAGCGGATTCCTTCGACACAGTTTCTTTATTTGTGTAGGCTAGTAATTTTTTTTCTAATTGATCAAGCTTGTTGCTTATTTCCTGGAGAATTTCAGTAGAACTCTGGCGCTGAGCCTCCATTTTCAAGCGCTCTTCCTCCAATGTTAGTTTTCTTTTTGCTATTGTCGTACGACGTTCCTCGAGGTCCAGCCGTCGGTGTTCTAGCTCCATTTCCTTCTGCCGGAGAAGGAAATCATTCTCTTCCCTTTTCAGAAGCAGCTGCAGTCCAAGGGCCTGGAGGCCTCTGATGCCTATAAAATGAAGTAGAACACAAATGACGTACTTCTAAAGTGTTACAGCTCATAACTAATTTACTCTGGGATCAGCGCCATCTTATCACATTCGGATATGATGAATGCCAAGCCTCGAATTGGCATTGAAAAAACAAGCAAACAAATCACATGTAGCGCATGAATGTTATTTCAAAGCAATGAGAGCGATGCATCATCTGGTGCAACTTGAAAAATCATGCAAGTTTGATTTGCAATACCTGTCGGAACAGCAGACTGTCTGTAACGCCGCCGTTCCGGTGCACGAAGGGGCCCTTCAGCATCATCGGCAGCGTTGCCCCCTTGAGCGTCCTGGTCAGCGTCGCTGTCCTCTATTGTATCTGTTTCCAAGGTATCCTGTGCTACAAGGGCATGAATGATCATCAGAAGTTAGGCACTGAGCATATCAGCTAAGGCATTGTGTATATCACTTTTTAATTTATGTTTTGTAGTATTTTGCACAATGATTACACGGTGCAACTTGCCTTGCAGCATCGTGCATAAACACTTTCATGTGCGAATTTCTGCTAGTAGTAGTATTAAAGAATATACATTTGCATAGTAATAAGGGTGCACTTGCTTCTCGTGTGTTTTTTGCCTACGAACATTTGTTTAATGTGCCTTGTTGTACACGTTGTGAATAAGTAAATAAAGATATATTTTGCATCTAATGTACTTTGCACATACCTGGTGCAGCAGCCGGCACGCCTGGTGCAGCAGCCGGCACCTCTCCAGCTGGGCTGGTTGTGGTTCTGTCGCCTGCTGTCCCGTCACCTCTACGTGGTGGCTGACTGAGCTCATCCTCATAGATTGCCAACAGCATATTTGTGGCTGTTGCCTCATCTGCACATAGAAAACGAGGCACATGAATGAGAATGTCATTAGTAATACTATAGGACCCCTGAAGAAATAATCCACACAGAATAAAAACTACCTTTATTCCCTATATCTGTCAAAATAGATATTTTTTTCCCAGTTAATGAGCTTAATTCACAAATAAGTTAATGAAGTTATGAAAAACATTCAGCAAGCTGAAACAAAGCATTAGATTATTTTTAAATTCAGTCATTTCTCACTGAGTGCCGATTAAGTACATCACACATCCACAACGTGGGACTGTAGTATATCGACTGCCTGAGGATCAATGTCATATAATGAACAGGCACAGTGGCCAGCATATTACTGAATAATGTAATATTTATAGTGAAAACTTTCCAGCTAAGTAACCTGTCTGACTACTGTGTCACAACAATTCATTCTGTGAACACTCCCATTGAAATACATGCCGTGACTCCCGATACAGATATCGCCAAGATGAACACTTCACAGTTTTCATAGTACAAGTTTAGGGGTGGGTTGCTGTTACCCTCCACTCCAGATTACTTGCCATTTTTCTGTCCGTCGTCTGAGGCCCGGACAGCGGGTAAAGGTGCCATTGCAGCATCCCTAATTAGCAGAGCCTGGGCTCTACGCGCCTTGGCCGATGCTAATTGTTGAGTGGGCTGTCGTGGCCCCACGCCGTTTTTTTTTCGACAGCCTCATGCCGTTTGCCTTCCGCGGCGCGGTTCTGGGGGCATAATCGACCTCCCTCATGAGGTCCGATACGCCCTGAAGCAGCTGCTCCCGCTCTCCATATTGTTCTTCGGCGCCGGACCTACGGAGAAATCAAGCACGTTACGATGCGAATGTTTCATCTACAGCACTTGAACAGCGTTTACTAATGAAGTAAGGAAGCACTCACTTCCTCAGGTTCACTGTGTCCTGCTGTCGAAAATATCCGATGAGGAGGTCTACTCCCTCTTTGATGCCGCGAATTGTCAGCTCGCCATTTATCGCTCTCATGACGTTTCGAAGCACGTCCTCCCACGCGGCGGGATTGCTGAAGGGGTCAGTACACACCACTTTTTTCAAGAGGCACAAATCTTCATCGATGCGAAAGCGTTTTCGCGGCTTGCGCTGGGCAGGTGACAGCCAAGCTGCAGCACTCGCGGAAAACGTGCCATCTCCGGAGGCAGCCATCTTGAAATGAGCAAAGTTGCTGCACGCACGAGAGAGGGCGCGCGGGTTGTACCCCTTCCGCTTGCAAAAACGGCAGCGACGCACCGCGCTCCGCTTAGGCTGCTCGTAAGCGGACCGTATCCCCCGCTCCGGTAACCCGCTTAAAGCCTTAGCGGAGGGCGCATGCGCACTCGCGTTCCCGCTCCGCTTAGCTGCTAAGCGGAGAGTAAAAACGTCAAACTAAAAACCTCTAGTGATACCCAACCACATGCGCTCGAAAATCTGTACTGCTTTCCACAACGACCCGCAAAGCGCTCACTCTGGCGCTCTCAAAACGTACAACCGTCTACGTCAGCGGTACTACTGGCGCGGCATGTACACATTTGTGCGGAAGTACGTACGTGCTTGTACTGCATGCCAGCGACGTGAAGTCCCACCTCAACACCCTGCCGGTACACTTCAACCTCTGCCTTGTCCAGCGCGTCTGTTTTACCGCGCTGGTATCGACTTATACGGACCACTTCCCATGTCGTCTTCTGGAAATAGGTGGATAATTGTCGGCGTGGACCACCTCACGCGTTACGCGGAGACGGCAGCACTACCCGCCGCAACCGCGAAGGAAGTTGCGTTTTTCATCTTGCGCAACTTTGTTCTTCGCCACGGTGCTCCCCGCGAACTTTTGAGCGACCGGGGGCGTGTTTTCTTGTCTGACGCCATTCAAGCGTTGCTCGCTCAGTGCAACATGGTTCATCGCATGACGACAGCATATAACCCGCAGACGAATAGCCTCACAGAACGATTTAATCGCACTCTCGGTGATATGTTGACAATGTACACAGCTTCAGACCAGACCAATTGAGACACTGTCCTTTCATTCGTCACGTATGCGTATAACACCGCTACACACGCGACAACAGGGTTCTCCCCTTTCTTTGTGTTGTACGGACGTGAACCATCGTGCACGCTTGACACTGTGCTCCCATACACGCCCGACTCCTCTGAGTACACTGCAATTTCTGATGTTGCCAGGTACGCAGAAGATTGCAGACGATTGGCCCGTTCACTGACAACCGAGGACCAAGGCCACCAGAAGCTACGGCATGACACCGACCGACATCTCTCTGCTTTCACGGCTAGTGCTCTCGTTTGGCTCTGGATTCCACCGAGCACTCCTGGCCTTTCGTTGAAATTACTGGCACGATACCACGGGTCCTACCGCATTCTCGCCCGTACGTCACCAGTCAACTACGAGATTGAGCCTTTGAAAAAGTCTCATGGCTTACGCCGTCGTGGCCAAGAAATTGTGCCTGTGAGTCGCCTAAAGCCGTATTACGACCCCGCTATAGTGACTACGCCTTCAGTCGCCAGGTTGGCTACGCTATTCACCGGGGGCCAATCTAAGGAACTATGCGAACGACGACGAAGCAGCATGAAACGGCAAGCCACAGCGTTGGTGCACGCGCGCGACCCGAGCTTGCGTTTGTTTTGTATTTTTGGCCTGTTGGCGTTCCTCGGCCTTCCAGTAGGTCTGTACGTAAATAAACTGCGTGACAATATATATATACATATATATTTATACATATATATATATATATATATATATATATATATATATATATATATATATATATATATATATATATATATATATATATATATATATACGTTGCCCTCACTGCGAGTTATTATTATTGTTGACAAAAGCTAACCACTTGAGGTTTTCGTGCCGTCAGAGCCTATTTTTTACTTGTTCTTTACCTTTTGTGCGCTAGAAATAATAATGGTCTAGAGCACTTGTAGTGCTCACTGCGGTTGGTTTAGTTCGAATTTTAAGTGCTCTAATACAACCATATACATTACGTCCGTGTAGTTCATGGGTGGTGTTCGCTGGCGACGAATGTGTCAATCGCAAAATTTACCACGGGGAAGCGCATTCAACCCTGAGGACTCTGCCCTCAGAGCCGAATCAGGCTGTGTTGCGCAATACGAATCGTCGCGTTCTTAACATGTGCCTGGTCAAATACCTATTAGCTGTTCGGAGTTTTGTCGCCGTAAATTGTGCTCCTTGCTTTTTCTCTTCGGCGCTTTTTGTCACGCTGTTTGACAGAGGGGCCTGTACAAACCTGATACCCACCTGTCCTTTCTTTTCTCAGTCTCGGGAAGCTCCCGGAAATAGTTTTGCCTATATCCCCAATACTACCGCGTGGTGATTACAACAAGCGAAGCCGTGGCCAAGGTCGGTTTCAGTTGTTCTTGAGAACAGGAACAAAAGATAAAAATGTTGATTAGGCGCACTTACCATCGCACAGAAGTCACTGAGCATGTTAGCCATGTTTTGAAGAGTACTAAATTCATTCTGCACAGACGCCAGGAGCAGACTGCAGACTCTTCTCCACAGATCAGATCCTTGGCATTTTGCACCGGCTGGTCAGTTGTTTACAAAACTATTGCACCCAGACGTTGAAATGATGCTTGTTACAATAAGTTTCCGAATGAGGCACATTACCAACGCAGTATTATGTTAGATGCTCTCAAATATCTCTCTTTTTAAATACTTCAATGGCAAATAAAGTAAATTGTGACGCGTACAACATAATTAAAGACTTTCGATGCATTACGTCGCACTTGTCACACTATTTGGTAATCCCTTGGTGCATGCCATGTTAACACCAACGAACCCAGAATGCACATTTGCTGACTCTTATCAAATCAAATAATGGTGGCTGATCCTATGATTATCAGCTCCAATAGTAAGAGACTGATGTAAACGTTCATTAAAACAAATTTTTGCACCGTTTCTGTGTGAGTTAGCTGACGAGAGTCTTTTAAGCCAGACCTCAAAGGCGTCCGTTGGACAGCCCCATGATTTCTGGAGAAAGCACAAACTTCCCTTCATCGCCGTCACTCCCACTTGAATCTTGTAAAGGCAGAATCCTCTTGCCCTTCAATTGTGAATCCAAATTGTGAATCGTGAACGCAACAGTTTATTGTCATCTTGCATAATTTAGCAACTGCACAGACTATGTAGCATGACAAGGTACGAGAGCTGTTTGGTAAAATCTCACAGGGTCCTACATTATTTCACTGAAGGCGACATGAAGACGAATGACTGTTGAAGCATTCATTATGTCCGAAAACAATGCTTACTGAATCTTTCTTTCAGTACAAAAGCATTCCGTTCAAATGTTTAAAGCCAGTTTTTTCTGAGTACATTACCCTTTTTGCAACCTACAGTATTGCAAAAAGGGATAGTTATCTTCCTACCTTCTATTCTCACATCAAATTTTTAGATTGTTTAGGTAAAAAAGTGCATTTTAGCAGAAATATGGGAAACTTAATGTAACCGCTTGTACTATGGTCATAGGGATCCCTAGCGTAAGCGCAAACTTTATTCGATGGACTGGACTCCCACTTGAAAAATATAAAGGAAGATTTTGGGAGCTTTGTGCAAAACCAACCTCTTAAATGTGAGCTTCATCAGCTTTTTCATAACACACCTTAACTTGGAGATATGGTATGCGTGGAGGGTAAATGCAGAGGGTGTTGTCCTCCCCCCTGGTTTCCAAGTCACGTATGGCCAACACGAAGAGTTTTTTTAAAGCTGGCTGTTACCACAAAAGGCATATTTCAGCCCAGGTAGACTTTTGTTAAATGTTTGTATCATTTTCTTGACAATTTATTCATCTTGAAGTGAAAACATTGCTAATTTCTACGAGTCAAAATTATAGTTACAGCTTTTGAACTATAACTGCGACGTTTTTTTTTGTTTTGAAGCTGATGATCGAATAATCTTACAGCGCATCATCTTGCCTGCGCCTTGTAAGTTGTGGCCGGCTCCCAGAGCTAGTGGGTTTGTTGAGCAGGAAATCACGTCATTCAGCGTCCACCAGTTAGTTGTAAACGCGCGCTTCAAAGGAGTGCTTCTTCATTATGACGGTGACTTCACAACATCATGACGCGTGCACTGAAAATCCCTTTGCTTTGGCGGTATATCCCGTAGTTCCACTTTGAGCCATCAGGGCTTTTCACGTGCATTCAAGGTCTAGCAGCAGATTCACCACATCACATAATCTCGCTAGCCCATAATACTGACTAGCGTGGTTTAATAACTGCGCGTGATCTTGCTAATCAATTGTTTGGGCTTCAAGTATAGATCTTGTCATGCTGAATAGGCAATATTGCGAGCCCAGAAAGTGATAGGGAAGTGCCTGCCATGAAACCTCAACTCCGTACTGCGAGCTGGCAAAGTCGATGCTACATGGAAACAAATGTTTTCTGCCTCTACTGATCGTATGAACCAAAGCTAGGAATGAGGCATGGGGGTCATCGTGTGTACATTGTTCTCTGTAGGACCATGGTTATCGTGTAGATGATCGAGGTGCATATTTGTACGGAAGCGTCTTTAATTTAGTTGAAGTTATATTGCTATATATCCCGTAAAACAAACCACAATGTATAGCAGCTGCAAGCACTCCGTGAGAAATAGCCATGTTCTACTGCCAAACTTATTTTCATTTTGGGCGAGTGCACCTACACACACGCATAGCCATTTTGGCGCAGTGTTTTGAACAGTAAAGCGGAGTGTACTTTGTAAATGTTAGTTACGGATATGCGCAAACTAATTCTGCTCCAGGTATTTGTTATTTCTGGCAATACTTCTCAAAGGAAGTTACGAGGCAACTGTATATAGAGAGCCCTTCAAGAAAAAAAACTGTGGATACTAACGCGGCGGATGCAGGTATTGCATGGCGTTTTCTTGGAATACCTCTGGCAGCGATCGATGTAAGCTATCTATGAGCGAAAAGCGCAGCCTAGTGAGTTTGGCGTCTTCGCTCGCTGGCAAGTAGGCGTTTTAGCGTGCATGAATAAGTCACTGAAGTGATAGCTGTGCCAGCTGCTCCAAACTGCAAACAGTGAGAAAAAGGGCTGCATTTTGATGCAGTTTATTATGGCCACAGTTTTTTTCCTCCTCAGCTCAATAAATAGCCGTTAATTGGTGGTCCTCACACATAAACAATAGGTCTTGCTTCGTTGAGCGCGCCCGGTAGCGCACGCAATCTGGTAGTAGCAGAATGGTTGTAATTAGCACCATTAGGTGCCGCAGCCCTGTGGCAGTAGCAGATTCTCTAGTAACTATTTGGTACTAATACTCCAATAGAGGAGCAACTTGACATTTGTAATGGCGATAAGTAGAATCAGTATCGAGCCCAAATGAAAACAGGTACCACATCTGCCACTTTTCAGCGCGGCCAGCCCTGCCAAGCGGTCGCCGCCCGCGATGCCCTGAGCTAACCATTTCCTGTGATCACATGGTCACAGAAAATGTTGACGCGAGTTTCAGTTGATATTTAGTCTGCTTGGCGTGCACGTGTAGAAGCATGTTTTTACAACCCGCACTGATTCCACCGTCATCAGCGTCTACTAGCGACGATCAAAACACTGAGAATTATGCAATGGCTGTGATACAGGGCGGGGGTAACTCTTTTTGGTGCAATTCTCTTTTGAACAGTGATTCTCAAATAGACGCCGGACTGCTTATTGCTTAGACATATGACCAACGGCTGGTAAGACACTGACTGGTAAGACATATGATTGCTGCATGCGCGTTCTTGCTTGTTCGCGGTGACCGTAGCTTCAATGTTCACAATAGAGCTTACGACTTCACGACAAATCGCCCAAAGGGAGAAAACGAAAACGCCCAATCAACCCAGACGGGCTGCACGAACGAAGCAAAACAATCCAAGGAAAGCCAAAACCAGGCAGCCAGGTGTCGCCGCCAGACGGTATCACGTCTACACTCCGCAATGACAACACTAAAATTCTCGACGTCATTGCTGCTCGTTCATTGTTACGCGGCACCTGAGGCGTCTCCAAGGAGCTTGCTGAACACGCAACAATACTGTCGACGTGCCATTGCCGGAAACGTGCCGTTGAGCCCTTGGACTCTCTTTGCGTCAGCAATAGACTAACGTTTATGTAAGGCACGCCATTCATACCTCGATAAAAAAGTTCATGCATACCAAGCAAGCAAAACTTGTTGTAACTGGTTCTTTTTTAACAAACTCTCTTTTAGGCGTTTCAATGATTTTTATGGTTCATTTTTTTATAGAGTAAGTCAGGTGGGCATTATTTGAGCACCCTTGAAGTGGTCGTTTCAGCTGCCGCAAAGTTTGTAACAGCACACGACTAGTATCTGCGTAAGTGTTTGCTGTGTTAGTTACACGCCCACCATAAAATTCTATTGAGAATGAAATCGTTATTTGACTAGTCAAGCATGCATTATATTTGTCATTTATTTTATTAGAGAGGGAGGGCAATGTTTTGCCTAAAGCTAACATTTGCGGCTCCGACTTAGTCACATATTCACAAATGTATCTTCATAAAAGAGAAAGACGAAGCCACCACGTTTTTTGATAAGTTTTTTTTCAGTCAAGTAGTTCAGAAGAGAGCTGGAAGGATGATGTCACTTCTCTGATCGGATGGTTCTACAGCAAAGTTCTGCTGGCTCCTTCATTACCAGGTTTCTAAAAGCAGTAGGCGTAAAAAAAGACATGTCAAGTTTCAAACCTTAAAAGCTCCTGAACATGCTCACAACAGCACACTTTTACTTGCTAACTCACTCCATCAACAGCCAATTCTTAATGAACTGAACCCATTAGGCAATGTTGAATATGACGTAGTTCATGATACTAAATAACTTCCTTATTGCTATTCCATGAACAGACTCACCGAGATTCATGAGACCAATGGGAGCTTTCGCACCCGACTGAACAAAAACAAATGCAGTAAGCTACCTGAAAATCACATAAGAGATAGATTATGCAAAGCAATATCCCGGAAACCACAGGGCTCAGCATATATGGTTCATCCGTTACGTGAGGGGGGCCACTTCGCCTTCTGAACAATGAATAAAAATGATCCATTTCAGTGCGGAGTACTTCAGGGGCCCAGGCGGACGTATGTTATCATGTGTTAATTGATGCATACGTCGTCTACTGTCATTTCTTAGTGATTAGAGTCAGTGAGACATATTCATGTGTAGCGTAAATAACGTATGGTATAACAGAGAGAGGGCAGAAAATAATTATTTAAGAGCTGCTTGTAGCTAACGAAGAAGCGGAGAGTTTAAAGCATATCACATTCATGTATGAAGTGAGTGAAGCAAAGCCCTTTTTTAGCATATCCACCTAAGAGTACTGACCGCTGGGCGAGTTGGTAAATCATGACTACAAAACTGCGCGAAAAATCGACAAGAAACGGAGAAGGCACACACACAAGCGCAGACTAGCAACTGACAGTTTATTGAAAGAAACACTTATACACCCTTCGTCGAATCTATGCCTACATTGCAGGGATTGCAAGTGTTCCCCTTTATTTCACGAAACAAGGGTGTTGTCCCGGCACAGGGATAGGACAGCGAGAGAAGTTGCGGAGGCTTTTTATATACACAAGTATGGCGACACGTGTGTTGCGAGGCCTTCGGTGACTTTGCACCAACTAGAGATTGATTATCTCACTGCCAACTTCTAATCTTTCACGTCATATTTTTTCTTTAGGTATATAAGTGTTTCTTTCAATAAACTGTCAGTTGCTAGTCTGCGCTTGTGTGTGTGCCTTCTCCGTTTCTTGTCGATTTTTCGCGCAGTTTTGTAGTCATATCCACCTAATAGTATATTAAAAAGCAGCGACAAAGGGAAGTCAGGTTGAAGAGATGTGATGTGAGAGACGAGAAGGAATGGAGCAAGGTCGAGCAAAGAATGGCTTACATATGTATTGGGCCACTCAGGCAAAGCCACGTAAAGCGTAGCGATGTATATTTTAGATTGCAAAGTGTCGGAAAGAGAAGCTGTTTAAGCCGGCTGTCTCGCTGAGAGGCGCCTGCAGAAACTGTGGCTTTGACGTCACTGTCTGCTGCCTTGCAATACCTATCACAACTGTGCTGTGCCTCACTTCAATAGCTTTGAACGGTATGAGCTCCAACAGTGTGAACGTCTGAGTCGAGAGAGAATTTCTGCGCGTCGTGTCCGGCCGTGGCCGTAACGTCTGTGACCGGAATTGTTGTCACGCTTGCGTGTATGCCCTGATCTCTGTCCGAGAATTAGACAGGTGGGCGCAGTATTGCATTTCTTGGTCGAGGTGTTTCCCACCGAGACCAACTGCGCCGAGGGGAAAGTGTGCAAGGTGTACACTAAAGCCATCAGCTTTTTATTGGGAAACATGTTGCCTTCCTCACTCTTGTTGGACCAGGCGCGAGCAAAGCCTAATAAAATTGCTGATATATCTAGAATAATATTTTAGTCAGTGACAACAAAACTTTAGTTCGTAATATCTATGCTATATTGACCAATAGCGAATAGTGAAATATGCGGTGAATACGTCAGTCAGTCAGTCAGTCAGTTTATTTTCCTTAAAGACCCCCAATGGGGGTATTACATAAGGGGTGGGAATAATATTTAACAAACGTAATCAATACATGGGTTTCAACTATATACATTTCTTCATATTACAAGGAAATATGCATGTACAATAAATAACACACGTAACCAACATGTAATTCAAAAAAGCACTTAAAGGTTATTTGTTAGAAGATGGTCAGTGACATGTTGTGCAAAAGAAGATGGACATATTATGTCGACAATGGAAAAAGGGAGGTCGTTCCAGTCTTTTGCTGTGCGGGAAAAAAATGACGCGAGAAATGTTGATGTTCGAGCGCGCATTAATGAAACCTGCTGCGTGTGGCTTGTCCTGGCTGATATGCGTGTTGCGGGTTTGATGTAAGATGGTTGATGCAGGATTGAACTGTGAAAAAATTTATGGTAAAGACAGAGAGAAGAAATGCGCCGACGAAGAGCGAGCGATGGAAGATTGGATAGTAATTTTAGTGATGTGACGCTGATGTCGTATGAATACGAAGAATGAATGAAGCGAGCTGCACGGTTTTGAACTGATTCTAGAGCGCAGATGAGGTATGCTTGGTGCGGGTCCCAGATGGCGGATGCGTATTCCAATTTCGGTCGCACTAGTGATGTGTAGGCAAGTAATCTTACTTGCATTGGAGCACTTTTGAGGTGACGTTTTAAAAAGCCTAAGGTTTTGTTAGACGATGAAATGATGTTTTGGACATGCGTACGCCAGATCAGATCGCTTGTTAGGGAGATGGGGCGATAGTTAAGTGGAGAGTTTCTATCGCCTGATTTGAAGACCGGAACGACCTTCCCTATCTTCCAGTCACATGGGATGATTCCTGAGGAAAGGGACTGGGAAAATATTAGAGCAAGAAAGAGCGAAGCACTCTCTTTAACATTTTTTAGAATTTTGGAATTGATACCATCCATGCCCGCAGAGGATGACATTTCATTTTTTCTATTATAGACAATATTCCATTTGCGCAGAAATTGATTGCTGGCATGTCATGATTACAATTAAAGCCAAGTGAAGGTATGCGGGAGTGTATGCTTGGTTCATCAGTAAAAACTGTAGCAAAAGAAGCGTTGAATAGATTCGCACATTCCCCGTCAGTAATAGCTTCACCAGATTCAAGGGTTAGTACAGTGTCACGCGGTTTGTCAGCCTTAAGTGTTTTCCAGAACTGTCTGGGATTAGTCTGCAGTAGCTTGGGTAGGTCTGTGTTATAGAAGAAGTTTTTTGCTTTGCGCAGGGCTAAAAGATAATTGCGGTCAGCCTCATAGTACCTATCCCATACACTCGGTTGACCTGCACGTTTGGCAGATCGGAAATAAACGTTTCTTTTTATTTTCAAGGCGTTTTAGATTTTTAGTAAACCAGGGTTTGTTGCAGGTGCTTGTGAAGCTGACTTTAGGTATGAATTTATCGGTTAGCTCCGTCAGTTTACCGATGAAGCGGGTCCAATTCGTATCTACTGTGTGTTGATGTAAAGTTGCTTGGAAAGTGTGGAAGAATGCGCTAAGAGCTTCGTTTATTGTTTCGTAATCCCCTCTGTCATATAGATGGATCGTTTTTTTGTAGGTTTCTCGTTTAAGCGGTTGAAAAGAAAAAGTGGCGTGAATTGTCTTATGGTCACTGATTTCGGGTAGATAGTGAATGCGTGACAGGCTTTCAGGATTGTTGGTTAGTATCAGATCCAGGACACTGGCTGTATCTTGCGATACACGTGTTGGCTCTGTGACTAGTTGGGTCATGTTGAAGTTTAGGCAAATATCAAGAAACGCATTAGCTTCACCTACACCCGTAGATGAATGCACATTGCTGGTGCGCCATTCTATTTGTGGGAAATAAAATCACCGAATAAAAGTACGTGCGCGTTTGGATGAGCAGACGTGAGCTGGCACATGGCCTGATTAAGTTGGTTGCTAAAATTGGAACTAGCACGGGGTGGTCGGTAGCAAACGCCCAGTACAACGGACTGAGGATGTGCCTTAATAAGTACCCAGAGCATTTCTAGCTCTGTTTTAATATGTACGACTGAGCAAGATAATTGCTCGTGAACAGCAATGAGTACACCGCCACCACGAGTAGATGCGCGGTTATTCCTGTACAACTGGAAGTTTGGTAATTCTGACAGAACTTCGTCATCACGGATGTCATCAGTTAACCACGTTTCGGTAAGTAATAGCACATTGCTTTCAGAGGATGATACAGTGCTAGATATAAGTTCCCGTTTGGGTAGGAAACTGCGAATGTTAGTGTAAATAACAGAAAGTGAAAGAGTTTTGCTAGTAACCGCAACAGCGGTCGTTTTTTTTTTCCCGGTGGCTTGATTGCTACGATAGTTCTTGACGGTGTTTGATTCGGCGTCGAAAATGTAGCGCTTCTGATTCATGTGCAGTGTTTTGAAGTGCATTGAAAATGGCTTGTTGTTACTTCTCGCAAAAGCAATTAGTTGTTTTCTAGCATTTTGGACCTGAGCGTGAGAAGTCTTCACCTATGCCGTAACTTGTCCCCTTAAGCTTGCGACCATTCGATAATATTGCAGTTTTTGTCTTGTGCAGAGCAATCTTCACGATTATGGGCCGGGAGCGTTCAGGTGAATGTCGACCGAGACGATGCGCGCGTCGATATCTCTTGGTTCTAAGTGAACCTGTAGGTTGTCCCGGCAAAGATTCATTACCAGCCGCTCCGATTCAGAAAATGTTTCAGATGCGGAAGGGTCCGGGATACCGTAAAATATTAGGTTGTTTCGCCTTGAGCGATTTTCAGCGTCATCAATACGGGCTTCTAGTGCAAAGATTCTGCAGGAGGTCTGCTCGTGTTACGCGCAGGACTTCTATTTCTTTCGAAGTGGTACCAGAGACTGATAATGACTTTCAAGGTCTGATAATCTTTTGTTCAGTTCGCCAATTGTTTTATCGGTGTTACCGAGCTGAGACTTCAAGCCCTGTACTTCTGCAATTAGTTGTGTTTGACCTGTAGACAGCTTACGCAATTCAGCAAGAAGGTTCTCAGAGATATTTGAAGGGCCAGGGTTAGTTTCAACATCTCCAGCTAGAATTAGTAGTGCACGACTTACATGGACACACTCGGCAATAATAACCATACAGCAATGCGGGCTTGGCAGCTGTACCAGAAAGTAATTACCAGATCTTTTCGAAAAGACAACGTAGGGCTCACCAACCTGCATAGCGGGAGCGAATTGATTAGTGATCCGTGCAGTGGCACAGACACCAAGCCCACAGCGCTCCGTTGAAGGTCCTTGTTCTTTTATAGGTGTCGGGCTCGTGGATGTCGATGATGATGCAACCGTCCAGGCTTGGTTGAGCTCAGCTGCCCAGAGTCCCTCTTCTGGTCGAGCCAGGCATTTGACGATAGGCAGAGGGCATGCGCTGCCTTCGTCGCTTCCAGGACAGCTGAAGCCATGTTCCGCCGGCGCTACCGCATGCGCAAGCGCAGGTAGCAGCAGATGAGCGATGACGTAACGGACCATCTGCATAGCGGGAGCGAATTGATTAGTGATCCGTGCAGTGGCACAGACACCAAGCCATACGTGTTTATGACACGTGGACTAGCCGACACTTTAAGATGCTTCTCTCCCAAAAATATTGCCAAGTGCAATACCGAGGCTTGCATCAAGCTACCCCCCGTTGCTTAGCACGCTGCCTTAGAAAATTGCGCCATGTGTGAATCATTCTCCAGTGTACAAACGCTTATGTCATTTTGACCAACGCGCAGGACGGGTCACGTGACGAAATGAAATTATATGAGATTTGGGGTATGCTGCATCTCTGCTCACCTTGCATTTGCGTCGTATTGTTGAAGAACCACGCTAAACTTCTAGTTTTAGTGTAAAATATATACCTAGTATTCCCGCTTTCCAGATCAGGTAGCGCCCCCGTGTGAAATTTTCGGGAACCCGGAAGACAGTAATAGTAGGTTGGTGCGGGCGCGTCGTAGTCGAGCTGCAATATGGCAAAAAAAAAAAAACGGGCTACGAGCTAAGCGCAATCGCATGTGTAGCGTTCTTATCTTCTAAATCACCCCTGTTTTACTGCGTCCGTGTCACTCGAATGACGCGTTCAATGCTCTAACCACTGAGCTACCACAGCGGCCTAAACGTCCGTGTCACTCGACTACTCTGAACGATTGTTTCCCAGCTAAGACGAGCGAAGAACCATACATCTTGCCATAAACGCACGTGAGGGGCTTTGTTTAAACCGGTGCTACCGCTGTCGCTCTAAAATATCGCATACCGTACAGAATTTGCAGAAAGGGCCAGCAATAGGCGCTGCTGCTACTTCCACAATATATCTTTGTGTTTGGCGCTTAGAGATACCAGAGGCCTGAAAGCCGCCTTGTTCTCGAGACACGCGTGCTTTCGCGTAGCGTCCATCACCTCTCCGAGCTCTCCGCGCCACCTACAGTTGCTAGAAAGTGCAATCTTACACCATAACGAAAAACAGTGCCAGAACACAACGCGAACCGTGGTTTTCACGTGCCACTCACATGCGCCATCTTTATCATCTTCGGTTGAGGTCTCAAGGTCTCCGATTTTGTTCGATGCTCAAGTCATGCTTTGGGCATTGAACAAAACAACCCACCCTCAACAAAGCCCATTACTCTACAGGGTGCTACAGGATGTTGGGACAACACGGCCTGGCAAGTAGTGCTTCTTCGTTCCCCTAGCTTCTTGGGCACCCAATTCTAAATATTTCTAGTGTTTGCAGAGCTTGGCTGTATGTGTGCACCCGCCTTGTACTCTGACACACAAAAGTAGTTAGCCATCCTCACACTTATGCGTGAGAAGGAGATGTGCGCATCCGCAGCAAAATTCGTTGTGCGTACAGAGAGCATGAAGGTATACTTTCTGCGCAGGCCTCATTTGCAAACAAATTGAGCAGCTAGGTGAAAGAAACAAAGAAGCGGCTAGTTGAAGTAACAGCCGTGACAGTTCGTGGTCGTCCTGTGCATACCAGTGCTTATTTTTTTCAAGTGACCTTTTTTTTGCCTTCGAGAATCTTGCTCAGAGTGTACAGTTTCGGCAACTTGTATTTCGTGCTCACGCTGCGTGCGCTCCTTTAATGCGCCATTGGTGCGTGAGCAACGCGCAATTCTTCAGCTGCCTGCCACTCTTCAGTGATTCAAGTTTTATTGCTGTCGCATTGATTTCATTGCCCTTCAGGCAGTGACTTTTGTGGCATGAAGGCAACAGTCAAAATCTGCCGAGAGTTTTCATCTACCTGCTAATACAATAGTTACACTTTTAATTTTTCGATGAACGAACGTGATAAGGTTACATAGTTCAACTGAATATCTTCCACGAACGATTTCTCCTAAGTAGATTATTCCTTCAAAGAACATGTTTTCTCCTTTGAGATTTCTCTTGTTCCTTTTCTAAGGCACAAACAAACTAACAAATAATTTTTGTCTACGGAAAGTGGCCCCTTGGGCTAAAAATAAAAGAAGCCAAAAATCATCATTCAGATTTATTTCCAGGAATTTGATTATAATGAATTATGTTTTATGATACGCCACCACTACTTGCATGAATAAAACTAAGAACAATTCGTGAGAAGAAGAATTGTCTCTTTAGAAGAGCGCTCGTTTATGCGCTCTAGATTTTTTAGTGAAATTATCGGTCTTTTGAGGTGCCTCGCCTCATAGTCTTGCAGTGATGGCTGTGGAGCATGCCAGAGGCCCGCCTGGTCACAGGTCAACCACAAGGAAGCGAGCTGGCTCTCCCAGTGACACTGAGGACACCGATCTCTATTCTATATCGGAAGACGACACATCTGATGGCAGCTTTATACCTGTCCAGGGTAAGAGGGCGAAGAGAAGGACGGCGAGTACAGCAACATCAGCTCCTGCAAGCACAGCGACTGTGCAGTCAAGGCCTGCGCGGTGGCTACAACCATCATCTTCATGCCCGAAGATCCATGGCGCAACCTACGGCTTCTGAACAGGCATGCCCTTTCGGTTGCTCTCGAATGTGCGGTGCCACATCAAATTAAGGACGTACGAGTAAACCCAAGGAACAACATTCTCGCCATAGACGTGCACAATGTGAGTGCGCTAGGACAGCTGCAGCAAATGACTGGGCTAGACGGCATTAAAATGCGCTTTTTATCCCAATGGATGATAAATCAATTGCCAGTGTAATTTATGACATCGACATTGCCGTTCCTAATGCTGACTTGTCTACCTTCATCAAGCCTGCAAACGAGAGAACTGTCATTATGCAAGTGTGGCACCTTCGAAATACGCGCTGCGTAAAAGTGTTCTCAAGGGAGATTGCATACCGTCCCACGTTAAGTTTGACATTTACGACATCCCGTTCGACCATTCATCCAAAAGCCACTTCAATGTCATCAGTGCTTCAGGCTAGGACATGTCAAGGGCGTATGCCCCAACTTACGACTGTGTCCCCGCTGCGCTGAACTTCATGCTGAAGATGCCTGTCGGGCGACTACTCTGAAGTGCGCCAACTGCAGCGGTCCTCATGCTGCTGCGTCGAAAGACTGTCCTTGAATCCAAAAGGAGCGCGTGGTCCTCAGACAAATGGCTCGAGACAACTCGACCCACAGGGAGGCAGCCAAAGTAGTCCGGCGTCGGCGTCAACGTCGGCATCATCTAAAGTCTTCAAAAAAGGCACATTCCCGAGACGCTTTTTCCCACTCTTTAGCGGTTCCATCCAGTACCGCCGCGAAAGCGCCCACCACTTCTCCGAAAGAAAAAGAGAAGCCTCCTTCTCTGGAGGAATGGCCCACGCTCCCTACGCGCTCTTCTGCCAAGGAACCTCTGCAGGTGTTGGCCACACCAGGGCCGTCTTCAGCCATGGAAGATTTGCCTAAAACTGATCGCCAAGTGATCTCGGTGCTGCGTTTCCTCATAGAAGCCATCCGAGCGATATTAGTCGACATGAAGACACACACCATCTGCTCGAAGCGCACTTGGAATATTGGACGCCCTAAGCCCAGTGCTTGAATCTCTCAACTAGGAAGATGGCTACTCACACCTCATCATTTCGTAAAGAAGCCAAGGCTGCATCCGTCATCCAATGCAACGCCAGAGGACTAAAATCACGCCTTTCAGATTTTCGTCAGTTTGTGTTCACCAACGTGTTTCCAATCATCGTCATTTGTGAACCCAATTTGTCGAAACCAATAAGACTGTCGGGGTTTGAAGCTATCATGTCTTCAACTAACGGTGCGTGCAGCAAAATCATCGTCTTTGTTGGTCGTGAACTGACGTATGTTGTGCAACCAATTGCACCTCACGATGACAATCAGTATGTCTGCATCACTGTGAAAAAGAACAAACTCATGTTTACTCTAATAAACGATTAATATATCGCCATCGAATAATCTTGGTTCCTGGAGATTAGCAGATATTTTGAGAGTGTGTCCTGCACCATGGGTCATCATAGGTGATTTCAATGTGCACAATCACGCATGGGGAAGTACGCGGACAAGTGCAAGATGACGTATGTTTGCAAACATCGCCTACAACTATGGTCTTACTCTCATGAACGACGGTAGCCCCACTTTTCTTCGAGGGGTGACATACAGCAGCTGTCTTGACCTTGCCTTTGTCTCCAACTCCCTCACGAGATACATCAAGTGGTTTCCAGATGTTGAGACAGGAGGAAATGATCACATTCCAATCTACCTTAACATCAAAGGCTTGTCTAGTTATGGTCCATGGACGACCATTCGAGCAGACCAATGGACCTACTTCAAATCTGACATGGAAGATGCTTGCAGTGATGGCCTACGATCTGGGTTAGAGCAAACAATTAAGAGCACAATGCAAAATGTCACTCGCACGGTGACGGTATCTTCCACACGAAACGACTTTGATATAGAGTTGGAGCGACTCCGAGCACTGCGATGCCGGGCAGAGCGTCGGTATCGGCGTACAAAATCAATTCAGGATCTTATGACAGCCAGGAGGATGCAAAAGAAGATTCGGCATCGCATAGATAGATTAGCTCGGAACGATGAACAACGTTTTGCCAGTCACTAGACCCTCGCAAGCCACTCTCACACATTTGGAAAACGGTGCAAGGTCTGCGTCACCCTACGGAATAGCGTTTTCCATTCAAAGCGCTCGCGCTATTTCAAAGGAGGCAAGGCATCGATGTCGCAGACTATTTCTGTGCGCAGATCGCCAACCAAGCCACTTGTCCAGATTCTCCAGTGAGAGGTGACGTCCCCCGTTCCCGTGACTACCACATGGACCTCCCTTTTACAATGGAGGAGCTCGACGCGGCACTAGCTCTCTGCAGGCGTTCAACTTCTCCGGGCCCAGACGGTATTGACCTAGGGGAAGGTGCAATGAGAGAACTGTTGAGCCTCTACAACATCTCGTAGCAGTATGGCAATGTTCCTGATGACTAGAAAGTAAACCACTTGTTATCCATCTTGAAGCAGAGCAAACGCCCACTCGAACTCGCCTCATACTGCCCAATAGCACTGGCCAGCTGCTTAGGGAAGATATTGGGACGAATGATACTAGGCCGCCTGGAGTGGTATCTTGCATACTACAAGATTTATCCGAATTCAATGGCTGGTTTCCGACGCGACCGCTCTTCTATTGACAATGTTGTTAATCTAGTTTCGTACGTTCAGCACGAAAGATCCCGTAAGCGACTATCTACAGCTTTGTTTCTAGATGTGAAAGGCGCTTATGATAATGCACTACATGAAGCCATTTCGGGTGCTCTTGCGATGGTTGGCCTTGGTGGTCGAGTCTTTTGGTGAATTTCGAGTTACCTGGCTGCAAGATCATTCTTTGTGTTAACAGAAGATGGCCCAACTACGCGACGCTATACTTGCGGGGGTGTTCCTCAAGGCGGAGTTCCTAGCCCGACGCTATTCAATCTTGCACAAATTGGCCTTGCTAAATACTTGCCAAGCACCATTAAAATCTCAATATACGCCGACGACATCTGTGTCCTGACTTGCAGTCACACGTCCTCAGATACGTTCCCGGTTTCAAAAAGCAGCAACTATGATTGCCAACTACTTGTTAAAACAAGGTCTCAGCATATCACCAGAAAAACGCGCGCTGGTGGCCTTCACTGGCAAAGCAATGACCCCTTATGTCATCTCAATCTGCGGGCGACCGATTTCTTACGCCAAAACCCACCGGTTTCTGGGCATCATCATTGATAGGGAGCTCTGTTGGAGCCCGCATGTGACCTATATGAAGAAGCGCCTGACCGCTATTTCCCTACTGTTCAAGTTCCTGGCAGGAAAGACGTGGGGGATGTCAGTAGACTCGATGATGGAGCTCTACAGAGCCCTGTTGTCGGTTTCCTCAGATATAGCTTTCCCGTGCTTAGTAATACCTGCAAAAACAATGTTCGTGTTCTACAGGCAGTACAAGCCCAAGCGCTGAGAGTGTGCCTCGGTTTGCCCAGATGTACGTCAACAGAAGCAACAATTGCACTTGCTGGTGACTATCCGATAAAAACTAACATTGTTGTAGAAGTCCTGAGAACGGACATCAGACACTTCGCACGTGCTCCCTGTCATCGTCTTGCACTGTTGGCTTCAGAGAGGCACCAAGCATCGTTCGCCAAAATGATTGTGAAATAAAACAATAAACTTCCCTCGGGCTTCACTCCTGCATCCAAACCATCCATACCCCCTTGGTGCCTTATTCAGCTCACAGTGCATCTTAGTGTACCAGGGATCCGGAGGAAATCTGAGCTTTCGTCGTTCATGCTGAAACAACTGTCTCTTCTTTTTTTGCACGAGAAGTATTCAGACAGCATACATGTATACACCGATGGTTCCACGAACCGCCAGTGTTCGTCAGGGGCAGTAGTTGTCCCAGCAAGAGGTGTTACCATCAGCTTTAGGACTTACCACTCCACGACATCTACAGCAGCAAAGCTAGCTGCTTTGCGCGCTGCACCTTGTGTGGGCAATCGGGAACCACAGCAACAATGGTCGATTTTCAGCGACTCAAGGGCTTCTCTACAATCTGTGCTCTCAGCACTGCGTGGCGGGCCATACGAACAGCTTGTTTTTGAAATTAGATGCCTTTTTCACACTTCACACGAGAAAGGGCATCATGTGACGCTTCAATGGCTGCCAAGTCACTGCGGCATCATAGGGAACGAACATGCCGATACTGCTGCGCGGGCAGCCCTTGAAGGAACACGAGAAGAAGCCATGCCACTTTCGCAGATCGATGCTGCCAGTAATCTTCAAAGACTTGCGCATGAAATCACGCTTTCACTATGGTGCCCACCAAGCATTGATACGAATCGTCAACACCACCTGTCCTCTTTGATGGCTCTCCGCATGCCCACTGAACTCGACCGAAGAGAAGCCACCCTTCTTCATCGCGTATGGCTAGGAGTGGCATTTACAAAATCTTATTCATTTGTCATAGGAATGGGCGACAACGCTCTCTGTGATGCCTGTCATTGCGAAGAGACGCTACACCACATCCTGTGCGACCGTCCATTGTATGACATCCAGAGAAAGTCACTGGCGTCCGTTCTTGCGCGCATCGACAACAGTCAAATGTCTGTGGACACTATTCTTTCAAGTGCCCGAGAGACGAAATTGCAACAGAAGGCGACGAAAGCTCTGTTGAAATTCCTAGGCGTCACGGACTTGAACAAGCGACTGTAACAGCAATGTCACACACCGCGAAAGACAAGACTGGGCTAAGACTGAAAGCGTGTGCGTGTGCTGCCGAATGTGCTGTGTTTTTCTCTTCCCTATCTGCTCTCTATTTTCATCTCCCCATCCCTCTCCCATGCACAGGGTAGCAAACCGGTTGCCTATAGGCTGGTTAACCTCCCTGCCGTTCTTTTCCCCCTATTTTTCTTCCTAAAAACAATTCGTCTTTCCCGGTTTGCTTTCCTGCTTTTGGACTTTCTGGTTGTGCCTTGGAGTCTCGCAAGGTAATCCGAAATAATCTGCTTTTCCAGAACAAAGGTCTTCGAGATCGCTGAATTAATTGATGCCTTACCACCGTTTTTCGTGACATTCCCTCCAGGGTGGCCGCATTCATCTTGGCACCGTGACAAAGCTAGCAAAAATCAATGGTGCAGGCATCATGATTGTTATTGCGTTTAGATGTTCCTAACAAATACGCATTTTCACGATACATGATTGAGCATGCAGCTGTTCCTTACATTCGGATACACACACACACACACACACATATATATATATATATATATATATATATATGTATATATATATATTTAAGAGACAAGAAGAGATTGATTGATTGATTGATATGTGGGGTTTAACGTCCCAAAACCACTATATGATTATGAGAGACGCCGTAGTGGAGGGCTCCGGAAATTTAGACCACCTGGGGTTCTTTAACGTGCACCCAAATCTGAGCACACGGGCCTACAACATTTCCGCCTCCATCGGAAATGCAGCCGCCGCAGCCGGGATTTGAACCCGCGCCCTGCGGGTCAGCAGCCGAGTACCTTAGCCACTAGACCACCGCGGCGGGGCGAGACAAGAAGAGAGCAGAATGGATTAGGGAACAAACGGGGGTTAAGGATATCATAGCTGAAATCAAGAAGAAGAAATGGACATGGGCAGGGCATGTAGCGCGTAGACAGGATAACCGCTGGTCATTAAGGGTAACTGACTGGATCCCCAGAGAAGGGAAGCGGGTTAGGGGGAGACAGAAGATTAGGTGGGCAGATGAGATTAAGAAGTTTGCGGGTATAAATTGGCAGCTGCAAGCACAGGACCGGGTTAACTGGCGGAACATGGGAGAGGCCTTTGTCCTGCAGTGGACGTAGTCAGGCTCATTATGATGATGATGTATACATTTGTATATATATATATATATATATATATATATATATATATATATATATATATACAGTATAAAAAGAGGTCGACAAACGTGCGAAAAAACACTAGTTTTACTAACGTTTCGGCAGGTGGGCCTGCCTTCGTCGGACCGTAGCGTGGGCCTGCCGCTACGGGCCTGCCGTGGGCCTGCCGACGAAGGCAGGCCCACCTGCCGAAACGTTAGTAAAACTAGTGTTTTTTCGCACGTTTGTCGACCTCTTTTTATACTGCATTTTCCACCGGATCCATTGAATATCACCCCACCATATATATATATATATATATATATATATATATAATATATATATATATATATATATATATATATATATATATATATATATATATATATATATATTATATATATAAAGATATATATATGGGAAAGAAGTTTATACCTAAGAGCTCGTTTTTCCGTGTGTTGACACGATATTATTGAGATTGAGATCTAACAGACAATAATGCAAGGAACGTATAGGGGAAGTTATTAGAACCAATGTAATGCAAAATGCCAATAAGAAGAAAAAAAAAGTGGGTGAAAAAATAACTTCCTGCTCACGCAAGTTATTTTTCCCCCGGTTTTCTTTCTTCCTATTCGCATTACGTTCGTTTTAATAACTTCCCCTATGCAATCCTTGACATTATTGTCTGTTAGATCTCATATGAGTAAAAAAATCGTTCAGCGCCTGTAGGTAAATTCTTACTAGGGCAATTAGTCATAATCAGTGTCATAGAGAAAACTGCATTCCAAAATAGAAACAGCTAAGTAGCCAGAATAATAATGGAAGTGTTCTGAACACTTGTGCAATAATGTTAGTGAAATGCTAAAATGTATGGCAGCCTAAAGAAGGACTGTACTAGGCATAATCTATGATTTAATGTTCAATGAAATAAATTAAACCTCAATGCTTTTTGTGTCAACGTGCAAACGATGCGTGCGCTATATTCAAACTTGTCGTAGGGAGTGTGCTGCAGCTGGATGAAGCTTAGCGAAAATCTCTAAATGCATGTTCATCGTATTCACACAAGCGTGCACAATTGTACATGTACAAAGCACCTACCGCAACGACAGAGACACACATGGCTCTGTTCTGAGCAATTTTCTTTGAGGTTGCAGCCATTGCTGGGTATCGGTACGCATGGGGTCTTCAAGCCCACTATTGAAAAAAAAGGACATATTAAGCGTACACGACCACTTTAATAAGTTCTTTTCACTAGTTATCTTGTGCAAGCAAACTTGAATACAAAATTTCAAGTGAAGCTACAAGAGGCAAAACGGGAAACTCTAGAACTTTTGTGGTACCAGGTGGCACAAATACCCTCGTTAAGCTTCACCTTTCATGACCTGTCCAATTCGCTACCGTAGGGTATCCTCATGTGGCTTGTGTTGCCTGCGACGCCCCGCAATAGAGAAGAGCGACTCAACACGTCGAATACAATGCTTTAGCCGCTAACGGCTGTGCCTTCAAAGAATGAAGGAGGAAAAGCAGTGTTTAGAAGAATGTTACAATATTGTTGCCCGAAACTCTCTTTGGGCAGGGTGCGTAACTGAATTAGTGGCATGAGTGGCTTTATGATAATGTTCTCTGAATGCTAACAAAATTGAAAAAATAGCTTGGCTCGGTATTTGCATGTCATCTGCAGATGTCGTCGAAAGACGATAGTCTTGTGTGTGGAGAAAGTGAACAAGACATTTATTTAAGGTTCTGCGCAAGAAAATCGGTTAATGGTATTCTAGAGGAGCTGCGTTACAGTGCCTCGAGCGTGCAGCAGAGGCGAACGAGCGCATCAAGTCACGTCACACGTGAGACATAAGTGCCATCTGGCAGTTGTCTTAGAAAACAAGACGCGTGGCTCTGAGACGGGTGTGCACGCCCATCTGAGAGGTGATAAGGTGTAGAATGCAAGGCGACGGGTAGGTGCCACCACCGTTTCGTTATAGCAAAGCGTTGGAAACACTCGCCTTTCCGTGCAAGCGTTGCATGGTCAGCGCAGCGTCATAAGCGCTACGGTCCTAGAGTTACTTATATATGCCTTTTCTAGCAACAGACGCACATACAGAATATATAAGCGTTGTTATGATGCCCCAGATGTGCGCAATATTTGCCTTTTCATTCAAGATTTCGCAAGTATGAACGCTCAAACTCGAGCAACATAGGTGGGCGCTGCGGATGGCGTCGGCCGTTTCAAGTACTCGATTCTATTGAGAGTGGACAAACAGACAATTGTACAGACAGACAGACAGACAGAGAGAGAGAGAGAGAGACAGAGAGACAGACAGACTGACAGACAGACCAAATTTTTTGCGTCGAAGGTCCCCAAGAAAGACTATCGTCTTAAAAACAACGTCACCCCTGCGTGGAACGCACAGCACAGTCAGGGCGAAAGCTGCAAGAGCGCCATTTCTAGACCCCTTTGCAAACTCTATTTGAGCTTGTAGTGCAAGTAAGCTTAAGAGGTACCCACTACTCAGTTAATTCAGTAGCGGATGAAGATCAATACTTATGACTGAACCGTTTGTAATTTCAACGACACACTCTATACGCATTTGATATGGCGTGACGCCTATAATTTCGCATTGTGTGGCGCCTGGTTATTATGTTATTCTTCTGCTACTCCATATACGTATGGTAATGCAGTTATTTCACAACATAACGTTTGTATATGATTTTTCTATGCAGAAGTACCGAGAACTGGCGCGGCTATGAGGTAGGATACTGGGCTTCGACGAGAAAAACCTAGGTTTGAACACCGTTGAATTCTGAATTGGTTTTCCTAATTTGTTTGTTTTTATTACGCTAGATAACGGTTACAAACAGCTGCAGCACCGGCAGAGAACTGCCACAGCATCTGCAGTGTTTTCGTAACAGCATTCGCTCAAACATGGTTCAAAGACAAATGAGTTAATTTCATTTGGCAGCTCAATTACGTATTTACCTTACGCGTTAAGGTCACAACCAACGTTTTTTAAGCCCTTGGTAAAGCGCAGACCGCATCTGAGAAAAAAATATAATAATGAAAGTTTAGCTGAAGATCTTTGAAATTGTTCGTGTGGCATCGCGTTTTCAATTATAGATGCACAGGCGTTTTTATGGAAGAATGAAAATACGCACCGCATATGTTTATATTTTTTTACACATACGCGTGGGCTCTTGGCGAAAATTTGCGAACCTGTCAACGCCGCGCAAAAACACCACTGCTTTCTGTGTGGATGCTCTTGCATCTGTGGCAGCCCCGCCGCGGTGGTCTAGTGTCTAAGGTACTCGGCTGCTGACCCGCAGGTCGCGGGTTCGAACCCCAGCTTCGGCGGCTGCATTTCCGATGGAGGCGGAAATGGTGTAGGCCCGTGTACTCAGATATAGGTGCCCGTTAAAGAACCCCAGGTGGTCGAAATTTCCGAAGCCCCCCACTACGGCGTCTCTCATATACATATGGCGGTTTTGGGACGTTAAACCCCACATATCAATCAAATCAATCCGTGGCAAAGCTAATGTTCACCAGGCATCACGTTTTTCGCTCGTGAAAAAGGCGTCACGTTGTTCTGGTGGAACTGAGGTATGCCAAACTAAGAAATACCCAACATTCAAATCCTCCTTTCGATAAGAGTGCCTGTTTAGGTTTCCGAGGTACCCAACAACACAAGAACGTAGGGACGCCAGCCCTCCCCGGCCACCTAAAGAATCACGGATGCCTCACATCGGCAGCTGAGATCAATCCTGGGCATATTCTCACGTCGCTCCAGAGGTCTATATAAGGTTTATTGAAGGCTGAGCTACGGAGCCCTTACAAAGCACGTCGGTTGGTCACGGGTAGACTTTTTTTCTTTAATGGTTCGAGCCTTGGCCTTTGAATATGATCACTACTACAAACAGGGGTCAATATTCCTCCTCCTCCCCTCTCGACAAAAAAGGGCATCGGATCAATGCTGCAGCGTTATTGCAAAAAAACAAAAAGAAAACAAAGCAGCTTACATATTGTGAAAGGACGCGAATGCTAAAATGCTACACGCAAACAGTCCACCAATGATAAGGCAATGAAATTAGCACAAATAAAAAAAGCATAAAAGTAAACGAACACTACGAAAAGCGTTAAATAGAAACGGGCTTCGGAATGCGCGAAATAAAGTTTCGTGTGCACCACAGGATGTCTGAGCTCTGTTGTCTTCGTTGTGTTTGTGTTGATGACGAAGTGTGCGAAACCATTTCGTAGTTCACGGTACTCACACGGCGCAAACCTTTATACGGACCAGAGTATCTGCTTATCAACTTTTCGTAGAGGCCACGGTGACGAACAGGGGTCAGAACCCAAACTTTGTCTCCCGGACTGCAAGATGTGTCTCTGTCAAAATGTTGTAACGTCAACCTGTTGCAGTAGACCAATGTGTAGCCGGGTAAGCTGCATAATTCCCTTGGCGTGCTCTGCTAATTCTTCAGCGTCAGTTAAATAATCGGCGTCATTGCAAGGAAGCAAATGTTCCAGCATTGTCTTAACTTCCCGTTGTCTAAATCGCATTGTTCTAGAATGCTGGTGTTATAGCGAACGTCTCATAAGGCAAACTGCAATTCCTTGTTTTGTGTTGGACGTGGATGTACATGGTTGTGACTTGGTCGCTCGGTCAGTCCATTGCTGTGCGAATGGTAAGCAGTCGTCGTTGGATGCCTATAGTGTTGCTTAGTCGAAAAACTTTGTTCAGTGTAGTGAACATTGTCCTTTTTTCAGTTATCACTGTATATGGAGCACAGTGACTCAAAACGATGTAGTACATGAACAACTGCGGTACCTCAAAAGCCGTTGCTCGTGGTATCGCATCTGTGTCGACATAGCATGTTGCTATGTAGCGTATTCGCCCCACGGAGGCGCGAAAAGAAGGCACCTACACTCCTTGAAGTTTGGGACAAGACTAGTTTATTTTCCAAGAAAAACAGGCTTCGAAAGTGACAACCAAAAGGGGCGTCGCGGCGAATCTTTCGCGGCCATCCGGAGATAACGTGAGGCATGTTGGCCGCGTCTGCACCGCGCGCCGCGGCATACGAATCGGTATGCCCACACAAATAAAACTATCGCGATCACCGGCGTCATCGCCCTCTACAAGGGGTCCCCCCTAGACCGCGGAGCCTGGGGAAAAAAACGAGCAAAATGTGCGAGTTAGTCCATGAGGTGAGCCGGTTTCACGCGGTCGAGAAAAACGACGTCCTCTCTGTCGCGAACACGAATGGTCACAGTTTTGTGCGACCGCGAAAGCACACGGAAGGGTCCATCGTACGCCGGAGTCAACGGCGCTTTCACTGTGTCACATCGCACGAACATATGGGTTGCCTCATTTATGTCTGGGAAAGAAAAACCCTCTTTCGTTGCGGCTGACGCATGGCGTGCTGGGTTGCAGGTGCTACAACCAGGAATGTAGCCTTTCCATATGATCTGTAGGCGTCGGCGTAGCACTTGGTTTCTCACCGAAGAATTCTCCCGGTAGTCGGATTGTAGAGCCGTACAGCATTTCTGCTGCACAGAATCCGAGGTCTTCTTTTATCGCCGTACGCAGCCCCAAAAGAACGAGAGGGAGGTTCTCCACACAGTGCTCTCTATCCGATGTGGCCGTTAAAGATGCCTTCAGTTGATGGTGTAGCCGCTCCACCATTCCATTGCTCGCTGGATGGTAAGCCGCGGTGTGCTGAAGCCGTGTTCCCAGAAGCCTTGCCAGCGCAGAGAATAGGTTGCTCTGGAATTGTCATCCACGATCGGTCGTTATGCGCAGTGGGCAGCCATAGCGTGAAACCCATATGGCCACAAACGCCTGTGCGACGACCCCGGCTGCGATGTCCAGAATCGGCGTTACCTCGGGCCACCATGAGTAGCGGTCTACGAAAGTGAGCAGGTATCTAACCCTGGGAAGGAGGAAAAGGTCCCACCAAGTCCAAGTGCACGTGGTCGCAACGACACTCTGGTGGCCAAAATGGTTGGAGTGCTGTGCGCATGTGATGAGTCACCTTGACCACTTGACATGTTCGGCACGTCTTCGCCCAGAGTCAAACGTCGGCCTTAATTCCGGGCCCCACAAAGTGGTCAGTGACGAGCCTCTGCGTCGCGCGGATTCCTGGGTGGCTGAAGTCATGAAAGCTGTCAAACACTGCACGCCGAAACTGGACCGGGACGAAGGGTCTTGGAGATTTCTGCGATGTGTCGCATGTGACCATAGTCGTTGTGTATGGTAGCGGGATCTCTTCGAGGACCAGTGACAGTGGATTCTTACTCATATTGGTTAGCTCTGGGTCTTTTCGCTGGGCGGCGACTAATGTCTCAAAGTCGACGGACGCTGAAACAGTGTCAGTACGGGAGAGTGCGTCGGCTGCTTGGTTTTCGCTCTCCGCTATGTGGCGGGATGTCCGTGAATAATTTGGAAATGAAAGAAAGTTGGCGCAGTTCTCTTTCCGAATATGAGGAACTGTTCTTGAACTCATACGCCAGTGGCTTGTGGTCCGTAAAAATGTGGAAAATGCGGCCTTCTAGGGAGAAACGAAAATGCTTTACGGAGGAATAAATGGCCAACATCTCTCTTCAAAAGGTGCTGTAGCGCACTTCCGCCTGTTTCAGACGTTTAGAAAAGAATCGGTTTCCAGTCCTTGCCGTCGTATTGTTGCAACACTGCTCACACTGCCGTCGTTGAAGCGTCAATCATGAGCCGCGTTGGCGCGTCGGAAAGCGGGTGAATCAGAAGTGTTGCGGAGGCAAGCTGAGTTTTCGCGTCCTGGAAGGCTTTTTCATGCTCCGCTGACCAGTGAAACTCGGGCGTTTTCTTGCCGTCCCGGCGCAGCGAGTCAGTTAGCGGCTGTAGAATGAGTGCACAGGATAAGATGAAGCACCTATGAAAGTTGATTAGCCCAAGAAACTCGCGCAACTTGCGGAAAGAGGTAGACGTGGGAAATTCCCTGACTGCTTGCACCCGTGCTTCGAGCGGCAAGATGCCTTGTGGGCTGATTCGATGACCTAGGAAATCTAGTGCTTCAACTCCAAAGATGCACTTTTGGGGCTTAAAAACCAGACCGTGCTTGTCAAAACACTTTAAGAGGAGGCGCAGGTGATTTTCATGCTCTTCCGGCGTTTTGCTGGCGACCGAAATGTCGTCTAAGTAGACAAAAACAAAGAGGAGTCCGCTAGTGACCTCATTCATGAAACGCTGGAAAGGTTGTGCCGCGTTCTTCAGTCCATACGGCATACGAACAAATTTAAGGAGGCCGAAAGGCGTTGTCAATGCCGTCTTTGGGATGTCGCTTGGTTCTACTCGAATCTGGTGATAAGCGGTCATCAGATCCAGCTTAGAGAAGGTGGTCGTTTCCGCGAGGCAAGCGCTGAAATGATGGATGTGGGGGAGAGGATATTGGTCTGCCGTTGTCACAGCATTGAGTGCCCGATAATCACCGCAAGGCCGCCAGTCACCAGACTCTTGTTTTGGCACCATGTGCAGCGCGGAAGACCAGTTGCTGGAAGAAGGTTGAATAATGCCGAGTTGGAGCATGTGGTCGAACTCACGGCGGGTGACTTCATGTCTTTGTCCAGCGAGTATCCTAGGTCTAATGGTGACGGGCGGTCCGGTGGTGACAATGTGATGCGTCACCTTGTGTTTGATTGGCAGTTCGGTGTTCCGAGGTCAGGTGTTTTCAGCGAATTCAGCCAGGATCTTTTGAAAGTTTGACTCTGTGTTGAAAGTGCAAATGCCGCATGAGGACAGGCCAGACTTCAGTCCGATAACAGCGAGTGAAGTGACGTTATCAATGAGACAATGATCGCGAACGCTGACGTCAAGATTGAAGTGGCTCAAAAAGTCCGCTCCCAGGATGGCAATTCTGACGTCGGCCACAACGAAGAGCCATCGATATGTACGCCTCAGTCTGATGTCTATCGTCATTGGCTGGACTCCATGTGCTGCAATAGCAGTAATATTGACTGTAATTAGGCTCGAAATGGGCTTGCCGCCCCGGCGATGTTGAGCTGCTGCTGGTAGGATCGATAGCTCCACTCCGGTATCAACATTTGCAGCAGCACCTGCGGCTGGAGGAACGCAAGCTAAACGAACTTACTTGCCTTTGCAGACCATACAGCGTTGGTTCACCTGGGCTTTCTGCGACGTTCCCAACTTGGTTACGTAGCTGACCACACGACGCTGGTTCGCCTGGGCTTTGCTGGGTGCCCGTGCTCACTGCTCAACGGGTGCGCACGCTTTCTACCTGGTCATCTGATTTGGTCTGTCGGTGGCTAACGCGCCTGCGTGACCAGTGTCAACCGTGGAAACATCGCCTGGTGATAAAGACTGCTGATACCAACAGACTACAAAAGTAGTGCGGGAGGCTGCCCGGCTTCATTTGGCAGCAGCACCTGCGGCTGGAGGAACGCAAGCTAAACGAACTTACTTGCCTTTGCAGACCATACAGCGTTGGTTCACCTGGGCTTTCTGCGACGTTCCCAACTTGGTTACGTAGCTGACCACACGACGCTGGTTCGCCTGGGCTTTGCTGGGTGCCCGTGCTCACTGCTCAACGGGTGCGCACGCTTTCTACCTGGTCATCTGATTTGGTCTGTCGGTGGCTAACGCGCCTGCGTGACCAGTGTCAACCGTGGAAACATCGCCTGGTGATAAAGACTGCTGATACCAACAGACTACAAAAGTAGTGCGGGAGGCTGCCCGGCTTCATTTGGCAGCAGCACCTGCGGCTGGAGGAACGCAAGCTAAACGAACTTACTTGCCTTTGCAGGTTGGTGGGTTTTCTTATTGCATCGTGCTCATAAACATATCACCGCATTTGCTGCTGCCAGTGTATTGTAGCTTGTAGTGTATAGCTTGTAGCTTGTCTTACTATGCCAACTGTAGCTGAACTAACGAAAAGAATCCAGTCGCTTGAGGCCTGGTCCGAAGGTAAACTGGATGATGTAGTGGAAAAGCTGGTTGCGAAGATGAACCAAAAAGCCTCCGCAACGCAACCTGAAATTGACGCATTGAAGGCCGAAGTCAACAGTTTGGTCTCCAGTGTCGAAATGCTGAATTCCATTGTCGAAGAAGTGAGGTCAGAAAGCGACCGTTACGCACAGTCAATCAAGCTCTGCAGTCACAGAATGATGCCTTGACAACCAGAGTAGCTGAACTTGAGCAATACTCTCGGCTAAATAACATTGAATTGAAGAATGTTCCGTGTACACAGGGAGAAGACTGTACGGCAATTTTGAAGGCTGTAGGGGCAAAAATTGATTGCGTTATTACAGATGGGGACATTGACGTCGTTCATCGCGTTCGAGGGAAAGTTGGAACGGGGGACAAGAATCTCATCGCGCGGTTCTGCTCACGTACTAAGAAACAAGATTTTATTACTAAGGCACGAAAAGCTAAACTGAACACCAATGAACTAGGCTTTGGGAGCTCGCAAAGTCGTCCTGTTTATGTAAATGATCATCTAACGTTGGAAAAGAAAGGACTTTTCGCTAAGGCACTGAAGCTTAAGAGGGAACATGGCTGGAAGTTCCTATGGACCGACAATTGTCAGATCAAAGCACGAAAATCAGTTGACAGTCGGGTATACCGCATCACGAAGGATGCAGACCTTTCTGTGTTTCATTCTGCCTCCTAGTTGGTGTCTGGCAATCAACTGAATTGCTGAGTAACCTTCAAAACGCCTCAAAATGTATTACTCCGCTAACCAGCTTCGACGTTTTTTCGAAAGCCCAGGATTATCGGCCATCCACTTCAACACGCGTAGTCTCAGAAAACATTATGACGACATCTGTGTTTATCTAGCATCCCTTGCCCATCACTTTTCCTTCATCTGTATGTCTGAAACGTGGCTATCGTCTGACGACCGAAACATATATTGCTTACCACACTACACTCCAGAATATTGTCACCGCCAATCGAACAGTCATGGTGGATCAGCTATATTCATATCATCTTCAGTAAAATATAAGCGTCGTAACGATCTCGCCATTCTAGCTGATAACACGGAATCTGTATGGATTGAAATCGACGACAATCTTGAACAATCCCATTCAGAAAAAACTATTCTAGCATGCGTCTACCGCTCACCGTCATCATCCGTGCCCGAGTTTTGTTCGGCACTGCATGAAACTCTGGATCGAATTTCACGAGAAAGGAAAAACGTTGTTATTATGGGAGATATAAACATCAATCTATTAGAAGATTCCAATCAAGGTTCGGTTGAATATTCAAATTGTTTTACAGGCTTTGGTTATGAGCAGCTTCTTACGTTGCCGACAAGATGTATTACGGGTGGCTCAAACACGCTTATTGACCACATTCTATCTAACCACTTATCAAGTAATGAATGTGGCATAATACCCCTCGATATCACCGATCACTATGCCATTTTTTGTCGCTTGTCGTCGGCCTTGTCACGAACGAAGCATTCTTTTCGAAAAGCCCTCTTTGACAAAGTTTCATTTATAGATTCCATGTCATCATTTGACTGGTCGAGAATTAAATCCGAAACAAATGCAGAGCTAGCTTTTGAGGCATTCTCATCAGTATTGAAGCAATGTATTCGCGAAGCAACCACTTTTGTTAGATGCCACAAAGGGTATCCTGCACCCCATAACCCATGGCTCACTGATGGTTTACTGAAGTGTATGCGTAAGAAAGACAATATGTACAAAAAGACGAAACGTTGTCCATTTAACTACAAATTGCAGCAGCGATATTCCTGTTACAAAAATATCCTAAATAAATTATTGAGAGACGCCAAAAAAAGGTATTACGAAGCTAAATTTCATGAAGCCACTGGTATCACTGAACAATGGAAGCTCATCAACTCTTTTCTGAACAGGAACTCAAAAGAAACACTAATAAATGAGATTTCTAGCATTAATGGCACCTACAAAGAACCAACAGCCATTGCGAATGAATTTAATAATTATTTTACAGTTAATAACACACCCGTTTCCGACAGCTTTGAAGGTACGCTTGAAAGGCAACCACAGTCCTTTTTTCTATATCCTACCATACCAGAAGAAATTCACAATGTGATCAAGAAATTAAAATTAACAAGCGCGGGTCTTGATGAAATTCAACCAGTTCACTTGAAATATGTCGCTGATATCGTCGCTGATCCCCTCTCACATGTAATTAACCTTTTGTTTAAAAATGGCACATTTCCATCTGATTTAAAGAGAGCCAAATAGTTCCTGTCTTTAAAAAAGGCGATAAGGGTTTGGTTTCTAACTATCGCCCCATTGCAATTCTGTCTGTGCTCAGCAAAGTTATAGAGAAGTGCTTGAAAAGCGACTAACAAATTACTTAACTAAATTTAGCATTCTGTCTGCCTCGCAGTTTGGCTTTCGTGCAGGCTACTCTACCAACCTCGCGCTTCTTTTATTCACGGATACGATTAAACACTATATTGACTCAGGTAAATATGCTGGAGCAGTGTTTATTGACCTCACGAAAGCGTTCGATTCAATCCTTCATAAAATTTTAATTACCAAGCTAAACGCGGCCGGTGTTGTAGGACCTGCCCTGAACTTCATTCACAGCTACTTAACTGACAGAAAACAGGCTGTCAGCATATCCAATCATCTTTCTAATTTTAAAATAATCAATCGGGGAGTACCTCAAGGATCAATTCTAGGCCCAATACTCTTCACTGTTTACATTAATGATCTAACTTCTCACCTATCGCACTGTCTACCTTATCTGTATGCGGATGACACTACGATTTTAACTGCTTGCACCTCGATCGATACTGTTACTTTTAAACTAAACAGTGATCTTGAAAATATAATTCGCTGGTGTCGTCATAATTCACTGGAAATTAACCCCAGTAAAACAGTTTTTGTGCTATTTCACCCCACTCAAAAAAAGGTCACTGAATATCCGTCTATAACGGTCAATAATTATCCTATCAAAGCCTCCAGTCAGTGTAGATTTCTAGGAGTGATTCTTGATGCAAATTTAAAGTATACTTCCCATGTCTCACACCTAAAGCAAAAAGCAGCTTATGGCATCCGGATTCTCATCAAAGCACGTCCATACTTTGGGCCAAATACCTTGCTTTCTCTTTACTATGCCTTCGTTCACAGTCACTTCACTTACTGCATTGCATCCTGGTGCAATACATATAGCACTCATCTTGCTCCTTTGCAATATGTTCAAAACCAGGCCATTCGCATTATCACATATCAACCATCACGATGTAGCGCATCTGCTATTTTACAAGGGCTTCGTATTCTAACAATTCATAAACTTTTTCTTTTCAACATGGCAACCCTTACATACAATTCTCTTCACTCAAACATGCCTTTCATGGTCTTCAATAAAGAACAACTCATTAATCAAAATATAACTCGATTTGCATCAAATAATAACCTCCTGTTACCGAAAGTTAGAACTAACTATGGCAGATTCACTTCTACCTTTACAGCTATTTCCGTTTGGAACGGTATTCCAAGTGACGTAAAAATGTCTCCAAACATAGGCAGTTTTAAAAAACGCTTAAATTCCTATTTACTTAATGTTTAAATAATCTCGTTGTTTATGCTGTTCAATTCGGAACTAATCGTTCATTATGTTTGCTCTGTTTTGTACCAAATTAGATGAATAACATGTGTCTGGCATTGTTGCCGCTTTGAGACATACCACTTTTAACTTTTCTTTTTTTTTACCTATTACTACTCAGCACATGTGATATTTGTATAGATCGTTTATCATCTAACATGCACTTAGGTGTATATACAATTCAAGTTTCATTTCTTCTGCTGCCAGGTGTTATTGATCATTTGCTGATGGATTTCATCTGCTATCAAGTGTTTCGATTTGACAATAATTGACTGTTTGTTTCTTTTGCAATGAAATGTACTTGATTCCTTTAAACTTGTTCTATTGTTTACCGAGTTGCTTTACATGTTTTGTTTTCTTTATGTAACTAGCACAGGAGGTCCCCTTGCAGCCTAGAGCTTTGGGACCTCCTTCTGTATAACTTTTTTCCTATGTATTATCTTTTATTGAATAATAAAAATATTATCTATCTATCTAAACAAGGAGGCGTGTGCTGGTGATGCGGTCGACAACGAAGAAGAGGTGGCTTGAACGATTGCCCGTGTCGCTTTCCGCCGTTAGCGACTGGTTGGTGCGTTTCCCGTCCACGAGCATAGATGGGTGCAGCGAGTGGCTTGCTCTCTAAAAGGACAGTGGTACCAGCAGATGTTCTGCTCTGCCTCGCTTGAGTGTCCGCGGTGTGGCGGGCTTCGAGCACGGGACGGCGAACGATGCCGTGCAGGCCAGTTTTTTTTGGACAGGGCGAGGTTTTCAACTGCTGCAGCAAGTCGGTCAACTCTGTCCTCTAAGCGACCTAACCGGTCTGCATGTTCGGGCCTTCCCGTTGCAGCAATAGACATTTTTGGTGGCTCAGTGCAGTCGGTGATGCGGTCGGCGAGTTGAGCCAGACCTCCGAGAGTCACGTCATCTGAACCAGCGAGTATCATTCGTGTTGACTGTGGCAGTCTCTGCAAAAACAACTCGCGAAGCAATGGATGTTGACGCTCCTCTGACGCTTGTTGACCCAGCAGCTGACACATTCGGTGGAGTAGTTGTGAGGGACGCTGGTTACCGAGCTTTTCATGAGACAGGAGTTGTTGCAGCCTGCTCTGTTCGGACACCTCAAGATGTTTCAGTATGGTGCTTTTTAGTTCATCGTAGGGCTTCTCCGGTGGAGTGGAGGCGAGCACATCGTCTACGGCGTCAGCAATGTCAGGTGGCAGTGCTGAAACGACGTGCAAGTATTTCGACTGCTGCGATGTGATGCGTCGAAGCTCGAAGTGGGCCTCGATTTGGCTGAACCACACCCTTGGGTTTTTGGGACAGAAATGAGGAAGTTTTAACTCCGAAGGGTTGTTTGGGGGTGAGCTTATTGTGCCTTCCTCGTCTGACATGGCTGCTGTTTTTCCAAACGTCCGGGCCACCCCTTTATAGCGTACTCGCCCCACGGAGGCGCAAAAAGAAGGCACCTACACTCCTTGAAGTTTGGGACAAGACTAGTTTATTTTCCAAGAAAAACCATAGGCTTCGAAAGCGACAACTAAAAGGGGCGTGGCTGCGTATCTTCCGCGCCCCTCCGGAGTTAACGTGAGGCATGTTGGCCGCGTCTGCGCCGTGCACCTTGGCATACGAATTGGTATGCGCACACAAATAAAATTATCGCGATCACCAGCGCCATCGCCCGCTACAGCTACAATCAGCCATTTGTTTCCGATGGTTGGCAGAGGAAAGGGGCTAATATTGTTACGGGGAATAAAGTATACACTGATGAAGAAATGTGTACTGGCGAATATACTGGCGAGCTAATGCGTACGACGCTGGTGCAGTCCAAGCACGTTCCCGTTCAGCACTTCGTCGTCGTCATCCTCAGGCATCTACTTAGCCCGTGACATTACCCGCCGGCGGCAGAAGCACCGTCCCGGTGCGATCAATTCTCGGGGCGTGAGAAGTATGGCTTAAGCCGTGAGACGTGCACTATATCGGTCGGGACTGAAGCTGGTACTGACGTGGTATGGAGTGGAGCTATCTCATAGGTCACGCTGGTGACCTTGCGTATGACGCGGTAGGGGCCAACGTAACGGGACATCAGTTTTTCGCTGAGACCAACACGACGTGATGGTAACCACAGCAAGACGAGTGACCCCGGAGAGTACTGTACGTCGCGGTGCCGGCGATCGTAAGCACTCTTTTGGTTAAGCTGCGAGGCACATAAACGATCCCGGGCGACTTGGCGGGCGATGTCAGCTCGGGCCAGGGCATCACGAGCATAAGCAGTCGATGAGGCGGCGTCAGATTGGAGCATTGTGTCCATGGGCAAAGGCGGGTCATAACCGAACAGTAGGTAAAAAGGGGAAAATCCAGCTGTATCATGACGTGAACTGTTGTATGCGAAGGTAACGAAAGGTAAGTGGATGTCCCAATCTTTGTGATCCTTGGAAACGTACATCGCTAACATATTCGTCAAGGTACGGTTGAGGCGTTCCGTGAGGCCGTTGGTTTGCGGATGGTACGCTGTAGTGAACTTGTGGTGGGTAGAGCAGGATCGCAGGAGCTCGTCGACTACTTTAGATAGAAAACAGCTGCCGCGGTCGGTGATCAACTGACGAGGAGCACCATGACGCAGAATGATGTCATGAAGAAGGAAATCGGCTACATCAGTAGCGCAGCTAGTGGGGAGGGCACGTGTAACGGCATACCGCGTTGCGTAGTCGGTAGCAATAGCAATCCACTTATTACCGGTGGCCGACACGGGAAAGGGTCCTAGAAGATCGAGGCCGACTCGGGAAAATGGCTCTTCTGGTACTTCAATGGGCTGGAGGGTACCAGCAGGTCTCAGAGCAGGTGTCTTGCGGCGCTGGCAGAGGTCGCATGCCGCAACGTACTGTCGCACAGAACGGTAGAGGCCAGGCCAAAAGAATCGGCGGCGAATGCGGTCATACGTGCGTGACACCCCTAGGTGTCCAGCGGAGGGGGCATCATGCAGCTGGGCCAAAACGTCTGAGCGAAGATGCACAGGAACAACGAGTAGAAGCTCAGCACCATCAGGGCGGGTGTTGTAGCGGTGCAAGATGTCGCTGTGAAGAACGAACAGTTGTAAGGAGTGGTCAGGGTGGGGAGAGTGCAGACCATTGATAATAGCACGCAAAGAGGGGTCGCGGCGTTGTTCAGCAGCTATGTCGGTGAAGTCGGTAATTGAAAGAACGAGGGCCTCTTGCTCATCTTCCCTCGTGTCAGGGGGATCGACTGGGTAACGGGACAAGCAGTCGGCATCCTTGTGAAGTTGTCCGGATTTATAGGATACAGAAAAAGTGTACTCTTGTAAGCGCAGCGCCCAGCGACCAAGGCGTCCCGTAGGGTCCTTGAGTGAGGAGAGCCAGCAAAGCGCATGGTGGTCGGTAATAACTGAGAATGGTCGGCCATACAGGTACGGTCGGAATTTCGCAATGGCCCAGACGAGAGCTAAGCACTCGCGTTCTGTGATGGAATAATTTTGTTCCGAGCGCGACAACAGACGGCTTGCATACGCGACGACGCGGTGCATTCCTTGTTGCCGCTGCGCGAGCACTGCGCCTATGCCGTGGCCACTGGCGTCAGTACGAAGCTCCGTAGCAGCAGATGGGTCGAAGTGTGCTAGGACTGGTGGATTGGTGAGAATGTCGACGAGCGACGAGAAGGCGTTTGCTTGCTGTTGGCCCCAGGTGAATGCGACATCCGTTTTGAGGAGGCAGGTTAGAGGACGGGCTACTTCAGCGAACTTCTCGACAAAACGACGGAAATAGGAGCACAGTCCCAGAAAACTTCGGACGTCCTTGACTGAGCGGGGTGTGGGGAAGTCGCGAACTGCTCGGACTTTCGCAGGGTCTGGTTGAACGCCCGCAGCGTTAACAAGATGGCCGAGTACGCAAATTTGGCGTTGCCCAAAGCGGCATTTGGACGAGTTAAGTTGCAAGTTGGCACGTCGAAAAACATCAAGCACTGCAGACAGACGGGTAAGATGGTCGTCAAAAGTAGTCGAAAAAAACAATAACGTCGTCAAGATAGCAGAGGCAGATGGTCCACTTCATGCCTCGAAGGAGAGAGTCCATCATGCGCTCAAATGTCGCGGGGGCATTGCATAATCCAAAAGGCATCATCTTGAACTGATAAAGACCATCAGGAGTCACGAAGGCCGTCTTCTCTCTGTCTTTGTCGTCCACAGCGATCTGCCAGTAGCCTGTGCGAAGGTCTATTGAAGAGAAATATTTGGCACCGTGCAAGCAATCGAGTGCATCATCTATGCGCGGTAGGGGATAGACATCTTTCTTGGTAATATGGTTGAGATGGCGGTAATCAACACAGAATCTCCAGCTATTGTCCTTCTTTTTAACAAGTACAACGGGTGAGGACCAGGGACTAGATGAGGGTTTGATTATGCCCTTATCAAGCATTTTATCGACTTCTCGCTGTATAATAGAACGCTCCGGGGCTGACACACGGTAGGGTCGTCGGCGAATGGGTCGAGCGTCACCGGTGTCGATGCGATGGGTTACTACAGATGTCTGGCCCAAATTACGGTCGCCGAAGTCAAAGATGTCCTGATAAGGAGCAAGCACACGGCAGAAAGCAGAGACTTGTTCAGAGGTGAGCTTGTCAGATAGCATTGGCTTGAAAAGGTCGGAACAGGAACGTGACGAGAACGACGTTGATGAAAAATCGGGTGGCGAATTGGTGGTTAGAGCGGAAACTGTGTGGTCGACCAGTGGTGTAAGATGCGCAAGTGACATGCCGCGAGGAATAACTTGCGCTGAGAGGCCGAAATTGAGGACGGGAAACGAAGTTAGGTTGTCCTTAACGGTAACCACCGTGTTGGGGAGTGCAACATTGCGTGTCATGGCGACGTCAGAAATCGGGGCAGCAACATAATCACCATCGGGTACTGCAGGATATGGCGAGAGTTGGACTTGGACTGCGGCTTGCTGCGGAAGTCTAACGAAATCGACAGAGCGTAAACGAGGTGGGCTGGTAGAGACGGTCTCCGAAAAGGATGGTAGTTCGAGCTGAAGAAGACCTTTGGAACAGTCAATGAGCGCAGCGTGTGAAGTCAGAAAGTCGAGTCCAAGGATTAGGTCATGAGGGCAATTTTCCAGTACAGCGAACAGAACTAAAGTTTGATGCTTAGAAATTGTTAATCGCGCAGTGCACATTCCAAGCACAGCAGGAGTACTCCCATCCGCGGTACGAACGGTAGGTGCAATCGCAGGCGTCAGAACTTTTTTGAGGCGGCGGCGGAGGTCTGAGCTCATCACAGATATTTGTGCACCGGTATCAATAAGAGCCGTTATAGGTAAATCATCAACGAGAATTGTAAGGAGGTTGCACCGCTGGTCGGGAGTAATCAGAGGATTTGCAGTCCAAGTCGTGTATGCAGCGTCACCTCCGGGGGCTGCACCGGCTAGTTTTCCGAGCGACGGTCGTAAGGAGACCGAGAACGGCGGGGTTGGGGCGAGCGGGACTGACGACGCACGGGCGATGGCGAGCGGCTGGTCCGACGTTCTGGATTATACTCTGCACCTGTCTCAGCACGGTAGGACGGGGCATAAGGTGCACGTTCAGAGCGAGGCCGCCAATCATAGAAGCTCGGTCGAGGTGATGAGGTCCACCGGCTGCGGCAATGGCGAGCGATGTGTCCTATCCGATGGCACGTAAAACATATGGGCCGATCATCATGAGTGCGCCATTCAGCTGGGTTTCGTCGTGGCGTGAACGTGCGGTTCGGAGTGGCAGCCGCAATGACTGGAGCCGAGCTGGAAGTAGCAGAGGCATTTTGATGAGGTGGCGAAATGCCCATATTCGCGATCTCTTGGCGAACCACGGCCTGTATCATTGAAACAGCACCGAGGTTGTGTCCTGGCGCGCTGACGCTAGACATAGCGGGAGCCATGGCCTCGAGTTCCCGACGGACTATTCTGGTGACGTTTTCTGGCGCTGGTGGTTGGTGTAGTGTGGGCAAATCTTCGCAAGAGGACGTAGCCGCCGTGTTGGGAAGGCGGTCAAATCGGTGAACTATGCGCCTACTTTTTGCCTGTTCGAAGCGACGACATGCTTCGATGACCGACTCCACCGTCGAGCAGTCCTTGCACAGGAGAAAATTGAAGGCGTCATCCGCAATTCCTTTCAGGATGTGTCCGACTTTGTCCTCGTCGAGCATGTCCTTGTCGACCTTGCGGCACAAAGCCAACACGTCCTGGATGTACGCGATGTACGGCTCCGTGGATGTCTGGGCACGAGTCGCAAGCTCTTTCTTTGCGGCCACTTGACGTCCGATGGGTTTCCCAAATAGATAGCGCAATTTCTGCTTACAGACGTCCCAGCTAGTCAACTCTTCTTGATGTGTCTCGTACCAGAGTTTTGCCGTGCCATGCAAGTAGAAGATGATGTTCGCCAACATAAGCGTTGGACCCCAATGGTTGCTGCTGCTGACGCGCTCATATTGAACCAGCCAGTCATCGACGTCTATGCCACTTGTGCCGTTGAATGGACCTGGGTTCACGAGGTTGCACCACAACGATCGGCTGCGGGGCTGACGGATCTTGTTGACATTGAGTAGCCTGGTCAGTCATCGTGGTAGCTGCGATGCGCCGTCCGCTGCGAAGATCCAGCTTGTTGGGCTGTATAGCGAGTGGTACCCCGCACCTTCCACCAATGATGTTACGGGGAATAAAGTATACACTGATGAACAAATGTGTACTGGCGAATATACTGGCGAGCTAATGCGTACGACGCTGGTGCAGTCCAAGCACGTTCCCGTTCAGCACTTCGTCGTCGTACTCCTCAGGCATCTACTTAGCCCGTGACAATATTGTCTACGCCGACTTGGTCAAGATGACTTGTGAGGTTGGTCAATCAATTGAAGTAATCCAGCCGGCTTGCTTGGATGTGACTTTAGACGCTGGAATTCACTACAGTCTTTGAAGTACGGCTTGACGCTTGCTAAAAGTCCGGGCCGCTGGAACGGCTCGCTGATATTGGCGAGTTTTGGCGAGTAGCCTAGATGGCCACTTGTGAAATCGTCATGAAACGCGAAAAAAACGTCGTCCCGCATGTCTATCAGAACGACGAGGAGTTAAGGGGGACTCGCCGAACGGGAGCTTTTAATAAAGGCGACAGTCTTTCCTGGGGACTTTCGACGCAAAAATTTTGGTCTGTCTGTCTGTCTGTCTGTCTGTCTGTCTGTCTGTCTGTCTGTCTGTCTGTCTGTCTGTACATTTGTCTGTTTGTCCACTCTTACCGGCATCGGGTACTTGAAACGGCCGACCCCATCCGCAGAGACCACCAGTGTTGCTTAAGGTTGAGCATTTATGCTTGCGCAAATGTCAATTAAAAAGCAATTATTGCGCATATCTGGGGCACCATAACAACACGCATATATTCTGCATATGCATCTCTTACTAGAAAACGCATACATAAGTAATTTTAAGGACCGTAGCGCTTATCACGCTGCGCTTACCAGGCAACGCTTGCACGGAACGGGAAGTGTTTCCAACGCTTTTCTAAGACGAGATAGTGGTGGCACTTACCCGTCGCCTCGCGTTCTACACCTTATCACCTCTGAGACGGGCGCGCACGGCCACTCGCTTTGTTTTCCAAAAGAAAGTGTCAGATGGTGCTCATGTCTCACGTGTGACGTGACTTGATGCGCTCGTTCGCTTCCGCTGCACGCTCGATGCACTCTAACACAGCGCCTCCAGAATACCATTTACCGATTTTCTTGCACAAAACATCAAATAAATGATTTGTTCACTCTCTCCACATGGTAGACGTCGCAGATTACATGCAGATACGGGGCCAATTTTTTTACATGACATTATCGCGAAGGTAAAAATACGCCACCACACAAGGTATGGCCAGGTATAACGACACTAGAACCCTCTAAATAGTTAAGGGCGCTCAGGAAACCATCATCGTTTTCTTGTTCCTGACTGATGAAATGTATAGGTACACGCGAGAGTGTATGAATGTCTTCGTGCTTCTGTGCAGACTTATAGACGGTGGTAACACAGAAATCCTCTAGACACAAGCTACACAGGGGCTAGTCATTCTGCGGGATCACGTATGCTTACGAACCAGCAGAGGGCGCGGTGGTCCGTCACCACTTTGAATGGATGACCATAGATGTAAGCGCGAAACTTTGTCATCGCCCACACGACAGCGAGACACTCTTCCTCTGTGGTCGTTTACTTTACCTCGCAACGATACAGAGAGCGGCTGGCATAGACTATTAGTCGTTCTTCTTCGTGTTCATGATGGACGAGCACTGCGCTGAGGCCAATGATGCTAGCGTTAGTATGTACTTCCCTCAGCATCATCGCCAAACATGCAAGAACGGTTGCTGACTGCCTCCGTTGTCGTAGTTCGGCAAAAGCTGCCTCTAACACGGTAGCCTATAAAAACACGCTGTCTCGGGAAAGACGACTGAGAGGTTCCACTACCCTTGAAAGCTCCTTATTAAATGGCCGATAATAGTCGGACAAGCCCAGATAGCACCAAACGGCTTTCTGATCGGTAGAAGGTGTAAATGAGCCTACAGCGGTAATCTTGCCACGATAACGTCAGACCCTTCTCGCGCTTACTTGGCTGAGGAACTTGAGCTCTTCATAACCAAATTGACACTTTTCTGGTTTGAGTGTCAGATCTGCCGCTAGATGATTTCGAGCACACTCCTTTGGCTTTGAAGATGTTGGAATATTTCACAAAAAACAACTACATCATCGAGGTACACGAGACAAGTCTGCCACTTCAGTCCAGTAAGCACAGTGTCAATCATTCGAGGGAAAGTTGCGAGTGCTGAATATAAACCAAAAGTAAGCGCTCGCAATTCAAACAGGTGGTCGGTGGTCACAAAGGCCAATTTCTCACGGTCTCGCTCGTCAACCTCATTGTCAGGACTACGACAGCCTGGTAAAAGTGGTAGGTAGGTTTGACTTGCTGCTTGAGTACGTGCTATACTAACGAAGCCATCTTCGCTACAAATTTTTGCAGCATGTTTGCAAACTCTAGTAAGCACAAGCTAGTGCCGAATTTAGCATAATGACCCAGAGCACACTTGGTCACACGTAAAAAAACATGCACGCACTGATCGTCTGAGTACAGGGTTCATATCAATAAAAATATCTTCAAAACAGATTTCCCTCGGCCCTTAAGCATGGATTATGAAATTCATCTTGAAATCTGAAATTATTTTAATTTAGCGCGTCAGTATTTTAATATGCGCTGTTTAAGTTACAATGAAGACTTCAAAATAATTAGCATGCATGCTTTCTTCAACAGCAGGAAGGAATAATTATAGTTACGTACTTATGAAAGAGCATTGTATTATTACGCACTTATTCCAGAGTGAATCAGCAAACAGATTGATTGAAAAACGTTAGCGCGCCTGCAAAACAAAAACACAAAGAATTCATGCCTCGGCCAATTATCCAGAGATATTGTCAATCACAGGTATTAGGCGAACAACTAAACATTGATTACGTTTTCCTGGTATTAATAGCACTACCTTGCTAGACTTACACCATCTGTTCCTTACAACCAGAAAGATAATTGCAAATAGTACACTGTTCCGCATTTCCTCTTTTCCCCAGCGCTCCACTCACATACATTATGACTTAGATCAGGAAACAAATGCTTTGTGAGCCAAAGCGTTGAGTCACATCGCATAAACCTGCAATGCAGTAGAGTGCATAGAAAAGCCAGACAGGGGGATGTGATTGCTCTGCACGCAAAGAGATAAAGTTCTGTGAATTGATAATAATGTACAAAGTTGTAAAGAAAAACATAAGTATCTTTAGCGCACAAGACAGAAGTTTGTAATTTACAAGCGCAGCTTACAGGTGCAATACAGCATAAAAAGCTCTTTCCATACATTTCCAGTGCTGCAGATTTTTAGCCAATTTGCAAATATCTATTTTAATGTTGTTCACCGATAGACGCGCAAGTTTCTTGGTGTTGTTGTATAAGCGTGCTTGATTTATTGCACCTTTTTCGGAGAAAGTTTGTTCACAGACGCATTTACTGTCCAACAGTTAATATATATGCAGTGTTGGCATGGTAGCTTGCTAGTTTCTTGAAGCTCGGGAAGGCTGAGTGTGTGAGGCCGACGTGAAACACAACTACGTTTTTTGCATCAAATGCGCCTTCAAACAAGTCTTCAGTCTGCAGGTGAGCCAGCTACAACAGGTGCAGATTTGCACCTTAATCTAGAACATGTGAATGAATTGGATGCTACTCGAACACCTTTGAAAGCCAAACAACCTAATTTCACACTCCTTATTTACTCCCTTCCCTCCTTGTTATATTTTACAGCTTTTTTTTTTTCGTTATAAGTAGCGTCTTCATGCCTTCCACAGAACTTTTGCAGCAAGGAACATGACAAACATTAAACTGACTAGCCTGCTGTGAGTAGAAAAGGGCTCAGTTCTTGCTCAGAAGCTTCAATGCCTGCGAGCGTGCCAGGTACGGAAAAAGGAACGAAGAAATGAGGGGATGAACAGAGGTTAGCCCATCCTTAGACCGGCTGGATATACCATGCATGGGGAAAGGGGAATTAAAAATGATAGAAAAGAAATGTTAGGCAAAAAAGACAGCAAGAGAGAGTAAAATAAAGGAAAAGAAAACACGGATTTGCTCAAAACCTCTCTCCTTTTTCCCGCAAAAAAATAACGTATTACCACTTTTGAAGGCCTCTGGACTGAAGATGGACTTGTCCAGTGGCTCAGAATCCTTTATTCTGACAAAGACTGATTATTCAGTCCACAATAACCGCAGGTGTGAAGAAATGACCGTCCATCGTCTGGGTGTGTGCATCTGTTTCAATGCGCTAAGCCAAGCAGAGTCCGCCAACAGGTGAGATATTTTGTTTGTTCAAAGACGATAGCCTTTCTTGGGATATAGTTGAACGCAGAAGTTTTGCAGTGTAGTTGTGGCTGCCTGCCTGCCTGCCTGCCTGCCTGCCTGCCTGCCTGCCTGCCTGCCTGCCTGCCTGCCTGTCTGTCTGTCTGTCTGTCTGTCTGTCTGTCTGTCTGTCTGTCTGTCTGTCTGTCTGGGACGCGAAACGGTTCATACAGCCGGCCAAAGTTTATGCACTTCTTAAATATCCAGTCATCTTGAACTGGTGGTTGCGTTCCTACAGGATAAAATTGTCAATGAAAAAGCGAAGTGAAGTGCAAGCTATTGTGCATGTTGACTTGAAGTTGACGTATCAGCAAAAGGAGACGTGCGATATTGTCATCCATGAAAGAAAAATATACTAGATGATGGCCAATAATTACTTTGTTGCGGGTGAATAACGTATTGAACATGAGAGTATAATAAATGAATAAGAAAATGGAATGTCAACATAAAGCAAATAATGAAATTCCGCAGGTCTCACCACAGGTACAGGAGCAGTTTCCGTTGCCATCGTCATAGCAATACGGCTTTCGCTTAGTCCCGTTGCATCTAGCATAACAGGTAGCACTATCTGCGTGAAGAAAGGAAGAAAGGGGCAGGGGGTCGCTGTTTATCGTAATGTACAATGTTTTAATGTTCATAGCGATTCTAGATATTACTTTTTAAGGACTGAAGTTTGAACTCTTCTACGTGTTGTTTCTGTTGTAAAGATGTTGATGGAAGACGGATTGGTGAACTGCTGCAAACAATAGCCTTGAACGTACGGCTGGTTGGAAAGGTGGCATGTTTGGGCATAGCACGAGAACACGAAAATGGAGGGTTACAGAAGGGACACAGACAAGTGTGGACTCGCTTGTGGACTCAACGTTGGCATCCAGACAGACTGGTGGCCGCAAACCCGGGCTCGCTTAAGGTCGGCGGCCTGATGCTGTCCTTTCCAAGCTGCTCGCTACACCACCCATCGGCTGGACGACCGGAACCATAAAGTTATATCAGCTAAGCTATAAAACTCAGGCGGCTTTCGATGCGTTGCAGTCCATCAGCAGAACCTAGTCTGCTTCAGCTATCCGCAATCTTTTTCGTCATATTCGCCAACGTTCTTTTCTTGCACGCACCCATTCAATTTCTCATGTGCAAGCCTGCGCACACTTCTCTTTTTTTTTCCCACCTGAAATTTTTTTCCTGCACACCTTTTGTGCATTCATTTCCTTCTTAGTGTTCAATCATCATTTTTCTTGTCATTTCTCACAGTACCTTACGTGCTGGTCCTAGACACCTTAAACGTTATCTGACGCGTGTCACTTCCAAGACCACAAGCGCTTGGCATCTCCAATCAAGTCTCTTTCCCCGACGTCTTTACAATGCTTAGCATTCACTCTCAGCTGTCGCATGAAAAAGTCTTTCTGGCCAACTGGTCTACACCTGTCGTCTATTGCTCCGCAGACTCGGTGACCATCTTCACAATATGACCATACTCGTATGCAAGGCTCGCACAGAATGGTTTGTTCACAATACCCTCCAAAAGTTATGTCTTTAGTCTGACGATGAGAAAAAAAACGGCAGCATATCCATGGAGTGAATGATGGGGAGTGGGGTGAAGCATTCGTCCGTCCATTCGTTCTTGCTTTCGTCCGTTCCTGCGTACGTCTGTGTAACCGTCCATGCGTCCATCCACCCGTCCGTGCGTGCGTCTGTTCGTGTGTCCGTCCCTGCGTTCGTCCATGCATCCGCGCCTGCTTAGTCCGTTCCCCATCCGCGCCTGCGTCCTTTCATGCGTCCATTCAAGCATCCGTCTGTGTGTCCATTCGTCCATCTATTCAGCACTTCCAGTAACACCATCTCGCATCTTTTCATCATATATTCTCCATATAGAAGCACCGCTATCCAGCTGACATTTCAAGGACTAAACGGGAGGTGGCACGTGCACACTTTCTTACGGCTTGCGCTTCGGGTTTACTTCCCATCTTTAACCACCTCGAGTTCATGGTACATACTAGTTCACTGTATCCATGGCTATGCGTCCCAATGCTCGCTAAACCTTTCTAAAACCAAGGAAATTACACCCAGCGAGTATAACGTAGCAACCCTTTCTTGTCAGATCGTGCTCAATGTGCATGCTAACAGCTGCTAATGGGGATCGCAGCGTGCGCGTTACCTAAAGGCCGAATGCTTCTGTCTCTCATTCCCTCTTAGCAGCCATTAATATGTGCATTGATCACTATCTTTTATTGTTCAACAACTCACAGAAGAAATCTCTCACCGAACCACCTTGGAGGTCAAAATCGTAAGGACCGCTATTTCGGGTATGTGCCAATGGTGGTTACGTACTACGAGGGATGCACAAGCCACGCCATATGGAGCTTCGCCCCTAAAAAGGCCCTTTGCGCATGAATAGCATGGTCATTCTTGAGCTTTTCGATTGACATCACACTGCCATTTCTTTAATAACCTCACATTCCTACCAGGGTGTCCGGCTTCTTGGACATTCGGCTTCACTAATAAACTCTTGCTGGTTTAATTTATATATAGCGAAGACGCCCGTGCGATACACCCATATTATTACTTTTTGGGTTTAGTTGTGGAGGATACGCATTGCGTTTTCACGAGCTGAACGAACGCCCTGCTTCGCTGCGTGATGCACTGCTACACACTTCAGCACTGGACCAAACCGGAACGGCGACACCAGCGACTTCACAAATGGGACCCGGAAATGAGGTTCCGCATGCCCCCTAAGTTGAAACAGCAACACACAGGCATGATCCACCGCATTCGTCTTGGTGTAGCGTACACCAGACGTTACGCACATATCATCGGTCGCAGTGACACCGGTCCTAATTGTGAACACTGTGATGTGCCAGAAACACTTGAGCACATATTTTGTGTCTGCCCAGCATACGCACGTGAACGACAAACACTGATTTCTTCTACTGAACTATATCGCAGTAGGTCATTAACTGATGAGACCATGTTGGGCCCTTGGTCAGACACCAACAGTGCAACTGCAGTCACAAGAGCAGTTATAACCTTTCTGAAAACAACTGGACTATGTGCGCGGCTATGAAATGTGTCTCAGCTAGAAAGAACACTACATACTCACCGCTCTATCTCACCATCGTCATTCATTAATCTTTCTTTTCCCCTTTCCCTTCCCCCAGTGTAGAGTAGCACGCTGGAACAAGCTATCGCTCAGGCCGACCTCTCTGCCTTTCTGTAATTAAACTTACCTCCTCCTGTGGAGGATAAAAACGGCAATGGTCACCAATGGCTGGAACTTAATGCATTGCTGTAGTGAGAGATTAGGCAACGCATCTTGTCATCACTGGGTCATTGCCTAGTTATTCCAGTGATGCCACTGACTATATCCAGACATCTTTCTCCATCATTACGCATCTTGGCGGTTCTTTAAAGATAGATGGATATATTCGCTTTCGCGTGAAGTAGACGACAGGCTTCATGCTGGTTCAAGTGAGCAAAGCTTACTGACGCTTTTCACCCGTAGGCGAACCGACTGACCCAGTGCACAACCCGAACACAAACACATGTGCTGTACGAGCATTTTTCCACTAAATATCTGAATAGGAACACTTCAGCTGCGTGTAACTATTCAGGGAAAGACCCGCTGGCTACACGTCATTATGCTTCGCACTCACCCAGTATATCGTATACCCTTTTGACAGGTAACATCTTTCAGCTGCAGCCACGCCTACTGAATGCACCAGTGCGGTCATTGTGCAAGTTTGTGTAGCTCGCCAACTTGATAGTAACTGGTTCTTCTAAAATTAAAAGCTGCATCTTTATGTTGTAGCTGCCATAGAACTATGCTGTGCACTGCGGGTGCGCTTGTCTATTTTTGTCACCATACCGCGCATTGGTTCAAATAGCAGTCGACCTACTAGTAACGTGTATCGAAGCAGTACTAAATGCTCAGACTCTGACCAAGAACAAGAACAGTATTTTTAAGAGAAATCAGGTCTTCCAGGCAGTGAACGTCACGTGCGTGTTTATATCAACACAAGGATGTTACCTGAAACGCTATCACTCTCTGTTTGCGTCACTGAAATTGTTCGACATAGAACAGCGCCATGCCATAATGGCTTGAAAATATGAATGTGGGGTTGCCGTGTTGTCTGGCCTATATGCAAAGCTCTTGTCTAGAAAATGACAAATCAGGACTTTCTCTTGCAAACGCTTTTAAGAAAGGCGCAACACGTTTAGCGTAAAAGGAAACTTCCTCGTCTGCTGTGACATTGCCGGCAAATAGCAAATCACGATGTATAGCAAGTAAACACAGAAATAAGTTTGGGCAATGTACTTTCTTGCATTGAAAAAAGGTCAGCAGATATAATAAAGGAGTTACAACGCTATGGTTACGTCTAGTACTTCGAAGCTAGAGCTCAATTTTGATACAAATTGGCATTGTGAATACTAGAAAGCTCAGTTTTTGTTTACCACTGTGCGCATCACCATAAAACGCCGCTAGTGTGGCTTACTTCCAGAGATAGTTCCCTGTCCAATGTAAAGGTTGGTCCACTTACGCGTATCTGTCTGCAGCACCTGTAGCATCACAAATAATAGGAGAGTGTACAAAAAGTACTTAAATTCAATCTTTGGCTGTAAAGAAATCGTATAGAAGATTAATATTCTAGTTGGCCGAAAATCGCACACCATCACAAGGTGTGTTGATTTGAAGTCCTTAAAACTAAGTATGAACATAATTTAGGCACAAGTTACTCAATAAAACGAAATATATAATGTTTTTTTGACCATCTGACGAAATAACCATAAACCACAGGTATTTATGCGTCCTGTACTTCATACACACAGAGTCATTTACGTCGCATGACTTATTCTTAGCAGCGCATATCAATTTACGTTACGAGTACAGTGAAACAATTATGTTATTATTCTTATACGGCATCACGTGGGCGTTTAAATGGGGTGGGAGTATACGAAAAATTTCTGATATCAGTCATTCATCTTTGGTCAGATCAGTTATATAGCCAGCCTAACAAGACGGTGTGTGAATTGGAGGCTGAAATGAGACAGAAAAAGTCTGCACTGTAACAAGAAAATGAAGCATCGTCACTGTAAGGCCACCTACTTTCTTCGCAACTTCAGATTCTATGACTTAGAGCTATACGCAAGTGCACTGGCTATTTTTGTATCTTCAGTGTATCAAAACTTCGGCCCCTGTGGACCAGAAATTATGCATTAACTTGGCAGTCCTACAACGTAGCTGATTGAGTGTCGTGGATGCTTCCGCTGTGATAAGTGCATTGTGAGAAGAGTAAGTGAAGTAAGGTATTGTCATTAAAGAGGCTCTTTGCAAATTAGTGTCTAGTCTTCACAGAAACATTATGGCTGAAAATTTGAAATACGTAAACAAGCATTAAAAGCAAAATACAATACTGAAAATCACATAGCGCTGGATCAGACTTTGATACAACGCTTGTAACGTGAAATACAGGGCAAATAAATAAGCACCTAAGAATAAATAAATGAGCACCAAAGCACTGAGGCACTGTTACGCGTGTTTTTAATTAACTTAAGGGAGGACGAAACATTTCTCATAATATTATTTGATATTCAGTGATATCTGATAATTACCCAGCCAAACAACTTAGTGTACAATAGAACTCCACAAGAAGGTATATGTTGGTTACAATTTAGTGAGATCCTTTTTTATAATTTATTATTTTGTCTTTTAGATTGCAATAAATGGACTGCTATTCAAAACATCTCTATCCAGACATAAATGTTTGCCCTTAGAAGAAGAAATGAAACATTACCGTTTTTGTGTCCAGGCTTAAAGTATCGCAAGAAATTCTGCCATGATGTGACAGTTGGCAGTATTTCCGCCTGTCGTCCAAGGGGTTTGTTTTTCGAGGAGGGTACCGGTCCTTGCTCATGCTACGTCGTAAACCCTCCAATCGCTTCGTAGGTACATTTCTGCGTGCTGTCGTACTTATACTGCTGATGTGAGAAGCCGCCTTTAATGAAATACAATTGAGACTTCGACACAACCTCGCGCTGCGATGTTATACGAATAAAGTGGTGTGGCTTTGTGGAGAAAATATTGTTTTGTGATCTGGCGAAGGCACGCTTCATTCATAATATTGCTTTTCACTAAATGTGCAACAATACATGCAGCTGCTTTAATTCCCTTGAGTCCATGAAATGATGTTGAAAAGGCAAAGCTCCTGTGCCACAATGCTCTGCTTTATTTTGAATTGGCGAGATATTTCCTCGAAAATACCATACCTCGTAACTCTTCTTTTGTATGTTACGCAGACACTAGTGCCTATTTCTTGTGTTGATGCTTTTTTTGTTCACAATGGTATACATAGATGTTTAAAGAGAAAAAGAATCCAATATGTTACAAAAAGTAATATTTTTGGGACCCCACATTATTATGGTTCAATTTATATTATTTGGCATTTTTTGGTTATTTTCAGCAGCATTATATATAATACGTTTCCCCTCAGGACAACGCAAAATAAGCTCTTCGTATTTTTACCAACACAGTTTACTTTATACAGGTGTTAATACATGCATATTTTCCTATACTTTGGAGGATGTATGTCTATGCAAGCAACAAGTCTGACTCTCATCAGCTCTTGTCATTGTTACTTTTTTTCATCACAATCGTCAGCATAATTTGCTTATGTACATAGCTGATCATTGCATACTTTCATTGCTATGGAACGCTAGCGATAATGGCAAGGAATCTGATGTAAGCAACATTTTGACTTGGAGTTTGACACAAAAATATTCGGATATGAACTGGGCGAAACAACCAATTCACATCTAGATAAATGGTGCTTAGAAGAAGCCCATTGTTTTTATCATATTACTTGGTTGAAACAGAGGAATAATATGAAAACACGGTGTTATATTTTTAAATTTATCACTATATCAACTAGGGATGCACTTGTTTCGATTCTGTATTTTCCACGTTAAGTTTTATTTCTTTAAAAAAACGCCTTGCAGTGCTTCTGAACATTATCTACAAGTGCAAAGCAGAGAGTCACAATCAGCAACGTTTCCATTGCCTTCTGATTCACCAGCCAGACTTCACTTCTCTGTGAATGTGTTGACCGTAACGCGAGAAAAACAAGGTTACTTCATTTTATGTCACCTTAAATTACCTACTGCACGTGCATATACGCATTGTAGATTAATCTATAGTTCCTGATTTTCTGAACTAACGAGTCACCCCCCCACGTAACCATAATGTACTGCGTGAACTCGATATGCCGTGTTTGTCAACGATGCCGGTAACAATGATTATTATTTGTGAATTAAGCTTTGCAATCAGTGGGCCTGTTAATAAGCCAATCATAACACCGTTGATTTGGTGTGACAACTGGTGTAATTTTATGGTTTGCCTAGCAGTATCGCATGCCTTATTGGGACTCCTTGCACTTAATAACACTTGCAGAAAGCTGTCTCGTTTCAATATAGTTTTATGCACCCGCATAGCTCTGTGGTAAGACACCTGTTTGCCACTCAGTAGGCCCAACTTTGATACGAGCTGCAATGTAAACTTTTCACTTGCCTTTTCGTGATTTAGCGCTCCCAATTGATACCAAGACCTGCTATTCTGTGAATAGAACTTTATTTCACTTCACACGATGTATTATCTTAGAGGTTAAAACAAACAATACTGCACCTGTGTTTTATAAGGTAATGAGCTCATAGCAAAAATCTGTGCTGATTTATATTATCTTTTGTAGGGTTGATATTTGTGCGAAATAGGCCAAAGAATAAACAGACGAAAGTAATACAAATAACATGCCTGTTTTAATAAGACGCCTGTAATCCAAAACGTGGCGCAATGGCCCGTCAACACTCCAATAATTAGACCAGAGAGAAAACCAGGCAACCCATATTGTTTTTAGTTGGAAATATGCATGTTTATTTAATTATGGACGAACGGGCTAGGGTTGAATGGCTGATGTGTCCAAACCAATAGGCTCGCAGGACGAGCGCGATTCATTCTCTTCTTTTTTCGTCGTGCTTGTCCCATTAGCGTAGCATTCGTTCTTTCACAAACGAAGCCAGCCGGTTGAGTAATGGCTACGTGAACGTGGAGTCGCGTGGGTGATAGCAGTTTAGGCTGGTGACATGGACAAGTCACATCTGCCGAGGACGCAAGCCATGATGTAGGGGAAGAACTATTATATACGTCAGGTCATTGAAGCGATGGGCGAAGACGAAAGAATCGGTGTATTGGGCTAGAAGCTTTTCACACAGATGACACTTGCGAGGTGGCATCGAGATGGAAACTGTGTCACCTTTTTCGTAAAACGCATCCTTGTGCCCTAACCGTAGGTAATCTTGCAACAGTCCTAAGATGCCAACGTACGAAGCTGAACTGAACTTCGCGCCTCCTCTGCCCGCCCGATTCTGTGCAAAAGAAATGTCTGCGTCAGTAATAGAAGGCTGATTGGTGCCAAGAATAATGCAGGAAGGTCTACATAAAGAAGATCAAATGGCCTTTTTTCAGTGGCTTCATGCCTCGCCATGTTGTAGGCGTATGTAATAAAGGATAATATGTAATCCCCATTTTTGTACATTCAACAGACGTGCTCCATGAAAGCCTATTGGTTAGAGTTCTGATAGTGAGCTTGACAGAATTGTTTGTCTGCGGCTGAAACAAGGTGGCATAGCAAAACCGACAAAACAGAGGCGTAAGAGCTCTTCGACGTTTTGGCAACAAACTGGTGACCACAATCCCACCCGGTAACGCGATCTGGTCCACAGCACAGTAAGACTGAATACAAGCTTGGATTACAAACTGGCGGAGCTGTTGGCATTGCTCTGGGTGCCTCATAACGTGTCAAGTCATCAGCACAAACTATTGCCCAGTGGTAGTTGTTTCATGAGCGTGGCAAATGGCCGACTAAATTCACTGCCACTATTTCGAAAGAAGTTGAGGGTCGTGTGAGAGGGTGAAGGAGTTCAGCCGAAGCAGTGTGAGGCATTCGAATAGTTGACTTTTGTAACATCTGGCCACGTAATGTTTGTGTGGTTCTTCGCATTCTAGTGCAGCAAAATTTGTCTTGAAAACTGGGACACGTTTTGGCAGAACCCATGTGCCCCGTGGTTGCGTCTTTGTGCATAACACGAAGAACATGATGTCTTAAATTCGTGAGCAGCCCTAATAGTAGGCCTGCGCAGTCAGCTGACTATTCCTTTTTACCGAGCAGGACATTTTGCACAACAACGCCATTTTCGCCTGTCGGCTGAGCAGCTGCGTAAAAAAGAAACCCAAGGTGCTGTCGTCATGCTACTCATTTCGAATATCGTGAGCGAGGGAAAAATTGCATGGTAGATGGCGGCATAAAAATAAACAGCACTGTCGGCGTCGAAAGCAGTTCTTCGTAACGGGAGCCGCGAAAGATGGTCGGCGTTCGTAGTATGACGGCCGTTCTCGCAACAGACCACGATGTGATATTCCATGAAGCTAGGTGAACAAACGGGTCTCGGAGACCAATTAACCAACACAGTGAATGGTGATTAGTAACAGCTGTGAAGTGATGGGCGTAGAGATCCGGGATAGCTTCTGGACAACAAAAAACTCCAGGGACACACCCTTGCTCGATAATTGTGTAATTCTTCTCAGCCTTCGTCAATGATGGGCTGGCGTAGGCAATCTCATGCGAGGTGTCACGAAAACGCTGGATGAGGGTGGCACCCAGGCCATTTCCATGGGCATCGGTGTGTCCCTCTGTAGTGGCAGAAAGCCAAAATGAAGAAATGAAGGTCTGAAAATGAGCATGAAACTTCTTAGCTGGGAAGATTCGCCGTTTATTCTCCAGGTGAAAGATTTGTCTTTGCGTAGCATAGAGGTCAGAGGATAGGCAGTGTCGGCAATGTTGTGTACAAAACAATAGAAGTACGAGAAAAAACCTAAGAAACAACCATTTCACTTCACTAATGCGGTTGCCTAATATTTCTCACTGCAGCAACCTCCTGTTGATGAGACCTTACTTCTCTGGGTTTAGCTAGTCAGATATTTGTCCATGTACCAGCACCTCTTGTTGACAAAAATGACATTTCTTTAGTTAAGGGTAAAGACAGCCTTTTCGAGTCATGCTAGAGCAACTTCAAGTCGATCACAGTGTTTTGTTAAAGTGAGACAAAAAATTACGAAGACATCAAAGCAGCATTGTCAAATATGCTTATCAGGCCACGCAGCCCGGTCTCATCAAACGCTTCAACCACTGTCGGTGCTTCCCATGAACTAAACGGTGTAACGTTGAATTCAAATTAGCCGTATAGTGTCACAAAAACACTTTTGTAATTACTAGAAGAATTCAACGTTATCTGACTAGCCCAAACGGAGGCTCACAGATAGGAAATAGGACGCTGAAGGAAGACTGTCAATGACGTTATCAACACGGGAACAGGTGCACACTGTTTTCGTCCCTGCAACTCAGGCGCAAGAAATCGACGTGAAAATAGGGGGACCTTTTAACTTTGTCTATGAAGTTTAACGCTTTAGCGATTGCTTGTCCCACTTATTGCACACATTTATTGTATAATATTACTGGAGAAGAATAAATTGTTGAGTACTACATTGTAACTGATGAAGATTAACTGGATTGTGTTAGAAAAGCTTTCATATGGTTGCATTCTGTGCATGGTGTAGCTTACCTTGACCTAAGAGCATTTTTCGCATTAAATGTTTTTAAATTTGCTACGCACCCATAACGTAATCTCAAGGAAATACGGGTAGTAATTGGTGTGCCATGTGTAATAGATATCCGCCTTCAACCACGAAGTCATTATAATAGTCAAAGTTGTGGCACTCAATGAAAGTGTACGCTTGTACTACGCATTATAAGTGTGATGTGACACGTATACTCAAGCCTGTGTACAGGACCCACGACTTTATAAAACAAGAATATTTTGACTGCATTTTCAAGCTGTGGAAGTTACTTTCACTCTGTTTCCAAACAGACACAAGGCTGTGTGGCAGAATACCTGCTCGCCACGCAAGTGGCGTAGGGCTTCATCCTCAATCAGTTTCGCAGCTGTCGATATCGTCTGGTGGAACAGCCGAATTTCCATAGCGGTCGCTGTTGCAGGATAAATTGCTGACCCTGCAGACCCAGTCACTGTAGGTAAAGCGCCAGTACATAGATAGTTATGCTCCCTGAACTTCTCATACAAAAGGAGAGAAAGCTGCTTTAGCGCAGAAGACGGGAACCGAGCCTGGAACCACGAGGTGAACCTGTGGATCAGTCAGAGATCATGGGGGAGTTGAAATTTAGACTGGAGCTGTGTATCGCTTTGGTATGCGTGTGCGATAGGCCAGAACTGTATGGCAAAAGAAGGAACGAAGTTGGTCTTTAAATGTGTAATGATCTCCTTCTGAAGATGTTTCTTTCAGTTTACCTTTACCATCTTCAGAAGATTGTAGGTATGAAAATACTACTACAAATTATCTGGGTTTTGTGTCCCTAAAGTTTACTCTTGGGGCCATCAAAGTGAAGGTTCCTTGAAATTTCAACCACCTGGGGTCTCTTAACGTGTCCCTAACCAAGTACACGGGCTTCTAGCCTTTAGTATTCATCCAAATGTGGCCATGGAGACGGGGATCTTGCTCCTGTGATCATTGGGTCAGTAGTCCAGTGCTCTCTCCACTAGACACCATAACACATAAGAATATACGAAACAAAGACTGAATAAATATTACGCGGAAGAAGCGACCAATGTTTGAGATTCGAACCAAACTGTTTACTAGAACCTGGAGAGGCTAAAGTTCCCGCCCCATAGATAATGTACCACGATGCCGAAAAAACAGAAAGCTTGTGCAGTTGAGCCTTCTATAAAATGCGTATTTATGGTTGTAGTCAAAATATACACAGTGTTTTTCATTTGATAGCCAAGCTCTCAGTTTATTGTCGTTACTCCTATTTGTTTCTGCAATTTCAGCCTATATTTGGCTATAGTAACCCCGTGCGATATCATATCATAATGTTTTATCGTATTGTGTTGAGCATTACAAACTGTTTTTTGAACATTTATACTTCATCTGAATATTTTCTTTGGGTGGTTTATTATAGCACAAAATAAACATATAAATAATTGAGGCAAATTTTAAGTTTGGGTGGAATTCTGATTTACTAACCAGACAGTATTCATGCTGCACATTCAAAGTCATTCATCTTTTTCAAAATTTAAAGAAATAGTTGCACCCCATATGTTGTTTTTTTAGAGTTTAGTAACAATATTCTTAATAAAACGCAGTGTGTTATTTCAGTTTCTGTCAGCATTAGTTGTGGCTACACTGCATCGCACTATTGTATGATTTACACTGGCAGTTGTAAACTTTACAGCACTTATGTATCTGCACAAGTTGGGAGTTATCAAATATAACAAAACCTGCGCAACAAGTACTTCCCGTATTCCCTCTTCAAAACTAGACGCAATCACAGAGTAAGTGGCTGAGCGTTATCCCCAACGTCGGAAACTTCCAAGAAAAATACGTCTGTAATTATCAAAACTGGTCATGTAAACGTTACACCTTTATGAAGTCTACAAGAAGCTCAATAGTTTCACCTTGCTTTTAGATTATATAGAAAGTTAGAGCTCAAAATGCTTGCTAGAATCGTGTTTTTGTTTCAAATTTATAACAGGAAATCTAGTTCACACTAAACATGCTGCCTTCAACGATGGCAATCCTATAATAAAAACATTTCTATATTTTCCATTATGGGTCGTTCTTCGGAGCTTATTTAAAAAGCAAGTTTTTTTGGGCTACTATGCTCATGCAACAAAATTGGCAATAACGCACTGCGAAGCGAGGAAAGTGAAAGGTATGGTATGCGTTTATTATTTCAAGAAAGGGTTATTTTCATACAGTGCTGGCTAATGATATATTACATTACACGCAAGTGTTATCTGTCATGAGCTTCTTATCTTGGCCTTGCGTCACGTTACTACTTTCGGCACAGTTTTGTGCAACTCACATTGCCAAATTGTTTTTCGTTCAGGAGTGCGAAACAGTGCTGCTTCTCGTTGGACAATGACATTGAATAGAACGCTGCTATCTATTTTCTTGTCGCTATAACGCACATGCTTGAAAGCGTCTTTGCAGGAACGTTTTCATCCTTACATTGAGACTAGAACCAATTGCCTTCACATGGCAATCCATTAAGCATCAGTTTGCACCTTTTTTTTTAAAAAAAAGCAATACATTAGGTTCAGGTGTATAAGTAAGTCCCGCCAGGTGTGGTAGAAAGTAAAAACTTCTTTTCTTCATTATGTGGCTGGATAGTGACCTTAGTAATTGTTACATAGGAACAAGCTCATTTTGTTCACCTATTCTTATATATGTGACATAGAGAACCCACACATTCGTCTTTCTTTGAATGTTGAACAATGACTTGGCTGCTCTGGCGGCAGAAAAAATACAATCTTGCAATCTATCTACTAACGGGAGATTTTTAGTGAAAATAAACATTGCTTATCCGAATATGTTTTGATTGTTCAATATAGCATCCGCAATAATCATATGAAATGAGGTGTAGCATTTTACATTTTAGTAAATCGCATATTCATTTTATGCAAAAAGAGCCAAGCACTGCTTCACCAATTGACATATTATATTGCATAGTAAGTACGTTTTTTTTTCTTTCGCCGTTGTTCGGTGCTATTGTGGATACACCCGGCGTTGCAAGAAACACGTCTCGAGTCCTCCAAAATCAGAAAAATGTGATGTTTACTCGGTGCCTTCACGATTGCCTTTTCTGCTACGGCATACATCTTATGGTAGGTAAAGACATAACTTGGAAGCTTAAATATTAAACACAATTGATTTATTTTACAATTAGGTGAGGTTGGTGGCTATAATAAAAGGAAAATATGGAGTCCTTCACGCAAACAACAAACTGTAACTTTGAGACTTCAAGAAAGCCACCATTAGCGAATAATGTGAAGTATTTGAATTCAACCAAATTTTACTGCAAGAACAAAATACGTAATTGTGAAGTGAAGGCATCAACAAATTTCTATAGGATGTTTATTTCTGTCGTTTTTATCATTCAATAAGTACACGTAATTAGTCTAATATTTATGCCAGTAGCAGAATGGATTAAATATATAGCTATTGTCACTGTTGCCTAGCTGTTTACGACAAACACAGAACAATCTAGATGGGAGAGCTGTGGTCTGTCATACTTCAATAGGTTCCATAGCTAAGGTCCCTGCTTTGTGATAAGATTCGTATCGAATATGGTGTGGACGCTACCTACTAGTACTCAAAGCCGCGTGAAGCACAGTCCCGATGTATAGAGATATCTTCATTGTTTTTTATCTTACCAAGTCAATGGCTAAAACTAACTAGTACCAAACTGACAAGTACCAACAAAGAATAAAAAACTGCGAGATTAAAATAAATACTCATTAAGGCTGCTGCAGCTCTAGATTCCTAAAAATACGCATACACTCTAGTTATGAGTGAGTGCACCACAGGGACATGTGCTACGGGGACCCTGTTGGTTAATGCATGGTGGTTACATGCAACATGAAGGTACTACCAAAGAATGACTGCTGTATATTCTTGCCTCCAGCCATTTAACCCTCAATTTTGTGCACCCGTCTACGTAGCTAGATTGCTCAATATTGTTACTCATCAAACGAGGGTGTGTTGAAGGCAGGAGCCGCAACAACTGGACAATGGTGGACAACTGAACACAGCGTAGATAGCGATCGATCGTAGATATTGAGATGGCAGACCCGTTAGCCAAAGCATCTTTAAGCGGACCACTCTTCCCTATTTTACCTTATTTTGCTCATGTAACAGCACTCAGGAATAGAAATGCTTCTTTGCACAAACAAATGGACAAACATCATTGGATAAAGTCAGAGAGTTCGTACATCTACGATATTGCTGGAACAAACAGTGGTGCGTATATAGGCAGTTAAAAATTACAATCACCAGAATACGCTTTAGTCCCCCCCCCCCTAAATTATTACTTACATAAAGGTGGACTCACAGCATCTTCATTATGTCTCTCTCACAAATGAATAGAAACAATAGATCTTTCTTTTTATTTTGTCACTGATATTGTTATCAATGCAAATTATACTTTGTCGACCCAATTGAGTAGCTAGGCTTAGAAATAAATGTGGCAGTGATTTTATCCTGTGGAGGAATTACATTAGGTTATAGCCACAGGGAGATTTGCTCTGCTGTTTGTGCGTACATAATAGAAACAAAAAAATTATCTTGTTAGTCTATTGATACTTATATTTTATGCTCCGAGACTCTCTGATTGCCGGACCACTAGCTCTAGTAGCATTTTCATAGAACATTTGCGATTTGTTTTGTGTCTTAATGAAACTACTTTGGATGCTTTGAAATACAAAACCAACTAACCCAAATATTCTGCCAGCCGGTTCTTGGCCGATCCCCCTATGTGGGCGAGTGCCACCAATGCAAGAGGAACGTCATCATCATCAATGTAGTTGTCCTTCTCTTCTTGCTTCCTTGCTGGTCAAACCGCGTGTCCACTACTTTAATTACTCAAGCCGCATGCCCACTACCTTCATTACAATCACTTCCGGGCAATAAGGAAGCCATCCTGATGAAGTAAGGGCTAGACCGCACTTAGGGGGAATGTAGTACTGCCTGAGCGTGGAAAAGTGCACAATTTTCGGTCCACAGTGGCACTTGTCCGAAGACGCGTCGCGCGGCTCCACGAGGTAATTCACAGCGGATGTTTGTTGCAGAACCCGAGAAGGGCTGTCCTACTTCGAAGATATACCTTGTGGGAGAGTTTCGCAAACGTAGCTGAAACACACAACCATACCACTGTGCCGAGGTCATAGTACGTAGCAGTTGTCGATTCATCGTGAGGATGTTTCTGGCGACTTTGGTCGTGGAACGTGAATGAACGATCAAGCTGGCGACATTCTTCGGCATGTGCGGCTGGTCTTCAAACGGTTGTGAAGTAGGAAGAGTAAGACTAGTATTGAAGGATTGTGTCCATAGTGGAAGAAGGTCCATAAACAAAAAGAAAGGCGAGAATTACATGGTGTTCAGGATAAAATTGGCACTGTAGGCGGAGGCATCTTCGTCCGAGTGTTAGACTAGAATTATTGCTCTTGTGCAGTGCTGGCAAACATTACTATTTCAGTGATGTTATTATACGGCCTGCGTTAATCGCAACGCTTAGCTGCAGTTGCTTTTTTGATTCCAATATTTTTTTGTAAAACAGATCACAACTGTTCCCGTGAAAGTAACAAGCCTTATTCATACTGAATAAGCAGTAGCTGAAAAATACTCAATATCCCAGTGAATTCAAAATGCTGAACTTCTCACGTGTTCGTGTCCGTATTATTAAGTATGAATGAGCTAGTCAGAGGTCACGTAAATGGCTAATTTGTTTTGAAACTTTGATTATCTACGTAGATATAAAGAAAGTGTCTTTCTATATAGTTCAATGATATTAAAAATAACTTATCGGTTTTATAATAACAGATACTTGCCGCTGTAGTAGGTACACACTAGTACGCGTGTGTTATTATTAAGCAGCTCTGTCAGAACGTGCTCATAACTCTTCCTTTTCACACTAGTAATTCTATATCGTTTTGCTGCTGATCATAGGCGCAAGCGAAAAAATTTTATGATGACAAACTTATATTCAGAGATTCTGTCTTCCAGCTGATGACTTCATGAGGGAGCGCACGTTTTTGTGGTGATGGGGGATTAAATGATGGACATTTAATCATTAACATTTAGTTACCGTCTATCCATGTCTGAAAGCATGATTGTTCGTATAGTGGACTGTTGTCGAAATTTCACTATAACTGGATCGACTCGTAAAACTGATGGTTGACTTCAACAATGTCGTAATCATTTTGTGAATAAATTGCTAAAATACACCGTCATGGTGTCTACTAAACTCCACAACTTTACAAGAATCCAAATAGGAGCTTTAGGACTGAAGTATGCCTTTTTGTTCTATAAGAATTCAAAGCGAGAAATGAACAAAAGCCAATACGAAGTAAATTGAAAAGTATAGATAACAACCAAGATAAAAATCGGACGCAGAGTCAAGCAGTTGTAGAGTAATGCTGTTCATTGATAAACTAAACGAATCGCAATTGTACTTAGCGTTATTAGGTCAAAAGCCTTAGTTGTCTCATGAAACGCGAAAAGTGGCAGTCGTTTAGCAGGAGTGGTGCAAAAGAATGATCATGTAACTACAGCAGTACATGACGTTAGATATCGTCAAAGTGCAGTAAATTAAATTGCGAAAAATCATGAAGTAGTTATGTTCCTGCTCTCACCCCATGCAAGTGCAAAGATGCCATGTGCTTTTTTCTTATCTTCTTAAACAACAACGCCTGTTGATCTCATGATCGCACTCTGCTCAGAGTACATATGCGATAGAGACACTACCATACGACCAGGGAACGTGGAAGGGCCACCACTGTGTCGTAGCCGCACACTTGCGAAGCCAAATCGTTATTTCGAACATGCAACAATAAATACTCTACCACGATGAAAGTTTATTATTTCTCTGTTTTGAAAGCTGCAATGCTTCAATAGCTTAATGTACTAATGTGGTTAGAATGAAAGAAGTGTAATTTTAAGGGTTGCTTTCATTTGATAGAAACAATAATCATTGAAAACAAGAAGCAATCGCGTCCAAAATTACAGGGAAGGTTATTAGAAGTAATTTTGATGTAAATTTGAAGAAAGAAAAGTTTCGAACATGAAAATAGCATCGCTTGCGTTATTTGAAGGTCGCGGGTTCGGTCCCTGCCCACGGCAAGTTATATTTCCGTCCACTTTTCTTTCTTCACATTCACACAACAATTACTTTAAATAACGTCCACTACACTTTCACTGGCTTGATTAACAGTTGAATTTTAATAATTGATATGGTTAGGTGCACATTATTGTATATCCTATTATAGCAGCATGACTGAAGCTTTTTTTTTCATTGGCAGCACGAACGCCGCAATGACATAGTGAACCTCCATTACGCAATTACATCAGCTTGACTTTTCTTTCGCATTCGCCGTAGTAGCGTTCCAGACAGGTTCTCATGAGACATATAGGGTTTTGGCTAAAACAAATAAGCACATCTTTTGAAAGACGATAAAACAGAAATACACTGAAAATTCACAAACGTTCGCGGGTAAAAATCCAATGATAAATCTGACAGAAGCCTATTGTAACAGGCCAATTCAGAAGTCCAAGTTTTCACGTGGTATCTACTACATCATAAATTCTATTTTTGTGTGTGTGTAAAGTAGAACAACACCACAACGCGATTATCCAAGTTTCTGCGAGTAACCAAGCTGCCTGCTATGAATATGCAGTGGCATTAGCACTTTGCTGAGACTGCATGTGGTTTACGACATTGGGGAATTATGGCAGATCACTTTGCAGTGAATGGGAAGCATTAAGCCCCACACTAATCACGCAATTAGCATTGCGTGATTAGCTGCTGTTATCTTACTCTTCTGTCACTCTGTATTACAAAAGTTGTTTAGAAAAAGCGGTAAGCAATTTAGAGTACTCAATACTCTACTCTGGGAGAGCTAAAAGCCGTCGCATTGGCCTCATACTTGGTGAGGCTGTATCGACAAAAGTCAACGCCATTTCAAGCCTGATATAACGTTTGAATAGGCCCGTAGCTCCAGCGTAGCTCTGTAGCAGAGTACTCGAAAGCCAATGCGAGCACCCTGGTTCAAAGCTCTATAAAAGCTAGTTATTTTTTATCGTGCTATTTTTATTCCTATTGATTACGCCAACAGTGGTGACAGTGTTGCCGCCCAACGCCGATATAAGTGCCTAAGATCTGCGCTTTGAAGTATTCGCAGATCTCACTCCCTGTAGGAATTCATCTCGTGCGAAGCAGATGGCGAGTTGATGTACATACTGAATTTTATGGCTTTAAGTGATCCGTTATGGGATTGATTGACTGGTGTATGAAGTGTAGTAGTTGTGTTTACATGGTCTGCTTACCATGCATGGGGACTACGCTGACGCTTAATTGTTCACCCGTGGTCCGACGTAATTCTAGCACTCACGTCAGGGCCCTTACGTTACTGTTATTGACATGAAGTGCAAGCTGCGATATGTTGGTGTAAACACCAAAAGTATTTTTCATTGATCTAATCTTATAGCAATCGAGCAGCACTTAAATATGCATGGCAGGATTAGAGAAATACCGAATTGTTATGTTATTCATGTCCTCGGCAGTCATAATTGTCAAAGCCTCTTACTTTGCCATGGCAATTTCGGTCTACAACAAATTAAGAATGCAAACAAGAGGGCCCTGAAACGTAGATAGATAGATAGATATATAGATAGATAGATAGATTAAAATGGTTCGCATAAAAATGAAATTTATTGCTGCTTTTTTAGACACAATGACTTGATACAACGACAAAGATAAAACATCTTGTTTTCAGTTTATAAGTGAAGTTTCATTACATATTTAAGCATAGGCGACAGCATGAAACCTAGTTCTTCGTGTCTTTGTGCGAGGTCATGCGAGCCTCTGTCAATTTTGTGTACGTTCTCCAACAGTCCTCATGCAGTCCTGATTCGGAACTTTCATGATACAGTTCAGTAGCTTTAGAACTAAGTAAGTATTTGCTATAACTCTTCCATGTTCAGTCTGCTGCAGAGCTCAGTCTATTTCATATTTTCGTTGCAATATAGTATTCGTAAGTGTTCGGAACCACAACGCTAATCGTCACACTGCAACCACGTCCTTCAACGAGGCTCCAGAGCGATGAGTCACTTGAGAGTCAAGATGCTGGTGTTCACCCACTCAACAGGTTATCCTTGCTTTCAGTTCAGCCAACTTTAATATATACGTTTGGTTTTCGAGATTCGTGTATAGCTCTAGCTTGGCGCTTTCCAAATATGACCGAAAGTATCGGACGCCTTATAACAAAACAAAACTTATGATGGCAGTCATGATGCGGAGGTGGACGAGCAGCAAAAACATATCACGAGACAGAGGGATTACACAGAATTTTCAACACAGGTACTGACTAGTTATTCAGTATTCAATTGCATTCACAAGGCAAGTTCTTTCTAGAGTTTGTCAGCTTCTACGGCGGACTCACAGAACGTCCTCGTGCGACAATCGCAATGCGTATATAGCGTACGATTTTTACTAAGCAGTTATCTTACTGACACGCCCGCTCTACGTTTCCTCCAGCACAGGGTTCTTAATCAACTGTAGCAATGTGATGGCATCCGATGTACACGTGCCGTCGTTGCTGGTTTAATGAAAGGACGAGACGTACAGGAAGCGAGCTGCCGAAGTAGAGCGGCGACTGTGGGATCTAGTAAGCCAGAAGCATCCGAAGATTCTAGGCACCACGCACCACGAACCATCAGCGCTCGTCATGTTTTTTCTCTAGTCGACTAGCCGACACTAGCGCTACGCTACACCACTCCCCCAGAAAATTAACGAAGCCTTTCTGGTCATTGTTATCTGTTGAGATACATTTTGCTCCCGGTTTGCATTCCATTGATTGGTGTAATCCCCGCCGTGGTGTTGCTAATTCTATGAATCAGGAATCACTGATGCCTAGTACACTGCGACGTCAGCGCACGGTAAACAACACCAAACTGTGAAAAGTTTACGGAGCCCCTTTGACGGCGTGCCTCAAAAACATACCATATATTTGGCTCGGGTAATGTAATATTTCATATAGAAACATAACAATTCGAATCAAGTTCCTGCATTTTAAATTGTAACTTTCACATCCATGTGACAAAAAATTTCGCAAACACTTGTTTGGTCCCATAGCCTAACTGGATAGTAGAGGGACCAATTGTGTGACATACCTACATACTTGCGCAAGCGGTTAGGCAGCGACAAAGGACATCTAACTGGATACATTGTTTAGAAATGGAAAGAAAAAACAAAACAAAAGATACATGATTGAGATATACAAAAAAAACATAGCGCAAAACATAGCTACCTATAGGACAGAATAGTATTAGCACTAGAATAATAAAAATTATAATTAAAATAATGATGGGCACGGCAGCATGGCTGGGATGCGTCTCGCTAATCCGTTCATCTATCTTGTGCAGCTTTTTGCGGCACTGTTGACTTCGTCAGTGGTGCACAATGGATCATGTGCTCGGACACATCCTGCCTCGACAAAGCTAATCCACGGCATCGACTGGCGTGAGGCGAAGGCGCCATTCAACCCGGTGATCTGGACGCTACCGCACATGCGCTTGTCGTCTCCGATTACTTCAGCGAACGACCATGGGACTACCACGATGACGCAATGGACCCACAGGGCTATACGAATGCCGCACGACCCTCGAATAGCTCATGGACACGGCAGCATGGCTGGGATGCGTATCGCTAATCCGTTCATCTATCTCGTGCCGTTGAGGAAAAATTATGGCAAGTGCTTCCGAACTAGCAACCTTTACATAGTTGTGCTGCCGTGCCCATGGCTGATTTGTTCTATGTTTTGTGATTTGGGATCGTTTCTTGTGAAATTATTGCTTCTTGCTGGTGACGTAGAGATTAACCCTGGACCTCATATGACGCAATTTTCTAAACAGCTCCAGCAGATAGCAAACGATAGTAAAGAAATGAAAGAAGTAACATTGGCATTCATTGACAAAATTTGGAAGGCCTACCCGCTCTTGAAACTGAGATATCATTGTGCATGAGGGAAATCCCATCATTCAGAAACCTCGTAACTGCACTAGAGATGAAAATAAATGATTTAGAAAATCGGTCTAGAAGAAATAACCTCATTATACATGGTATCCCCGAAGAAAAAAATGAAGACCCGAGTTCGCTTGATACCATTGTTAACGGGAAAATAATAAGTGACATCCTAAAAACAGAACTTGTCGCTATAGAAAGAATTCACAGATTCGGCAAACCAGCTGCAAAGAAGGTTAGACCAGTTATACTCAAGCTGCTTGATCACACAGACAAAAACAAAGTGCTTAAAAACTGCTTCCAATCAAAAGGCTCAAGCTTTGCCATCAGCCAAGACTTCTCTAGTCGTGTTCGTAATGTAAGAATGAAAATATAGAACTGTGCAAAGAAATTCAAACATGCGGGAGATAAAGTCATAATGAACTACGACAAACTGCGCATAAACGGAGAACTGTTTATTTGGGACAGCGGAAAAGATGACATCGCTCCTGCGGTATCTAGCTATAATGCCGATGATCGGCCAAAAAACAGCCAAGACGATGCACGGACATTGCCCCCGCGCCGCCAAATACGAATCAAAATTAACATTTTTAAACATCAATGCGCGTAGCATTTTAAACAAAAATGACTGCCTGGAAGATCTGCTCATTTCGCTAGAACCAGAATTTGTAGGTATCACTGAATCATGGCTATCCCCTGATATCCTAGATGTGGAAGTAACTCTTCCAAACTACGCGATTCTACGCAAGGATAGAGAGATACGGGGGGGGGTGGAGTTGCGTTACTAATAAGCAAAAAATTAAATTTTACGACACTACCTCATGTTGAAGGTGTAGAGGCAATATTCTGCAAGCTTTTACTCAGCTGCTATTCAATAATTGTCGGTTGTGTTTATCGAAGTCCCGCTGCTGACACTGACACCATGCTTTTGTTGTACAAATACATGCATAATCACCTTCGACAGGGCCGAGTAATCCTTCTCGGCGATTTCAATCTACCTGATATCAACTGGTTAACAATGGCGCATCATTCCGCCCATTCAGATGTTATTTAAGATATTATGTTAGACTTCAACTTACACCAAGCAGTTAATACGCCTACTCGCAATCATGGGTTTGGTGGGAACATAGTAGATCTGATTTTCTTAAGCAGTCACTTTCCCTTGGAAGAAATAAAGATAGAGGTAACAGACGGAATATCGGACCACAAGATGGTGATGTGTAGTATACCAGTCAACAACAAAGGCTCCAAATCGGTGCTTAAATACTTTCCCGACTTTCACAATGCTGACGATACTAGCATTATCGATCACCTTTCACACGAACTATCATCCTTCACCGAAATTTCCTGCCAGGCTTCAACTGATATTGAAATATTATGGCATACGTTCAAAGATATTGCCTCACATTGCATTTAAAAGTTGGTACCCTGAAAAGCAAAAAAGATAGAGAAACGTAACCCATGGGTCACGCGTGACGTCATTCATGCAAAACGAAAAGTGAAGCGACTAAGAAAACCACTTAAGAAAAAGTTTACTACGTCAACAAAAAACAACCTTGACGATGCCATCATTAGGCTAAAAGTAACTTTAAAGGCTGCAAGAGAAAATTTCTTTGGTCACAAACTGAATAACTTCATAAAAACATCACCTACAAAATTCTGGAACTACCTCAACTCCAAGTCATCCGATCAAAAAACAGCTTCCCCCAGCGAAAGCCTAGCTACTACGAACGCTCTTAATAATTATTTTCAATCAGTCTTCACACATGATGATAGCAGTACACCTCATATGGAGGCACGTGCTAAGAGACATATAGAACCTATTACAATCACTGAGTCAGGCATCCTTAATCTTTTGCTTAATTTAGATGCCAAGAAAGGTTCTGGGCCTGATAATATTCCCAACACGTTTCTGAAGAAGTACGCAGAATGGGTCGCAAAGTATTTATGTTTAATTTTTGACAAATCGCTAACAACTGGTAGGCTTCCAAAAGAATGGAAGACCGCTCGAATCACTCCTGTACACAAATCCGGAAACAGGCATGACCCACCTAATTTCAGGCCTATCTCAATAACATGCGTAGCATCTAAAATACTTGAACACGTTATTTTCAAACACATAACATCGTTCCTTGACGCTGAGTCTATCATAACGCCCTTCCAACATGGCTTTCACCGTGGATTGTCTACGGTGACACAACTTTGGAACTTATTCACGACCTGTCCCTGGGCATTGATTCCAGAAAACAAATTGACCTTATACTACTAGATTTTTCAAAGGCCTTCGACCGAGTGACTCCTCAGAAACTAATTTATAAGCTTAAGTTAACGCTAGGTAACGGCCCCATAATTAATTGGATAACTGATCATTTAAGAGATCGTTTACAGTTTGTTGAAATTGACGGCTAGTCGTCTGTTACTGCCCAAGTGATATCCGGTGTACCACAGGGTTGTGTTTTGGCTTCAGTTCTTTTTTAATATTCACCAACGACCTACCCGCTAATATAAATGTCAACATCAGACTGTTCGCAGATGACTGCATTTTCTATATTATAATCAACACGCATGAAAATCATGTAGCCCTTGACCACGCTTTACAAACAGTAACGAAATGGTGCTCCGATTGGCAAATGACATTAAATGCAAAAAAATCATCCCTACTCATAATGTCGGGAAAAAGGAATAAATCATTATTCCTGTATAAAATTGATGACACGGAATTAAGCGCCATTACTGAACATAAATACTTGGGAATAACAATAACTGAGGACCTTAGATGGAGTAGTCACATAAGCCACATAACAGCGACCGCACTCAAACGACTCTTTTTCATCAGACGCCGCCTCTGTTTAGCCCCCATAGATACCAAACTGTTGGCGTATAATACATTTGTCCGACCAATACTAGAGTACGGAAACACAGTATGGTTTTCTTTTACTAAACAAGACATCGCTAAACTTGAAGGTGTACAAAGAAAGGCAATACGGTTCATTTTTAACACGTATGGGCTACATGAATCACCTACGGTGTTAATGGAAACTGCTGGTATAGATACTCTTTAGCGCGGAGCCAGAATAGCTAGACTGAAATTTATGTACTTAATAGTTCATAACGAAGTAAATATTGATGCCACAAACTTCACAACAACCTTACAAACACGCCCTACCAGACATAACCATACGCGGATGCTCACTAAATACACCTTCCATACCGACTGTTTCAAAAATTCATTTTTTCCATTGACCATAAGAGAATGGAATAACCTTCCCTTACATATCATAGAAAGCACATCACTAACACAGTTCTTAACTGCACTTGAAAGTGTACCTTGAACCCTGTCAGGCACTTTTTTTTTCTATTGATGTATGAAACTACACCTGTCACAGTTCTTCATGCATTGTTCCCTCTTACTTTTTTTCTTTCAAATACCAGAAACCCCACAGTATGCATTTGTCGCCTCGCTCTAAAGCACCACTGTGTAAAAATGCTTACACCATAGTCTCACAATGCTTTTTCTTTTTCTCTTTTTCTCCTTTTTTTTCTTCCCTTGCCTACGGTTTCATTATGCGAGCCTGTTTTCTTTATAATATTGTGCCACTAATCGCCCTTGTGTTGCACTTTTTTTATAATTAGTTGGTGTTTTTATTGCATCACAATTTGTGTTATGTTGTATTCAACTATTGTATATGCCATCCTGCTATGATCCCTTTGAGAATGGTATTGGCAGTATTTACAAATAAATAAATAAATAAATAATAACACTAAGTCACTATACAGTCGTATTAACTTAGAAAGTTCGCATGAAGTGCATGCTTCATGGCCAATGAAAAATTTCTGGCCTCTTTCACATCAGTCGGTATCGCATTCCATATGAGAGCACCGTGAAATTCTATGAGCCTTCGACCGTAGGCATTTCTGGCTACCGGTAAATTAAAACAGTGATTCGCTGCAGCTCTTGTACAGCGCGCGGGCAACGTAAAGGTGCTTAGTGGGAGTGGGTCATCACGTATTATTATTCCCTGCACTATATCAGCAACACTGTACACGTGAACAGAGTCCAGTGGAAGTACACGCATGATTTGAAACAGTGGATATGGAGTATCCGTCCTGTTCTGTTTGAGTATGTGACAATCCGGAGTGCCCTCTTTTGCAGGCGGCTAATACATTTCAAATGAGTTTTATATGTACTGCCCCACGATGCTATACAGAAGCTCAAGTGACTGTGCACGAATGCAAAATATAGGATGCGTAAAATCGATGCGCCAAAACATTCACGGGCTTTAAGTAGCGTGTGACACCCATATGCTAGCTTGGAGCATGTCTTTCCTATATGCGATTTCCAGTTCATGTCCGAGAAAACATGACCCATAAGTACTTAAGCGAGGCTACTGGCTGTAGCAGTGCCGTATATAAAACCAAGTTGGAACCTGAGAAGTCGAGTTCTTTTTTCCTAGAGTGAAAGACCATGTATTTAGTTTTCTTTATGGGTGCATAAGGCAGTGTTTAAGAAAGTTGCGTGTTTAGCTCAATTTTCTGTGAGCTTATGCTAGCTTTTCTGGTGATAATAAATACAGCACGGGCCACGCACAGCTTGTAAAACTGAATTTCTTGCTGGGACTCGGTTGTGAACTCAGCCTCTCGTACTCTGAAATCACACAAACGTAGCTGGGAAGCCTGCAAGCTACCATACTACTACACGGCCGCATCCTTTAATACTATATAAAAACATTTACCTTGGACGTTTTTCAGATTCCATTCAGCTTCCTTCTTCAGTTATGATATGATTTGTCCACACAGAAAATGTTTGTAATTGTCACAGAACGAGCGCTAAAAATGGGCGCGCCGCCAAATTCTTGCGGTAACGCGCGGAAGAGAAGCCGGGAGGTCAAAAGAAAAAAAAAGAAAACAAACATCCAAGGCTCCCCGGGCGCGCGCTCTCCCCTTGAAAGCGTGGCTTCGCCGACGAACCTCCTCACCCCATATCGGCGGCCGAGATAGCCCGCGAAAGTTCTAGAACGAAAGGGGCGTGGTCATACCAAGTTGAGTCATCGGCCGCGGAGGGCATTCCAACCGTCTCGCCCTCTTCCCAGCCTTCGCTGCGTGTCGCGCCGACGAAATGACGAGAACCTTCTGGAATGTCGCGCGCAAGGTATTTAATCGAGCAGCCGAGATGAGAGATCAGGAGAAGACGAAAGTTAACGCCAGAGTGCGAAGGGATTTCGCCGTGTAGTGGGCGAAGGTTTTGTCCGTAGGGACGAAGCAGGAGATGAAGAGGATTTCCACCTGAGGGGTGAAGGCCCGTGCTACAGGCAAGAGAGTGTGTTTACCGCTATCGAGCGAAGACGCGTGGCGACAGCTGCGTGTGTGAAGCTGACGTGTTCGGGCGAAGACGTTTGAAGCTTGGAGAGTGGCCAATTGAAGGCGCGAGGTTTCCTGGAAGAGAAACTTCGAAGGCGCGGAACGACAACAACGCAGGACTTTGAGTGAGTGATTCTCGGAAGAGTATCATCCAGACTTTTGTTCCAAGAACTTTGGACTGGATAGGTTTCTATCTCTTCAGTCTTTAAGTGTCTTGGTCGTTCAATGGATGCGACTGCATTGTAGAGCGTATCATTGTCTGTGTCCGTTGTTTTGAGTGTGGCTGATTGTACTGTGTAGTACGTTGTTTGATTGGTGACGTATTGTATGTAACTATTGTGGAGTGTGTATTCTTGTGTATTGTTTTCGATCTGCCAATTTTGAGAATATAATATTTGTTTTGTTTATCAACTCTCGGCTCTGACTTGTTCTTTGAGCCACAACCGGCGTCCGCTGGCGCGCCAAAAAGGACCACTTCTAAATTGTCCACGCTTTCGTGGTGTGGTTCCGGGGGCCAATATTTCGGCCCTGGGAATTAGCCCTGCGATAGCCTTCCCGAATTAACGGGACCGGTGTGACAATTATTCTCGCGTCCGCGACAGGACCTTTTGGTGCACAGTGTGTCCAAAGAAGTGAGAAAGAGCCTCGAGTTGTTGATAGTGCTATCGGAACAATTTTGTGTGTTGTTCAGTGTTCTCGTTAACGAGTGCAGGGGAGTGTTCTGATAGACTGATTTAGGCAGATACTTTTTGCACGCGGCAAGGTTTTATTTGCGAGTTGCGAGACACCATGGATCTCGAAAAGTTAGCCGCTCTTGGTGAGAAGATGGGTCTTTCTGGCGCCGAACTAAGGAAGTGGGTAAGCCAGAAGGAGAAAGAGGCGGTGGAGAGAGAGAGGTTGGCAGCTGAGAGGGCCAAGGAAAAAAAAGCAGCTGAGTTGGAGCGAGAGAGGTTGGTAGCTGAAAGGGCGAGGTAAGAAAGAGAAGCAAAGGAGCGACAGCTGAGAGAAGAAAGAGAGGCAAAAGAGCGACAGCTGAAGGAAGAAAGAGAGCAGCAATTGAAATTGGAGCTGGAGAGAGAAAAGTTGGCAGCCGAAGGGGCGAGAGAAGAAAGAGAGCAGCAATTGAAGTTAGAGCTGGAGAGAGAAAGACTGGCAGCAGAGAGGGCGAAAGAAGAAAGAGAGAAAAGAGAACGGCAGCGACAGCACGAGATAGAACTCGAGCGGCTTCGTTTGCAACAGCGAAGCGAAACTCCCGTCCAAGCTAGAGTTGAAAGCAGCGAACGGGAAGATCATGGCTTCCGCTTGAACCCAAGCAAGCTGCTCGTGGCGTTTGATGAAATGAAGGACGACCTTGACGCGTACCTTCACCGATTCGAGACGTTTGCGAAGAGCCAGAATTGGCCGGAACATCAATGGGCAACTGCTTTGAGTACTTGCTTGAGTGGTGAAGCGCTCAGTGTGTACGGTAGGCTGACGCCGACCGATGCAGCCAACTATGCAAAGGTGAAAGCTGCTTTGCTGAAGCGATTTAGATTTACTGTAGAAGGTTTATGGGACATATTTCGGACAGGAAAGCCAGCTGATGGTGAGACGGCTACGCAGTATGCCACCCGACTTTGCCATTATTTCGACAGATGGATTGAACTTTCAGGGACAGCGCAGGAGTACGATGAACTTAGAGAGCTCCTAATTAGAGAACAATTTCTTACTATTTGCCACCCAAGCCTGTCGCTGTACTTGAGAGAGAGGAAGGCTGAGTCACTTGAAGGAATGCTTGAATTGGCTGATCAATTCTTGGAAGCGCAAGGTGGAACTAATTTGGCCAAGGTCAAGAAGGAGTGTCCCGATGATTCGAAGAAATTGGCTCCCTTAGAAAAGAAGCGTGCATCAGAGAGAATTCCGTGATGTTTTCTGTGCAACCGAGTGGGCCATCGCGCGAAAAACTGTCGAACGATCTTTACGAGCCCTACGGCAGTAAAATGTTTCAAGTGTGGTCAGACTGGGCACAAAGCAGACGCTTGTCGGAACGGAGTGTGTCAAACTCACCAGGTATCCTGTGTGCAAGTGACACCGAAATCTGATAATATTGCCGTCACCGATGGATTCGTAGAGTTGAAGAATGGGAAGAAACTTCCTATTGTGGGTGCTGTAATGTCAAAACAGTCAACCGGTGTTACGAAGGGAATGCCAACGGTGCCTGGAAAGGTTGCAGGCAAAAAGATTACGGTTCTAAGGGATACCGGTAGCTCCACGGTTATCGTGCGGAGAAATTTGGTACGGGAAAGTGAGTTAACAGGCAAAACAAAACCGGTTTGCCTAATTGACCGTACCGCTCGGATGCTTCCCGAAGCAGAAATCGAGATTGAAACCCCGTACTTCAGCGGCAAGGTTACTGCTTTATGCATGACGACCCCCCTGTACGACCTTGTCATCGGAAACATCGACGGGCCGCGAGGACCGAATGATCCGGAATGTTTAGAAGAAGACCCTAAGATAGAGCCCTGGCCAACCCAGCGACCGCGACATACAGTGGAGGAGCATCCCGTGACGGATCTCACTAGAGACCAAGGTGAAGCTGCGGCGCAAGAGACAGTGAATGAGAAGATGATCGGGTGGAACGAGTTTACGCGCCGGGCAGCTGGACTTACGTCGGCACGACCTCAACCGAGCAACAAGGTAAAGGTGACGGAGTCGGCCAGCCAGGCCAAATGTCGGGACGTGAACAAGCGGGCAGGATCGGTTGAGCGTCATGACCCGTTAGCAGTGTCGGAAGCGACAATGATGGCTGAGACGCCGCCTCAGATATCATCATTCGAAAGGGCTCGCCGAAAAAGAACGTGGAAACACAAGAAGAGATCGAGCAAGCACCGCAAGAAAGGGCGCAAGCGCCGCTCGGAATGCACCGGATAGGTGTCGAGGTCGAATCTGAATGTGTTTGGCAGTGCTGAGTGCCATATGTTGTGTTAATGTCCTTGTTTTCCTGTGTCGCAACTGTATGTTGAGTGAGTCAAAATGTTTGTTTCGGTAATGTGATGTATAGTAATGATGTGAGTATAGTAATTGTTGCAATGAGAGAAATTTATACATTTGTATTGTTTGGAATGTGTGATGAAGTGTTGGAGTAATGTACCTGTGGCTATATTTCATGTGTCGTGGAATTGAATTACAATGTACAATTGTATTGAGTGAACTATTGCGAATGTGACGTGTCATGAGCGACGGACTATGTTACAGTCTTTGAGTGTGTGGGGACTGTTCGCGCTCGTTTGTGTGGTTCTGAATATTATGAGATAATATTCTTAAAGTGGGGGGCAGTGTCACAGAACGAGCGCTAAAAGTGGGCGCGCCGCCAAATTCTTGCGGTAACGCGCGGAAGAGAGGCCGGGAGGTCAAAAGAAAAAAAAAGAAAACAAACATCCAAGGCTCCCCGGGCGCGCGCTCTCCCCTTGGAAGCGTGGCTTCGCCGACGAACCTCCTCACCCCACATCGGCGGCCGAGATAGCCCGCGAAAGTTCTAGAACGAAAGGGGCGTGGTCATGCCGAGTTGAGTCATCGGCCGCGGAGGGCATTCCAACCGTCTCGCCCTCTTCCCGGCCTTCGCTGCGTGTCGCGCCGACGAAATGATGAGAACCTTCTGGAATGTCGCGCGCAAGGTATTTAACCGAGCAGCCGAGATGAGAGATCAGGAGAAGACGGAAGTTAACGCCAGAGTGCAAAGGGATTTCGCCGTGTAGTGGGCGAAGGTTTTGTCCGTAGGGACGAAGCAGGAGATGAAGAGGATTTCCACCTGAGGGGTGAAGGCCCGTGCTACAGGCAAGAGAGTGTGTTTACCGCTATCGAGCGAAGACGCGTGGCGACAGCTGCGTGTGTGAAGCCGACATGTTCTGGCGAAGAAGTCTTAAGCTTGGAGAGTGGCCAATTGAAGGCGCGAGGTTTCCTGGAAGAGAAACTTCGAGGGCGCGGAACGACAACAACGCTGGACTTTGAGTGAGTGATTCTCGGAAGAGTATCATCCAGACTTTTGTTCCAAGAACTTTGGACTGGATAGGTTTCTATCTCTTTAGTCTTTAAGTGTCTTGGTCGTTCAATGCATGCGACTGCATTGTAGAGCGTATCGTTGTCTGTGTCCGTTGTTTTGAGTGTGGCTGATTGTACTGTGTAAAACGTTGTTTGAATGGTGACGTATTTTATGTAACTATTGTGGAGTGTGTATTCTTGTGTATTGTTTTCGATCTGCCAATTTTGAGAATATAATATTTGTTTTGTTCATCAACTCTCGGCTCTGACTTGTTCTTTGGGCCACAACCGGCGTCCGCTTGCGCGCCAAAAAGGACCACTTCTAAATTGTCCACGCTTTCGTGGTGCGGTTCGGGGGACCAATACTTCGGCCCTTGGAATTAGCCCGGCGATAGCCTTCCCGAATCAACGGGACCGGTGTGACAGTAATGTTGCATCAATGAACGATGATTTTCCTTAATTCTTGTGTAGGCATGAACCTAAAGGGTCTCTGCATCAGCTACGTACTTCTCAGCTTTCTCACAGCGAGGAGCTCAGGCAAGTATATGGTTTGACCGTATTAGCGAAGTGTTAATTGGCTCGGAAAGTGTATTGTAACTTTAAGTTGATTCTTAATTACAAACTGTTAAACGGCAGATAGAGTCAAGAATGAATTCATAAAATAATTCAACAAGTGCCTGGGCGTATACCTACAAATAAATGGTGTGCAACTGCTTTCCTATTTTCATACGTGTCTGCTAATGACCAGCGCGATTGTGTAGGCGAGCCTTTTGTCTGAGTCCTGTAGCTTTCAAGGCCCTAAATAAAGTCTGCTTGTGCTTATTTTTGAAGGAACAGTTATGTTCGCGCAGACATTATACTTCGTACCATAACGAAAATGTTAGCAAGTTTAGTGAATTTTGCAGTTCTTATGTGGCTCCCTAAACTGTCCGCAACTTTCTGCAATAAAATGAAAAACCCAGAGAGAAAAAATATATGTAGACTACATGCATGTTCTGCGAAGCAGGGCCAATGTAGACATCTTTCCATTGCCTTTCGCTACACATTTGGCATGCGCAAGCACTTCGTAAAATACCCGTGGCATTTCGCAAGAAATCTTGCAACAATAATGCTTAGTGTGTGAATTTCTGTGTGAATTCAGAAGAACATACTATCTTCTCGCCTTTTATAACTTTCATATTTAAAACCAAAAAAATCAATTTTAGAAGCCAAATAGTTATGATGCCTTATAAATACTAGGCATTATTGTTGGCATGATTTTTCGCAAAATGCCACGGGTATTATACGAAGTGCTTGCACATGCTAAATGCATCGAGCCCCACCGCAGTGGTCTAGTGGCTAAGGTACTCGACTGCTGAGCCGTAGGTGGCGGGATCGAATCCCTGCGGCGGCAACTAGATTTTCGATTTAGGCGAAAATTCTGTAGGCCCGCATGCTCAGATTTGATAGCATTTTGAAGAACCCCCAGTGGTCGAAATTTCCGAAGCCCGCCACCACTCTTACAATCGTATGGTGGTTTTGGGAATTTCAGCCTCTTTTATCAATCAATCTATCTATCTATCTATCTATCTATCTATCTAAATGCATCGATATTTCTGCTTTGTCACAATGGTCACATGTAGGTATAGGGAATATATAGTAAATAATAAGATACTGTAAATTAGTGCGAATACCATATCAGCCAGTAAGATTCTATTACTGTTTCACAGAGATTATATATATCTCCGTCATCGCGACTTCACTGTGACAGAATAAAAGACATCCTAATGAGGACCGATGGTCCTTGGATCATCACCGGTGACTTCAATGTCCATCCCATGCTTTGGGGGAGCACTAGGATGAATGCAAGGGGCCAGAACATTGTGACATTCGCTTCCGACTACGACCTTTCCATCATGAACGATGGTACCCCAACATATCTGCGGGGTCTCACGTATGGCACTTGCCTTGACCTGACATTGGTGTCACGGTGCTTCTCTCACAAAGTTAAATTCTTTTGCGATATTGAGACTCATGGGAGTGATCACATACCCACCTACGTGAAAATCGATGGTATCATAAAAAAATTCTCTTCCGGTGTTGTAATTGGCACTGACTGGTCGATGTTTACATCGCGTGTTGAAGACGCTTACCAAGAAGGCCTTGCCTGCAGCCTAGAGAATACCATCGCGGAAGCTATGCAAGCGTCCAAATGTAAATTACCATTTTCGTCTAAAATAACACAGTTGACATCAAACTGGAAAGATTACAAGCTATACCAAGGCGTGCTGAACGATGATACAGACGCACAAGATCAATTTACGACCTGATGGAAGCAAGACGGCTCCAGAAAAAGATTCAACGACGCATTTACAAGCTGGAGAGCGAACGCTGGAAAGCATTCTGCGAATCTCTAGACCCTCATAAACCGCTGTCGTATATCTGGAGAACAGTTCGTGGTCTTCGCTCCTCTCCGCAACAACGGCACCCTTTTAAAGCTTAAGCACTTCATCACGAAAAAACAGAACTCGAGGTGGCTGAAGAATTTTGCACGAGAGTTGCCGGGAATATTATAAACGAGAGCATCGACGCCGAGATCGTTCCTGCGACGCGATTACCAGAAATGGACATTCCATTCACCATGGAAGAACTGGAAGGTGCATTAGTCGCTTCTAAGCACACGTCATCGCCAGGTCCTGATGGTATTACTTATAGTGCGTTGAAACACCTTGGACAAAAAGCCAGAAGACAACTTTTAGCATGCTTTAACAACTCCTGGCTAAGCGGCAGTGTTTTCTGAGAATAGAAAATCAGTCGATTATTACCACTTCTGAAATCACAAAAATCACGATTGGACTTGACAGCATATTGCCCTATTGCCCTCGCAAGCTGCCTCGGAAAAGTGATGGAAAGAATGGTTCTATTTAGTTTCGAGTGGTACTTGGAACGATACACCAAATACCCTTCCTGCATGGCAGGCTTTCGTCGGGGCCGCTCCTCCATTGACTGTGTCTTCGACTTATCGACATTTGTTCAACGAGAAAAAAGTCGCAAGCGCATATCAGTGGCACTCTTTCTTGACGTGAAGGGTGCATATGATAATGTAGCTCACGATGGCATCCTCACTTCTCTCGCAGCAATGGGCATTGGTGGACAAATGTTTCAATGGATAAAAGATTATATAACTGGCAGGGGTTTCTTTGTGCAAACAGATAAGGGTAAAACTACTGAACATCACACCTTCTGTGGAGTAACTCAGGGAGGTGTTTTAAGCCCCACATTGTTCAATGTTGCCTTCATAGGTCTGGTGAAGGTTCTGCCAAAGTAGGTGTGCCTATCCATATACGCCGAGAATATTTGCCTCTGGAGTGCTGCACTTACTCGACATCAGGTGCGTGCACGAATACAGCGGGCAGCAACCCTCACAACAGCTTACCTTCAGAAACAAGACCTAACTATATCAACTGTGAAGTGCGCGTTGATGGCGTTTACACTCAAACTAATGACGCCATACCTTGTTTACATCAATGAGCAGAGTGTCAAATATGCCCGGACGCATCGTTTCCTGGGCCTGATAATCGACAGAAGTCTTTCGTGGAGCCCACATTGTGCGTACTTGAAGAAGAGACTGCTATCTATTTTGCATATAATGAAAATCATGTGCCAGAAAGCATGGAGAACTTTTGTGGCCTTCATGCTACAGCAGTACGGGGCCCTATTTCTGGGTCTATTGCGCTAGAGCTCACTGGTACTGACTAACACTTGCAAAACCAATACTCATTCATTGAAGAGTATGCAGGGTCAGGCGCTGCGTATCTGCCTAGGACTGCCCCGATGCGCTTCCGCTTATGCCACAAGCGTGCTTGCCAAAGACCAATCGGTCAGGAGATATAGAGTTGTGGATTGCTTCAGAGCGCAGATTTGACATGCTAGCCGTGTCCCCGACCACCACTTGGCCCTTCTACCCTCCGGAAGACCACGTGCTACGTTTTCAGACGTCATAGCCAAGCACCGAAACAGCATTCCATCAGGATATACGCCAGCTACGAGAATGGCATGTCCTTTGTGGTGCCTCGACCAGCCGCAAGTACGTCTAGAAATTCTAGGTATCAAAAAGAAAAGCAATCACTACAGAGTAGCATTGAAGCAAGTAACACTGCTATTATTACATGAGTTGTACTTGGACCGAACGCAGACATACACTGATGGGTCCGTCTCGTTCAGCAGCTCATCAGGTGCCGCTGTAACTCCGGCTGCAGCAATGACAATCAAATTTAAGTTGTCGCATATGACTACATCTACGGCATCAGAGCTTGCTGCTATAAGGGCTGCTTTACAATATCTCGTTCAAGGGCGTCCAGGAAAATGGGTCATATTCTGTGATTCGAAAGCAGCGCTTCACAGTTTGCCGTCTGCCATGCGTAGGGGGAATCATGAAGAATTGGTACATGAAGTAAGACATTGCCATCATGAAGCTCTAGCACGAGGGCATGATATTATATATCAATGACTGCCTGGACATATTGGTATTACCGGAAATCAATTAGCCGATGATGCAGCCCGCTCAGCCTATGAAGGAACCTGTGTGGTCCCGATTCCTCTATCAAGGAATGATGCAGCAAGACAATTTTACCTGCTGGCTCGAGATCTTACACGCACGTTCTGGTACTCTACCGGCTTCCAAAGGTGTCAGTTATATGAACTGGATCCTTCGCTCAAGATAAAGCTACCATCACAACTTTCGCGCTTCGATGCGACACTGTTATGCCGCCTTTGGTTTGGTGTTGCATTCACAAAGGTGTACTCCTTTCGCATTGGTATGGCAGACACCTCTACATGCGACTACTGCGGAGCTGAAGAGACCATTGAACCCGTCCTGTGCAGCTGCGCTTGCTACGACACACAGCGATGCCAGCTCCGGATGGTTTTGAATCAACTTGACTCCAGACCATTTTGCGTGCAGAAGATTCTAGGACCTTGGGCATCGGCCTCAGTTGCGCAGAAAGCGACTCAAACACTCCTACTTTACTTAAAGTCAACAAACCTGAACGACCGCCTGTAGTCTGTGTGTGCTCCCCCGAGTGTGCTCGTGATTGTGTGTATTTTCTTATCTCTCTACAAGCTCTTTTCTCCCCTTCATTCCTTCCACAGTACAGGGTAGCAAACCGGATTTGCGTCTGGTTAACCTCCCTGTCTTGCCTTGCATCTTTATCTCTCTTTCTATTGACTGAGAAATATCAAGCTTATTGTGCGAACATGTCATACGAAATTACGATCACAAAGGCTTTCAATGCGCAGAAGGAATATAACTTTCGGCAGCTTCATTATACAATAGCAGCTTGAGAGACATACAGCTGCCTATTTATTTCGGCTCCCGGCAGCAGTAGTATCCTGTTGCTCTCGACTTTCAGAGGACAGATTCATTACCAGCTTGAAGGCGATGAGTATTTAGTTTTATGGGCAATATTTTTTAATTCAGCGCCTTCAAACGGTCATACATCTTTCCCACTACGAGAGTGAAGTTGTTTTGACCAGTTGTCTAGATAATTTTGGTATTACGTTAGCTCATTTCTAGGTGCAGTAAAGCTTGAATCTATCGAACTGGAATAAATCATTGTCAGATTGTCACTTAAATCTAGTAATTTTCAAAGACCAAGGTGTTTTAAGTTATACGTATATCAATACTTACGGTTATAATTAAAAAAATAGCTACACCAACTGACATATTGATCAAAACGCGGTGCAAACGCCATCGAAAGTCGGCCCTTTCTGTCCTTAAGAGTAGTGTTTCGTATGCATTTGGCTGAATATGGGACGTCATTAGGGATCTATCTCTTGCCGTGGTTGTTTCCCACAACTCCTCGTCATCGTGAACATCCCATAAAGTCGAGTCAATTTCGTTTCTTAGCTTCGGTTCTTAACAAAGTGGCTGCTGTAAAACTGAAAACATAGCTGTATTGGCGCAAAAATAGTGACAGTCAGCACAATTGATCATGTAGAGAACGAGCCTGACGTCAACACCGCGTAGGTCATCCGAAGAAGCACAATGAATATAATATTGCCACGTTCCATTTCCCAAGTTTTTGTTATCGTCCCAAAACACCACACCATTCTCAGCGCGAACCGCACCTGCAGTTTTCGAGAAGGTTCCGTACTGTAGTAGATCATTTTGATAAGATCACGCCCACTGTGCGAACGGTACAGATTGTTCTGGAACCTACGCCGCCGCCAGCGATAACGCTAGAACATTCGACGGCAAGAGTATAAATGCCGACGCGCTTCGCCGCTTGTCAGTTGTTGATCGAAGGCCGACGCTCCGTTCGCCGCTATCAGTCAGAGACTGCTATCTGTGCGAGACTGCTGCTGTAATTGGACTTTCTGTTTACCGGGCACAGGTTCGCCCAAATAAACAGTTAAATCCCAACACGAAGTCTCCTGTCTTCGGCCACGTCACGACCCCGTGACAATATCGAAAAATGACTGCAAAGTTGTGGCCACTGCATTCGAGACCTCGAGCGCCCAAATAGTACATCGGTTTGCGTTAGATAATGCTGAGTGGCTCTTTACTTTTATACTGCATTTGCTCACCTAAACTTTTCCCACGCATACAAGCCGTACATCTAGATAAAAACGCAGAGAAGTAAAACAGAAGTGACAGTTTCCCCTCAACGGAAAAGCAAAGAATGCGATAGCAACAACTTATATTTGAACAGCACGAAGTAAGACTGGAGGGAAGCTCTTTTGCATCCGATATGGAAGAACTCTACAGAACGCTGGTGAAAGAGAGAATACGACCCCTACATGAAGGGATTCTCTTTTTACACAGTCTCTTTGCGATGAGAGCGCAGCAGGTAAAAGGGCATAAGAGCCATCCGGGCTGATGCTGCAGCCGAGATTGGTGCGCACCAGCGACCAAGACGGCACCCTTATAGGGAGCGACACTCCTTCGCCCATATCTGTGCATGCTCGCCAAAGACGGGCAGGGTGTTTGCTCTCTACTTGAGCATTCACAGCGTGTCTAACACGCATCAGGGTGTGGGGGGGGGGGAGGTGAGGCGGGGGAGGGACATATTAATAGCAAAATTTGGGCTAGTTGGTGGTTCATACTTCGGAAGTAAAAACAGCGCACAAATATAGACAAGGCCCAGCACGGTGTCATCTCTTCCTCTGTCCTTGTCTATATTTGTGCGCTGTTTTTACTTCCCAAGGGGGGAGACATCATAATACGTGTTCTCTAAGTGGTGTAGATGGGCTGGCACGTTCGATCTCCTTCTCAGCCGCGCAAGTGGACTTCGCTTGCGCGCGTTTACCCGCAGCTAGAACAAGTGATGCACAGCGGCTTTTTATCAATCCAGGCTTTATGCGAACCATGATGGAAACAGCGATTGCACAAGCCTGTCGAAAATGTCCAAGTAGTTGCTATCGCTATAACGCTAAAAGTGTTCCCCACAGATTACCGTATTGTAAATTGTCTTCCTTGAATTTATTTAAGAGGTGCGTCGCAAAGTGAACTTGTGCAGCGAAGTTCGCGTCGAAATTGGGCTAATTTCTTTTGGACTTTATGCTACTTCATATCATGTATCGAACTTAATGAAGTTTTTCTGCAAGTCCCGTATATGCCAGTTAGGCTGTGTTTTCAACCCTGTAAAATTCTGCCCCATTTATTTTACTGTATTTACTGACCTAATATTTCATACATACAGTTTGTAATGATCCCGCTCACTCACTGGCATATAGGGTTCAATAATTAGTTATATATTAATTAATTAATTATACAATAAAAAATAAATATTTAAATAATTAATAAACGCAAAGCACCAGCTCTACGCGCTTTCGACTTGAAACGCCGAGAAGGAAAGGTAAGGAAAATAAGCTTTTGTTATTTCAGGACTTTCCCAGTTGTTAGTGTCCTAAGCTATATTTCCGAGAGCCTCTCACCTTGATACCATACATGAATTCATGCGCAGTAAGAGCCACAGGAAATGTCAGTGCATATATGTACATACAATCCCTGACGAAAAAAAAACAAAGAAGGATTTTATCGATGGTTAAGAATAGCCTCGTTTATATAGTGTTCGTGCCTTACAAATAGAAATTGAGCATATTTAATGAAATAATTTTCACTTTCTTTCCAGGCCTACTGTGGCGTTCATTTCGTCCCAAAGAAGGTAAGCTGAATGATCGAATGGTGATGAATGTGACCATCTATTTCCGAAATCTAAAGAAACCCAGTGGAAACATCTGTTAGTGAAGCTCACATTTTTTTACGGGTATTCAGATTCTGGATTTCATGTCCGGATAATTTCGGTCTGGTCTCATTACTGAACACATGTCACTGTCGTTTATCGTAATCAGGACTATTGCACTGACGGATAAGCGTCATATACATCAACCGACCTGAGTAGAAACTAATGTTTAAAATATGTTAAAATGATAAAACTAAACGTGTAGCTGTCAACACCGTAGTGCAGGTTTTTGATTGGCTTTAATTAGTATGGCTTTTATGAACACACGCCCAAATCTTGATAGAGATGCAGTTTGACATTTTACCGCTACGAAAACAGGGCTGCTATGTCACGGTGAATCAAACCAGCTTTCTCAAGCGCAGCTTAAACAATGTCGTACCGGCCATAGCATCTCGAGGTATCTCTGCCGACCTTCTGGATGTGCGCATGAATGGGCTTCGAAGTGGTCCTGTCTTTTATAACGGCAAAAATGAGTTCACGTCTACCTCCATGCAGCGCCCTAATCATAGGCGCAGCTAGGGGTTAGCACACTGGGCCCGTGCCTCTACCCCCCAAATTGTTTTTCGCCATCCCGTGAGGAGCGGAAAATGACCACTTATTGTGGGTGCCCCCTCTGAAATGAAGGAAGTGTCCCCACTGAAAAAAGTTTCTGGATATGCCTCTGACTCCAACCATGCACTGAATCGTCATCGCTGGTAGCCGACCAAATCACGCAACAAGAGATTGCACGACAGTCAAACTTTTAGACCTTACGGCAATAGCACAACTTATGCACGTATAGTCAGCATGAGATGAGAGAGTGTGCCGCAATTAATATGTGACAAAAGGACTGTGGGGTGCCCTTCGAGATAGGAAGTTCGGCTAGAAACATTTCGGTAGCGCTAATGCATACTATAAAACGCCATCAAAGGGACAGCACGACAAAGCGAGGACACCTAGCTGACAGCACTCGTATCGTCCGTTCTTTATGTTTTCCTTGAGTTAAGTGTTTTGCATTGTTCAATACAATAAATATTTTACGTTAATTTAGATAATTAACTTTCTGACCTAAATACCTTAAATAAGCCATATGCTTATTCTTTCCCCGCACGACAACATTTGAGACAAAATGCTAAGAAGGTTTATTAACCTTCTTAGCGAAGAAGATATAAAGGTTTTGTGTTTCCGACAATGGTTCTTGAAAGGCACCTACGAATTCTGAGTTAGAATGCGAAAGAATATATAATTGACTCAAAAAAAGTGCCACAAACGGAGGACAAGGAAAAGAAGAAGTCAGACAGCGCCGTTGTCTGACTGTTTTTTTTTTTTCAGTGGCGCAGCTCCTTAAGGTCTGGGTATATCCATCCTCCGTTGGTTTATGTAGTAGGCACCAGAGGTACATAACCGTTCCTAGAGCAGACATGTACCACAGAAATGCGAGGTGGTGGTACTTGGAGTGATCACTAGATGGACGCACGGACTAACGGTCAGACTAGAAGGTGGACGGAGAGATGCACGGACGTGCGGACGGATGGGCGCGCGAACGGGCGGTCAGACAAATGGACCGACGCACGGACGGACGCATGGACAGACGAACGAACGCATGGACAGACGAACGAACGCATGGATGTACGCACGGATATTCACGCGGACGGACGAAATCAAGGACGGACTGGCGGACGCTTCGCGCCACTCATCATCATTCACTCTGTGGATATGCTGTGATTTTATTTCTTCTCTTCCATTTTTGACGCTTTGATTATGTGAATTATGTCGTACAAACTCACTTAAGCAACCGCTTTAACGAAAAAGTAGCTCCTTTCTCGCCTTCACTACCATGCCATTCTTACGGAGGCTATGTCGTCCAAACAGCGTATTTTTTTTTTTCAGAAAACACGTGCTATATCAGCACTGAGTGCTTAGAAAGTGGATATTTTGCGATTCTCTGCACCACGCTGCTATCTTCGCTGGTGCATTCTCAAACGCAGAGAACATAATAAAATATCTTTATGGTGCACGATATCAGTGCGTTACAAAAAAAAAGGGGGAACAACTGCATGGCAAAACACGGTACCGGAAAATTCACAGCAGATATCTCTGGTATATAGACCAATCAAGAACTTCTTTCATCCTGACGTCACTAAACTCTGCTGCAAAAGGCGTTTAAGTGCCTTCACAGTTTCTTGAATATTATCAATGGTTGAAGAGTGAGGCAAATTGTTAGATTAGAATGTGGTTTGCAGGTCATTACTACTCGTTAAACTAAAGCTGTCATCGAGAAAGTAAAGAGTCATGACGTTTACCTTAAGTGTGAGGAAGCGAATTGATGATGCCTTCTACACAAAAGTGCGCTTTTTTTCCCACTCACGAAGTGCTGTCGTCAGTGGTATCTTTGGAATCACAAGTGATTTGAAGTTGGTATCCGAATATACAAGCTTAAGAAATTTAATCAATACGAGACCATAATTCAAGATTCGATAGATGTGCGCACCGCGGTCATTGCTACTTTAATTTTGTTTCTTTACTGAACAAAGTGTGGCACCGTAAAAATTTAACATTGATTCAGGGTCGTTCCCACATCATCATTAAAGTAATAATTTCTAAGGTTTCATCATCAGTGATTCAAGATTTGGTTATCAGGGACGCCGTAATGGAGGGCTGCAAAAGTTTGGACAACATGAGGTTTTCAAATGTGTACTTCAATCTAACCACATGGGCTTCAATCATTTTCGCCTTGACTAAATGCGGCTGGGACTTCTCACCGTTAACTTTGGGTCAGCACCGTTTCAACTTTCAGAATTATTGCAGTGTCCTCAAAATAATATTTCCTTAAAAAAGAAGGATTCAGTGATCCCCTGAGTGACCCTTCAGGTAATAATGATCTTGCTTTGCTTTGCACATGCGATAGCACCATAATATTTGTGTATTAGACGCACGAGGAATCATATTGAAAGGGAAACGCTGCAGAACCGCCAAACTTGTTCTGAGATTTTGTACCGTAATAATAATAATATTTTTTGCAGATGATCCCTACAGTGGAAAAGCCTATTTTCCCCTTGGGAACCAGATGACTTGTTTGGTTAGAGGTTCCGAAGTTTTCACAAAGTGCAGTAAGCAAGTTCCTAATTTTTGTCCCTGAAACAAATATGAAACTGCAAGCTCAAATTTTTTTATATCATAAGTGAATATGGATAATCAAAATCGGCAGGACCCATAGCTACTTCGCCAATCGGTTTGTTACGAAGCAGTCAGCTAGTTGTTATCTATGCAGCAATTTGGAGGCCTAGGCCTACCGCTGTGAGGTGGATCGACGTGTTTCTTCAAGTGTAGCACTGGAGTGCGCATCACGAACTTAAAATTAGAAATCACGTCACCTAATCAGCGTTTAAAGACAACTTGTCTTAGGCAACGCCAGAACGTTCGGTAAATAATACATATCGGAATTACAGAGACGAAGTGCAAATTCCAGTTGAATGATGTCAATATTGTGCGTACCTTCAGCAAGCACTTTCCTCTGAGGTCGATCAATTATATGTTGCTGGCGTATAGGGACACAAGTGTGCCGTTTATTAGTCTGCCATTAAGGTAGATCTAACACTGGAACCCCGATTGAATGTAACCCGTCATTGAGCTTGCACCACTGGCGGTTATGTGTAATATTTAGTACTATGTTACAAAGTGAGTGAGCATTGCAACAGCAATTAACACTACATTTACTTTATGACTACAAAAGGTCTTTTTCCAAAGCATGCAGTTTCAAGACCTGACATGGTTCTTTCATACATTACCTTACTTTCATATCAACGATTGGATGAGATTTCTGTGTGACTCTGATTGTTTTACATTCTGTTTGTCGTATACAAGTTACCTGGTGTAACTTTTCTCGAACACTCTGGTATTTCAAATGGCAGCGTATGTAATCGCAGTATTTGGCAAGATATAAACTGTCCATCACCCATGGCGCATATCCACATGTCACTGCCTGTTGCATGGGGTTACATACCACCGGTTCAAGCCTTGAGTGTGCCACACAAGGGTGTAACGCCGTAGGCGACAGGATTTTCACCTTTTTCACGTCATGATCAGAAAGTGATATTGGTCGAATTCTCTCAGCCTCATTTGCCCAATATTATTCACATCGAGCTAAGGAGTCTGCGCCGCCGCGGTGGTCTTGTGGCTAACGTACTCGGCTACTGACCCGCAGGTAGCGGGATCAAATCCCAGCAGCGGCGGCTGCATTTTCAATGGAGGCGAAAATGCTGTAGACCCGTGTGCTCAAATTTGTGTGCACGTCAAAGAACCGCACGTGGTCGAAATTTTCGGAGCCCTCCAGTACGGCGTCTCTAATAATCATATGGTGGTTTTGGGACGTTAAACCTTACATATCGATCAATAAATCATGTTAAGGAGTCAATCACAGAACCAAGACGTAGTGGGCTAGATAGATAGATAGATAGATAGATAGATAGATAGATAGATAGATGGATAGATAGAAGAATAGATAGATAGATAGATAGATAGATAGATAGATAGATAGATAGATAGATAGATAGATAGATAGATAGATAGATAGATGGATAGATAGATAGACAGATAGATAGATAGATAGATAGATATCGCTATCATTGTCATTACTTTTAATTGACTTCATTACACTGACACAAAACATTTTTATCCAGTGTAAGGATCAGCAGACTACCTACTAATCATTTAAAAGTTGGAATGCACCAAAACAATATTGTGATTACTATGTATGTCCTAGTGGAGGGCTCCGGAATTTCTGAAGAACTGGTGCTCTTCGACTTCCAGCGACGTCGCACATAACAAGTCGACTTCATCCAAATGCGACAGCTGCGATTGAGCCCGCAACCTTCGAATCAGCAGCCGAACATTCTATAGCCACTAATCCACCCGGGTGGTCCGGACCGATGCTAACTGTATGTCTTGCGCATATAGTATGCGTGATATCTCCTCTCCGTAACCCACAAACGAACTTCTCCCTGAGTGCTTCGGTGAAAAGAATGTTCAAGCTCGCAAGAAATAGAGGGACCACTGTAAGCGTGCGAATTCGGAAAAATATTGGGTCTCGCACTGAGACCATCGATAAAAATCACCGACAACTGAAAGTGTCAGTCCCAGATAGTCGTCAAGAAAAATCCTCATGCTGCTGTATTATTTGTTTATTAGATGATCAGGAGTGGTGCGCGACTTTAGGAAGGCATGCGTCTTTGCCCCTTTATCGGCTTTGGAATGCATGAACCTTGACCACCTTCAGCACGTAGTTGTGACGAAGAAATGAAATTCAACCATTCGTCGGATGAAGTGCCGTCGCTTGAGAAGTCGACAAAAGTTAGGAGTCTCTAAGCTTCGCCTCTAGGAGTTGAACGCGATAATGAAATCACGTTCCTACCCCCGTATTCGCAAACGCTCCTCGACTCGGCTTCCACCTTTACTTGACAGAGTTAAGCGCTGCGCCACCGCTGGGCTGAAAATGACGCTTCGCTACTCAAGAATCGCAGCAGATTATCGCTGATATGCAGTGACTTGCCGTGCCTAGAGACGGCGCTCCTATCGGCTTTCTCAAGTGAAGGTGAAGCGTTGAGTGAAGGGACGTTCTAGAATACGGGGTCTAGCGTGTACTTCATACACTTAGTGCATAAAACATTTTCAAACTTGCTATGCACCCACTACGTGGTCCTAAATGATTAAACGCAGTAGTGTGTTTGCTTTAGTGGGTGACCTATTTTAAACCACGAAATCATTATGATAATCACATGTTCTGACGCCCGCTGGCAATGGGCGCTTGTAAAACGCATTACTACTGCATTACGTGATGTTGTGCTGTGAAGCATGTAACAAGACGCGTGCGTCTGTAAAGAATAAAAAGCTACTTTCACTGCATTTGCAAGAAGAGTAAGTTCTTTTTCACTGTATTCAAAAGCAGACACTTGGCTGTGTGGTACAACAACCGGTTGCTATGCAAACGCCCCGGGTTCGATCCCCTCTCAAACCCCTACGACCCTGGATCGGTCTACATTCTGACATAAAATTTTCATACTTTATTTTATTTTCATCTTTCTAGATTTTTCCGTCATGGGTAAGTTGATGATGTTCCGCTCACAACCCACTAGGCCGACGCCGACGCCGGTTTTTCTGAGAAACGAGGTCTTTAAATAACGCTATTGCGTTATAAGGCTTCATGTGGCCAATTTTTCCCACCAGTTGCGTCACTGCGTCTCGCATCTCTGGTGCCCTGATAGCTTGCAGCATGGAAGTTACCGCCCGCGGAACTTCAGTCAGAGTAGAACCTTCCGTTCGCTATAAGCGCCATAGTAGGTGCGAAGCAACTTGTCGCCATTCTTACACGAAAGGCTGGATACAAAGGTGCGTACCAAGTGCTCTAAATTGTTAAAAACCTTTTCTAAACACATGCAACAGTAGCAAACGCTGTACTGCTACATCGGATACCACAGATACGACAGTGCAAAGTAATTGGGTGGTCGAGAAACACGCCTTTTTTGATAAGCATACACGGGCGGCTCGCATACAAAATTATTGGAAGGATTAGCTGGCCGCTGTTATCCTTCACACTTGGCGCTAACACGTGCAAGACAGCAGAGGACCCACGCGGTTGCGTGCATTTATCGAAATATTTATTTGTTAGCTTTATATTCATTCATTTTCAGATTTAAGGGCACATAGAAAATGAAAAGAAGAGAAAAGTAACAAATAGCAGTTTCTTTAAATTTGAAGCATCATATACGTCAGTGATGGTGTGTGGGCGGTATGTAGTAGCAGCACAAAACTTTATTATATACATAAACTAGACAGGCTAAAACTCTGTTTCACTGCCTACGTGTTGTTGGAAGGAAAGCGTTCGATAAAACTTGGAAGTGCGTGTTTCGACATCACATTTCAATGTATGATCGACACTCAATCCCATAAAAGGTGGGTTCAGTATTATTTTGCAAATTCACCGCAACAACTTGAAGAACATCGCGTGGGGATTATCGCTGTAGGGTTTCGCATAGTGTCGTGCTTATGTTTTTTTTATTTATTCTAATAAACTTGCAGTACCTCAGTGGATATCCTGTTATATTCATTGGTTTCGAGGATGTAGAAGCTCAAGAACTCGGATGCACTGCACACTTACCAAGCATGGATGCAAATGTGTCTGTTGTGAGTACACAAGCGCATTTAAAAACTTTTTGAGTGTTTTTCAAGCAAAAAACAGGATGCATTCCGTGTTGAACAAAATTAGAAAATCATAGATGTCGCCAGTTTTGGTCAAATCTGTCACCACCTAATATATTTTGACAGTAATAATCAGCTTATTAGAACTTTTACGCCATAGAAAACTTAGTGTGTTAACACTTCTCATTCAAGCAGAACAATTAAGAACATTGTATGCCTGTATGTAAGATCCACTTTATTAAACACTGGCCTTAAACGTATATTTTGGCAGTTTCATGAATAACATATTTGAAAGCATCTATTAAATTGGTTGTTTTGGTCAAGGCCTGAACCTCATCAGCAATGTTTCAGTCATATTGACCAACTAATGCAATAGTGAATCATTTACTTTTGTATGATGCATTGAGGTAAAACTTTAGTAATTGATGAAAAAGGCTAGCGGTTTCTAGGAGCGCATACGTAATATGAGTATTTCAAAAGTTGTAATAGTTCTACATATATTTAGCCTGCCTTAACACACTGTTTCTTCCAGCTGTTTCATAAAATGTGTGAATGGTGACCATTTCAAAACACAGGTCGTGGCAGTGATCGGCATAATAACGTGCACTTCAGTAACTTAGGAATGTAAAGTATGAACACCTCTTTCACGTGAGAAGTCCTGGGCTTGGGCAATAGTTACCAAAGATAACAAGATAACTGGTCTGAATGACTTTCCATGTGTTTGTGGTTCGTGTTTTAAAACAAAAAGCGGCAGCAAGAGAAAGACAAAAGCTTATGATAAAAAATTCCGTAAACAGTGCTGTGTGTGTGCTGGGGCCGATATTTCGACTTGCCGAGTTGTCTTCTTCAAAGCTGGATCTGCTCTCTTTAGCGCTAACGCACACAATCGCTAGGGAAATCTATTCCAGCTTTAAAGAAGGGAGGTCCATTTTTAGAAACGCTGGGTCAAGCAAATTTCTTCAAGTTGCTTTTTATCGCAAAGCGTAATGCAGTATTACAAACTGACTTCAACGTATTTCTATCAATACAGTGTTGATTGAGGGAGGGAAAAATTGACAGGCTGCCTTACTAAGTTCCTATCGCCCCTCATATTCTCTGAAATGGTAGCGTTGTGACTGCAGGTTCATTTTTTTGTGTTATGAGGCTACTGATAGCCGGCCCTTGGTTTGAAATTACAAAACAGTAGGCTTGGAAAGTTTGATGAACTCTACGTTCACCCTGCACAAAAGCAGCGTAGTTAATTGAGAGCAAACACCTAATTATAAATGATGCCATGAGAATAATCTTCTGCATTCACATGCTCATATATACAAGTCAATTCAGGAGTGGCAACTTGCCTTGTCGGTTTTAAATGTAGTATTAGAAGTTTCAAATGCCGACAAGGTCACAAGTGAAAAGTGAATTACCTTTCTGAAAATAACGGTTTAATCAAACGGCATTGTCAATCCGGGAGGGTGGTGTACCTTCAGCCAAAATTTAGGTGTGCATATGTTCTAATTTAATGTTCAAACAGAAAAGTTGAGAGAAGAGAAACAAAGGCAGAAAAGAAAATCATAAGCAAAAACAAGATGCTGATTATAAGACCAATTTCGCTTGGTGGACACATGGTGCTTGCTTAGCGAGACATATATTGACAACAATGATTACATTATCCCTTCACCCCATCGAGAGCATAACAACCCACTTTTCAAGTTTTGCCCGGTTTGCGGATTTCCAGCACCCGTACACATAGTTTATTGATTCGAAAAATATAACTATGATGAGGATTAAGTGGTGCGTTGGGCTGATACTGGTAGCGCGTGGATGAAAGACATGTAGGCTCGGTGAACGACAGCTGGTGAGCACCTAGCTGCCTCTGGTTTAAAAGGCTTTCCCCTCTCACCTGTCTTTTTCCCGCTCTTCGGTACACTTTACTCTAGATCATGCTGCTTTGTCTATTTTTAATATTTTACCCAGTGTACTTTTATCTTTTTCTCTGCGTGTAGAGTTGTTCATCTGAGTATTTACATTTCTTTTGTTTTTCCACTCCATTCTCTCTCTCTCTCTCTGTTTCTGGGCGTTTCTTTAGGAACGAATCTCTTGAGTACCTAGTCTTGTCTTGCATTGTGGGCACCGTATAAAACAGTTCTTATAGATGAATGATATGTGAGACACGAAGTATTACAATAGACTACAACGTAGGCTTAGGCTAAACTATAAGGTAAGAGATTAATTAATATGAAAATACCCTATAGATTGGCTAAAGTAACGTATCGATAAGAGTATTGATCAGATTATCTTCACTAAAATGTGACAAGATGTGGAGGCTCTCCACATAAAACTGTAAAAGAAAGGGACTGTGATGCGATTGTGCGCGTTTGAGAAGTGGGCCACGCCATCAGCCTCAAACAAAGAGCACGATGGAGATGACGCTCGGTTGCGGCACGTGTGGGTGTGAACATTTTGTTCAAATAAGGTGCCTCCACAAAGATTTAGGAGAGCCACGGGGGAAGAACAGCGAAGCCAGGGAGACGTGGCCGAGTCGGAACTGGGTGAAGAAGGTGGCCAGGGAACGGGAGTGGCGGCCAGCAGAGTTCTGCATCAAGGGCCCAGTGGGCTCCCACCTGGACACAGAGCTTCTTCTCGTCACCTGATGTGGGCTGGGCTGGTTCTGGTCTTCTGGCGTTGGCCAAGAAACATCTCCCTTTTCGTGTGCTTGCTGCGGCTGCCGAACGACGAAAAATCCCTGACCTCAACTGACCCGACGCTTTTCTCCCTCCAAGGCAACGATGTGGGCGTCTCTCAACCTATTCGCCAGACTTCTCCTGCTGCACGAGTGCATCCTCGCCTTCAGCTGCAAGGAACCCATCCCGGTGTATGGTGATATGGGTTTGATGTTACCATCCATTTCCGCGCACTGTTCGAATCTTTTAGCCACCTATTATTCCTATTAAGCTCCTTCTACTTTTTCATGCTCTAATTTGTGTCTGTGGTTTAATCTCTCTTGGCAGTTTCGTAAATGTACTGAGTTTTAAAGATTTGGGTGGAAGCAAATGGTCTCGTCGGCTCATTTCTCGATTATCGTTATGTCATCGGTGGTTTTTGCTTTACACGAACCTACACGAGAGCCTGCCCTTTAAACAGCCTCTTGACAGGGATATGTCGGCATATTGTGCCCCAACAAAAAATTCATTTCGAAAAGGTACCTTGCAACCGGTAAATTGGCTGGTTTTTTGTATTTTCTTTAGAGGTACATCCTCCATTTCAGCTATTTATAAATCCTCCTTCAGTTGCCTAAAGTGACAGGAGTGTTGAATAAATTTTCATTTCAATAAGGACCTTATCATTCAGTTTGCATTTATTCGGCATAAAATTTATGTAATTCTATTCGCGATCCTAAATATAGTGACATTATACCAATAAAGAATGTTGTAAGACAAGGGAATACGATTTCTCCTATGCTATTTAGTGCGTGCTTACAGGTGATTTTCAGGGGCCTAGGTTGGAAAGAAGGCAAGTGTAATTTAAGGGCTTGTTATTTTTGTTAGACAAAATAATAATAAAAGCAACAGATAGTATTGCAAGGAATGTATACGGAACGTTAGTAGGAGTCTTTGTAATGCAACTTTGAAGAGTTATAGACATGAGTTAATAAAGGGTGCCTTAGTAGCTTGCGCCTCACTGACGATATTGCATTCCTGAGTACCTCAAGGAACGAATAGCAGTTGATAGTGACTTATTTTGATAAGAACAGTGGAATGCTATGTCTTAAAATTAGTCTGCAAAAAATGAAAGTAATGTACAAGCACATTGAAAAGAACATCGCTTCTAGATAGGTAGCACTGCATTCGAAGTTGTAACAGAGCACGCCTACTTAGGACAGGTTGCAACAGCGGAGCTAAACCACGAGAGTTAGGCAACTAGAAGAATGAAAATGGGGCGCAGCACACTCGGCAAGCATACTGCAATCATAAATGGTAGATTGTCACAATCTCTCTAGACAAAGATGCATAACAGCTTCATACCTGCAGAGCAGAAACCTGGAGGATTACAAAGAGGGTCAAATTGAAGTTAAGGACGACGCAGTAGGCAATAGAAAAGAAAATTATAGGTATAACCTCAAGGGACAAAAAGGAAGCGGAATGTATCAGGAAAAAACGGCTTTTAAGAACTTCAAAGTCAAAATCAAGAAAAAGAAATGGTCATTGGCTGGAAAGGTAGCGCGAAGGCAAGATAACCGCTGGTCATTAAAGATCACAGAATGAATTTCAAGGGAAGACGAGCGGTTGAGGCGGAGACATAAAGTTAGGTATTTTGCGGGTATGAAGTGGTAACAGCAAGGACAGGTCCGAGCTGACTGGCGGAACACAGGACAGGTAGTGAGGCTGCTGCTGCCTCTGCTGCTGCTGATAAAAATGATGATGATGATGAATACGTGCCCTCAACCTAGTTTTTCAAGATCAAACAATGAAGAAAACCTCGGTGACAGATATATCCTGTAATGGCTGTTATTTTTCGCTACCATCACCACCTACCTAGTCCCTGCTAAACAGCCACATTGTGCTCTCGCTCGTGACATTAGTGACAATGATGGTAGTACATGGCGTAGGGAGGGGCAAAATGCAAGAAAATTTTGAAAATAGTTCATCTTTTTTCACGTAATTTTTATGAAACGTCAATACGGAAAGTGTCTTTTGTGTAGAAGGTATATGCCTAATAAAGTTGGTCATGTTGTCGCCTTTTCAAAGCTTGTCATTAAATTTTTAATGACGGAAGTCTCTGCTTTCGCCCCAACCTACGAAGTAAAACAAAACAGGGTTAAAAAATACAATTCCTCCTCTTGTTAGAGCGGAAGCACCTGAAATTCACTCCATGGGCCCTCAAGCAGTCTTCTTGAGCCCAATTATAGCACTCCACATTTTAAATTCACACACACCCCAAACCTTTTTGTTCCTAAAGTCCTTGCAGCTCCAACACCGTAAGTATTTTGATGTGCTATTGCCTTTTTCGAAAGCTTAAAATTGATTGAATTACTTAATGAAGAGAAGCTTCATATATCGTCACACTTTTTCCTGGCCCCTATTTCTGTTTTGATGCAGAGCTGCATGGGTGTTTTGCAGCTTTCAAATTCATCAGCCGGGATATCTGAGGTGATGAATTTCAGATTTTCTGGCGCCAGTTTCCAAAGTAACGGTACGTAAAAAAACGTCATTAAAAATTGATTCTAAGACGTGTTTGTAAACGGCGTGGCTTGGAGATTCCTATAATCTGTCATGCGCTTTTTGAGAGCATCCTTAAGAGCACGGAACAACATCGATGGAGCACGAATGGATTGAGTCTTCTCCTGTTCAGCAATCAATGTTACCCAGGTGGGTTTCCTACCAGGAAGCTCTATAGATTGTTTTCTTGTACGCCTATCCCCTCCTAAATGAAGAATTATTGTGTTTATTTATTTCTTTTGTTTTACTGTCAGCCTCACAAGGGCTATAACAGGGTTGTAAAAAAGAAACATACATAAAATCAAAATGAATCGCTTTTGTACAAACAACTAAAACATAAAATAATCATGGCACTTTTCTAGAAATTTTCATAGCACTTTACTCTAGAGCACATAAAGAAAAGATATACATCGTGAGCCACTATGTAACTTAGGTTTTTTAAGACAAAATATACACCTTCTGATGAGACAATAAAATTCTGGCAGCCTATTTCTCTCACTGATCAGCCACGGGAAAAAACTGAACTTGAAACAATCGTTGATTAATTTGGAATGGAGGGGGAAGGGGTGAATGTACACGTTATGCCGATGCCTTGATGTTTTCCCAGTTCTTATATTTATATACAATAACATGTGTAGCTTTAGTTGTTCTTATTAATAAAACGAGTAAATCAACTCTTTTATACTTTGTTTTTTGTTCTAGTGGTTGAAGGTATGCTTCCTTACAAAGTGTTGTTGCGAACGGGCAACGCTGGTACTGATGAAATATGAATCGTGACGTCAACCTTTGTAATCTCTCAAGCTTGCTGAAATTACTTTTTGTATACGGATTCCATACTACCTTCGTATACTTCTTGCTTGTGCGCATGAGAGTCTTGTAGGTTGAGCATTTGATTTCTGGGCTTGCTTAGTACAGATTTTTTTAGAGTCTTACAACACTTTTTTTTCTTTTTGTATAACAAGGGTAGCAAAATGAGTAATCTAGTGAGACGCTTAAAAAACATGAAGCCTTTTCATCACATTTTGCTCCCCTGGCACTCCCAAATTCTAAAACGTTTCCGCTTTGGGTGGTAAGTAGCTTGAATTACAAAGTAAAAAAGTAAATACACTCACGTTTTCACACTGACGCTGGAGGAGCTTCATGCTTAGATCCAATAATTAGGTCCAGCAAAATCGCATCCCTTTTCGACGGGTCACCAACACACTTGCACCGGCCGCGTAATTTTTCTCGCGCGAACGCTGTGAGCAATTCTCAGCTTTTACCAATAAAAAGGCTAAGAAGTACCAGCATCCTTCACTAATTTATGATAATAAAGAGTAGTACTTTTTTGTATTAGCTACAGAGGTCGGCAAATTAAAAATGTTGTATTTTGCCCCGCGTTTCATTCGGCCCCACCATACTCTGATATGTTACTGTGAAAGCTATGTTATAGTAAAGCCACTGCCTACCCTAGTGTCAGTAATAGCTACGCTATCGCTAGAAAGAGAAAAAAAATAAAACGAGAAAAAATTGCTCAGGAACGAATGAGCTTACGACTCGGGCCTTTGCATAGCAGTCGAATTCTCTACCATAGAGCTACGCTGATTCTAGAACATCCCTCGCAAAAAAAAAAAACTCTATACAGCTGTAATTTGAAGTGAAGTGAAGTGAAGTTTATTTTCCTTTCACACAAAGGGGGTAGCCGGGGCTAAAGGCTGGAGTGCCTGACAGAGGCCTCGGCTCCCTTGTACAGTCTAACATAAATAAACGAAAACACATAATTGCAGTGTTAGCTGCATTTGCCAGTGTAACACAATGCTGCCAAGCATGCAGCGTAGACAAAATACAAAGCATTATAAATATACAGAATATAAACTTAATACAAGCTTATACAAAGCACAAATCAGATTCGAGTAAATATTTCTTTGTTTGTTTTTTGAATAATTTCAATGCAACATCAAAATCAACATCCGTCAACATTTTATTAATAACCACAGTGACCTGATAATTTAATTTTTGTTTGCCATAGTTTGTGCGCGTTTTGGGGACCCGGTGGATTTGTTTTCGAAAGTGATATGCATCGTTAGACAAAGTAAAGTCTTGAGTGTGCAGTTGATTGCTCTTAATATATTGCAACAGTCGAAAGAGGTAGACTTGGTTCGCTTTAAGCAGATCGTAAGTACGGAACAATGGCAACGTGGAAAAAGTCTTTGGGTCTGCCACGGTACCCATGAATGCACCGCAAGGCTCTCTTTTGGAGTACTAGTAGTTTTTGATAGTTAGTAGGCGTAGTTGTTCCCCATACGAGAATACAATAGGTTAACTTAGAATACACAAGCGCATAATACATCTGCAGTCTCAACCACACGGGTACCAGACAGGCTACTTTGTAGAGACAGCCAACACTTTTACTTATTTTTACTTATTTTTTACTTAATTTTGAGTAAAAAACTATGTTAGCACATGAGATATGGCGTCCTTGAAGAGTAAAATATTAACCAGATGCCACACGATGCGAATCGCCCAGTGAATAGGTTAATAGATGCTTACAACTGAGTATCGAGTGTCTTAGCCTTAACTGTTCAGCACAAAGTGTGCGTAATGCCTCATATGTGTAGTGGGTACCTCGGTGATCGACAGAATGAAAAATTGTGCCATATTGGGTTCTTTCCCAACTTCCTTATTGTTCTGATGGTCTATCGCGTATAGTGCATATATTGCATGTGTACCTTCATTGGTCACCCCAAGGGAGCCTGCAACAGGCTCTAGAAACCAAGGAGGTTTTGAAAATTTTTTCAAGCCTTATTGCTATAAATGACGTGGTTACCGTTTTGCTGGAATTGTGCTACGCGTTCCACGCAGGCCCGGTGATTTTTTCCTGACACCTTGTATCTGTGACAGTTGGGTTTATTGCGAAATTAACACATCTTTCTGACGTTGTTGACCACCATTTTTTTTTGCTGATGTGATGAATTAAATTTGAACTCGCGAATGGACATTGAATAAGATTTGGGCCTTGTGGTCATGGTTTTCGTTTTTTGATCATCAGTGACTGATTGATTGAATAATTTGTGGGGTTTAATGTCCCGAAATCACCATATCAATATGAGAGACGCCGTAGTGGAGGGCTCCGGAAATTTCGAACACCTGGGGTTCTTTAATGTGCACCAAAATCTGAGCACACGGGCCTAGAACATTTCCGCCTCCATCGGAAATGCAGCCGCCGCAGTCAGAATTGTAACCCGCGAACTGCAGGTCAGCAGCCGAGTACCTTAGCCACTAGACCACCACGGCGGTGCGATCATCAGTGGCAGCTGGTAATTTAATGTTGACGAATAAGTCATTCGGAAATAACTATGGTCTACATAAGCGAATCGTCTGTGTGGGAAGAGGTACTTTAAATCAACGTGCCTGAAAATAGAGAATGCTGGTTTTGCAGGAATGTGGCAGGTGGTTTTCGCAGCAGGCACCGGTGCATATTCGTAAGTTTTCTATGCAAGGTAGAGCCAGCGCAGCAAACTATCCAAATGATAAAATCGAGAATGCTTATTTTAGTGTTCAATAAGCGACGTGTGGTGCAAGAAATGCTCAGATGGGCTTCTTTCAAAGTGAAGTCGGCTAGCTAGACCTTCGGATCCAGCGGTAAAGGACAAGAATGAAGAACACACAACCCAATACCATACTCCCTCCTCTTTTCATTCGCATTTTCTCCTGTCCTCAACCAGAGCACACACACACATTGTGCATAATGCAATGTCTTGAGAAAAGCCGGGCTTTGGCATGGTGCTTGCTATATTTGAGCATGCTTTACAATTTTTGTGTGGTTCAGCCGATAAGAATTTCACTGCGCCAGTTTCTGGCACAGCTCGCTTTGGTGGAAAGTTTTCTGTTGGCATCATCAGTTGAGAGCAAAAAGTCAACGTTTCCTGCAATTAAAAGAAAGAAGAAATTGAAAATGAAAAGTAAAAATTGCCACCCACATCGTCCCAAGGGGGAAACTTCAGTAAATGTGTCGCTGACTGGTGATGGTATCGCGTGAAGGTTTCGTAATCTGGTACTGTTGATGAATTTCTAATTGTCATTTCGTCTTTATTATTCTTAATTATTGAATGAAGGAGAAAAGTTGCCTTCAGCATCAAGTGAAAGCCAAGTAAGGATGCCCTTGACTGAATTTCGAACGCGCATTGTGAACGCTTGCGCAGTGCGAGCAGTCGTTTTTTTTTATTTTAGTTGGTCTTTTGAGGCGAGAGAAGGAGAGTAGAGCGACCGTTTTACCGGTGTAATTCTGGGCCGGCCAGAGGCGCGAGCATGCGCACTTGAGGTGTGGACGGCGCCACCGCCGACGCGAAAGCACGACATCGTGCAACAAAGAAATTCTCCGCAAAAAACTTTGGTTGAAGTGAAAACTAACTGAAGCAAAGCCTTCTGCGTGCCAGGCAGGTGTTCTACCTCAGAATTACACTAGGAATTTGCGTATCAGAAGTGTAGAATCATGCTAGGCGACAATAGATGGGCAATAAACAATTAACAGGTGGTTTGTACACCAACCCAATACAAAGCGCTGAGATATATTTAATCATCGCCCTGCCGTGGTGGTCTTGTGGCTAAGGTACTGGGCTGCTGATCCGCAGGTCGCGGGATCGAATCTCGGCTGCGGCGGCTGCATTTCCAATTGAGGCGGTAATGTTGCAGGCCCATGTGCTCAGATTTGGGTGCACATTAAAGAACCCCACGTTGTCGAAATTTCCGGAGCCTTCTACTACGGCGTCTCTCATAATCATATGGTGGTTTTGGGACGGTAAACTCCGCATAATAATCAATATTTAATCATCACCATCAGCAAAATAGTCTACAAAATGGGCCGTTGCCCAAGTTTTCTTGGAGCCACCTTACGAATGCATTTAGGAGTGTTCCCTGATCCGCCAGAGAAATATTCACGGTGTTGTTAGCACTGCACAATCGTATTCGTTCCAGAAAATGGAGAATAGTTTTAAATGGCCCATGTAGCCCGAACAGGCGTGCGTGTCCTTGTCGCACGGTCGAGTCATCCACCAAGAACCGAAACCAGGCTATAAATTCAAATGATGCATTGCACAGCACAAGGTTAAGCTTTCGCATTCTAATTTTTAACGTAAAGCTGGAGCGTCTGCCAAGATTTTTTGTTTTTGTTTTTTTTTCCTCCCGTGATACTACATTCTCTTCGGATAGCCCTGAAAAAACGAGCATTAATTTTATGAGCGTGACACACGCACCTTTCTTTTAAATTTTCACGCAAGCACGATATTCTCACCTAATATGTGCGTAATCGTTGAAAGCTATTATATACATATATATATATATATATATATACATATATTTGCGTGTTTGTGTAGGGGGTGGCGAGGTTTAGGCTCTATCAGTGAGTAAGCCTTTATGATTTTTTTTCTTTTACACAGATGAAATGATGGCACATTTTTGCTTTAGCGTTACCTATCTGGATAATTATACCTCAATCCAAAAGAGAGTTGGCAAAACAAAACATATCTAGTTTATGTGCATGTATTATGTGAATGTGTATTACCAGGCAATTCACTCCACGTCAACTAGAAAATATGCTGTGACATTAAGAACTAGTTGACTGGCCATGTCTCATAAGTGTTGCTTCAAAAAGAATGTTCATTAAATAAACTGAAGTGTAGAAAAAAACGAGGGCTTCTTCATGTAAGCACCCAATAAATATTTCAGGAACGGTACACGTGTAACTGACAAAAATACATCAGATGTGTTATAAAATTTGCTTTTCTGGTAATTTATTGATAGGTCTCAGCTTCTAAATATTATGTTGTTTTGAAATGCATCCCACAATATCTGAGGAACGAATTTTTGAGAATAACAGTGCCTAATTTTGACATTTTGAATATGTCTGAAGCGTCCAGGTAAGATAGAAAAAGAGGTTTCCTCAGGACATTTTTAGTCTCAAGTGCTTATAATGTTTTAGTCAGTTTCTGTTGGATGTTTAAAGCATATGATTTTGTTATAAAGGCTGTGTCGGGAATCATGCTGAATTTGTTTCTGAATTTAGAGCCATTACTTCATTTTGCGGTGAACAGCTGGCGAATACAATAATGCGAGAGATATTAAATCCAACGTGCCTACAAAACTTTTCATGGTTTTATAGTTTGCGGAGGGAGTTGGCTCATGTCCATAAAATGAAAGCACAGCAAAAACAAAATTAGCTGTTTCTTAGCTCCGCTAAGCCTGCATCTTATACGACCGACTGTTGAGTTTTGCAGACACGTAATGCAGCCTGTCGGTGTCGTTTGCGGCAGGTTCACAGAGAGCGCAGGAAAAAAACGCGGCCACCAGCGTCCTTACCGCCAAGCTCGCCTTAACTGGACAATGCAAAGAGAGCTGTCCACAAGAGAACTACGCACGTTTACTCCCTTTCGTAGTTGTTGGGCACTTCTCTTTCGTTGGGGTTGAGACACGGTTTACTTAAAATTAAGGGCCTGCAAGGTACTTTCGGCAATTCAATCTCGCTTGAGAAAAGTCGGAATCCTATAAAGCTAACTGTGCGTACAATGCGAAAGATGTCTAAGCTGTTTCGGCAAACTGCGACTCGCAATTTAAGTGCAAGCGAGCATCGCATGACATCGAGTTCAAGGCAAGGACTTTGACGTGCGTCCTGTAATGCCTAAATGCACACATTTTGGCATACACATGTTGCCAAAGCGTTGAACTGCATGCACGAGCAAAGTATCTTTCTATCAGTGTACGAAACTCGCTTTGTCTGGCACGAATCGATCCGGTAATATTCTTTGCAGTTGCTTTCTCCGTTCATCTCTCGCTTCCTGTGCGTTCAAATGCTTTATTGTGCGTCCTAGAATGTTCTGTTGACAGTCGTCTTCAGTTTGTATATACTTCAAATGCGAATACATTCGTTTCCACTTTCTAGCTGTGAAACGAAGCACAATAATAAAGCCTCCGAGATAGCTCCGGCAACCACGGATACCAACGGCAAGAAAAACCTGATTGTGAAAGGACTTACGTGGTCGCATTTGCCAGTTAAAGCCGGCTGGAACTTAGAGCCTTCAATGACTACGTACGCGATGTATTGTGGTGGCAACCGCCTTCAATAATCAGTGGTCGTGGCGTGTGCGATCTTTATGGCACGCGTCACCAGTTTACTGATGCATGGCGTGCTACGAGGTCAGAGCCTCTGTTGAGCTTCATAATCAATGTTACCACAGTTCACTGTGAACGCTACTCAGAACAATAACTGGAGACCTGGCCTACATCATCAAAATTTCTTATACGACCAGCTGGGCAGAACGCGAGTAACTCGTCTACCGAACAGTATCGCAAAGGCCCGTATCAAGCGCCCTCGCCATTCTGCTTCACGACAGCTACGTAAATCCGTTAAACTGAAGCCCTTTACGTCCATGGCGATTCACAACACAACAGTATTGTCGACTGTGGTATTTTTTTGTAGAGCACACAGCTGTTGTGTCTGCTCTTGTTTTTGCCGTCATTCTGGCGGATCAATCAGCCGTCACGTCATGGCGGTTGGCTGACGCGTCCGACTAGCGGAGAAAAGTTCAAAGCTCCTTTTATGAGTGTGCAGCACAATAACACCCTGAATCGTTGTTTGGCCTACACTAGTTGCACCTGGTCGCGCAGCAAACTCTGCAAGGGTGTATGGTTTCGCACTACCCAAAACTGCGTTGACAGGTGGTGCTACATGTCTGAAACTCCAGAGTCTGACGTGTAGGCTTCTTAACCACCAACAATCGCTTACACTCGTAAACTCTTCAGCTAGCAGATGCGTGTACTTCTGGTAATTTGTGACCTATGGGTGAAAGCATATTTATTTACCTTAGACTTTTGGAGAACAAGCTTCTATTACTAAAAGATTCTAACCAACCTGTTTGCTGGCCCAGATGGCACTTACTTTAAGACATATTTTTGCTATAAATTAAAAAAAAATCACATCGTATCCTACGTAGGGAATCAATGAGTGACATGTGGAGCAGTGCACGGATACAGACTTAAAGTTTCGTTCATCACAGGCACCTAGCCCGAAGTTAACGTGTCCTCGCAGGTGGAGCACACCATGAATTAACAGCAGTTTCTGTTGCCGTTGCTCGTCCCGAACTATTTTTCGAGCATGCCACACGGGTTCATCGCAAACTCACGTGGGCGCACGTGGGTTCACCACGCATCGTCAGAATCTTGTTCCCCGACGTCACCACATCATTGCTGCAAGAGTGTAAGGAAGTGTAACTAAAGCAAAGCCGCTGTCGCCTGACACCAACTCCGGCAGTACAATTACATTTTTAGCAATATTCCGCTGCTTGCTACGCCGCGATACCAAACGCCCGGCCTACCACCATGGCACAGCTTCCGTGACACAAGCTGGAATCACCCGAGACGCTTCCATTAATTACGTTCAATCATCTTATTTACAAGGTACTCTAAAGCTTCTTAAGGTTTTTTTTTAAAGGCGATTGTCTATCTTGGGGACCTTGGTCAGCCACGTTTCGACGAGGTCATTTTCTTGACCAGTGCCACAGTATTCGGTGGCGGCGATAGGTCTGTATCTGTATTGCATGGACACTCGAGGATAGCGTGGGGCAACATGTCAGGTACACCGCAAATCGGGCAAAGATATTCGTGTAATGCTAGCGACGGTCTGTGCATTAGTATACCACGTGTCGAAGTGTTGCTTTCAAGTCTTTTTAGTAAGGTGCTGTCCTCTTTGTTGAGCTTCGAGTGTGGTTGTGGTACACTCTGCGTGCCAGCCTATGATGCTGCAGTATTGCAGAGTAGGTGATAGGTACAAAGTAAGCCTCGGCGGACGCAGTCCTGCCATCTAGAAAGCGAGAAGGGGTAGCCCGGTAGGCATGATCGCGGGCCGCGGCGTGAGCCAAATCGTTCCTTTCGAGCTCTTCCTGCCCTGGAAACCATGTTACGATGATGTTCGGCATCGTAGAGCTGTGGTGCTTCAATAACTGGAGTGCTTTGGTAGACACATGGCGTTTGCAGTAATTTTGCATTTCTGCTTGAGATTGATTGATTGATTTGGGGGGTTTAACGTGCCAAAACCACGATTTGATTATGAGAGATGCCGTAGTGGAGGGCTCTGGAAATTTTGACTACCTGGGGCTCTTTAACGTGCACCCAAATCTGAGTACATGGGCCTACAACATTTCTGCCACCATCGGAAATGCAGCCGCCACAGCCGGGATTCGATCCCGCTACCTGCGGGTAAGCAGCCGAGTACCTTAGCCACTAGGCTACCATTGCGGGTCATGGCTGCTTGAGAATATGTAAAGACCACAGCTGCATTCAAGCGCGTGGTAGAAACAGTTTCTGGTTTTCGGGCGTGAAGTGGGTCAGATGCGAGCTCAACGCCAAAAAAATCAATGACACTGAAAGCGCAGGTGGCTCTATAGGAACACTTGGCTGCATCTGTATAGCTGTAGCCTCCGAATTTCGGCAGGCACTCGTGTTTGCTTCGTTTTTTTTGTTGTTGTGATGCGTGGCATGCATATTGCGCGGTATTCGTCCAATGCTGAAAGATACGTAAACAGAGGCTTAGACTTTTGACAAGGAAATAGATCAACGATATTCAAAGCCTAAAACAAGCTAACTGGTCATGGTACAGATAAGACATATTTCAACGCCCATAAAAGAAAAAGATTGCTTCTTGTTTTAGGCATATTAGGCATAACTAAATGCCTGAATACTCAACTTTCAATAATATTTCAAAAGCAAGTAAAAATATTTAACACAATGTAACGCAAGGAAAAAGTCATAAAACACACACTTCAGAATTTTGTGCGTTTGAAAATAAGAAAACAAGTTACACTGTTATTCAAAAAAACCTGTCTGTGTGATGCCTGGTAAAATAGCGGAGCAACTTCTAACACTGAATATTATGCTTATAGTTCCAAAGAATATAGCACTGCATGGCAACATGCTTATGGCTTGAAATATAATTGAAACATATGAACATCATTGTAGCGGAGTCAGAAAAATAGTCAGTTCATCTATAGGTGTTTTCGACCACATGTGGCCCTGCTGTTTCCTTATCCTGTGCACCTGGTCGCCAAAATTGAGAACTGACACAAGGAATATCAGACAATAGAGATTATTTTTCCGCGTGACATGTTTTTTTTTCACGCAAGTAGCGTGATACGATTGCATGTGATTGTGCCTAATACTTTTTGTTAGTACTAAATGTATGTGGTAATACAAGTAGTAGTGAAAAATGTGTAATGACTCACTTTTTTCGAAAGACAGTATTTTGAAGCACTGCATGAGGAACACTTTTCAGAGCAGTAATTGCCTAAATCGGTAAGCTCCCCTATTTATACCACACGTATACCCACGCTTGATACAATATGGAAGATCACTCATTATTTCACCCTTATACTTGATACTCACGTGTATTCGTACTAATGCATTATTAATTCGAAGTTTAGATTTTTTTATCATAAAACCTGCCATAAACGCTCATATATGACTGTCCTGATGTATGCAAGAATAATATTCTGTCGACTACATTTAGAAACAATATAGTAGGCATTTTCGCGCAACAATTTCAACCCTTATATTAAAATTACCCGACCAGCTTCACTGCTTGAGAAGTTGATTAATAAGTCAGAGAGGATCAGTAATTAGGCAGAATTTGCGAAATAGCATACCTTACTTCATGTAATAGTCAGTAACAATCTTTTAGTTGAGTCGACATAGCGTGCATCGAAATGGCTATAGGCACTAGCAAGATTTCAAGCTGGAGCAACCTGCAAATAACAATGTGCCTGTACAGTGGTGCCGGTTGGGTTAAAGCTTCTGAAAGTTAGCACAAGGGTATTTAAAACAATGAGTAGCCGAACGCTGAGGTTATCACAGGGCAGTAAACAAAAGCTGATTGTGCGGTGAGAATTTAACAGCAGAAAGATACTTTCTCTACGAAGTGAACCATTGCGGTCAAAATTAGAGTGAGTAAGAGGCCAGCCACATTTACACGACCTATATCAACCCAACCACTACTAATGCGACAGTGCAGCCAGCCACAATACAAGCAACTCGTGTTTGCAAAGTATGGTAATCAACATGATAAAACTTCGTAAGCAAAAAACAGCGATAATTGTGCAATTGACATCTCTGTGGCGCCTTTACAGAAGTGCCTTTTCCTAGTGAACTTTCAGAGAGCTTTTTTTGGGTAGAGGTAAGCATAAATAAATGAAGAAAAGCTGATCCACAATACAACTTGGTGGGAATCGCTTATGATGGCTGCTCGAATTTGTTTTACGTCATCAAAAACAAAGTGAATCTGCCACCTCTAGAATAAGAACGAAAGCGTGGCGCCAATTACAATTCAATTGCGTGTAATCCATCCGCGAAGTAATGCGAATACTGTAAGCACTCTTGTTTCTTCTTTTTTCCTTTCATTGAAGCATAGATGTTGGAGAAGCTGATAATTGGCGTTTACGGTTTACTTCTCCTCATATCAGCACTCAATTCAGGTAAGAGAACATGCTTCGTTAAATAAGCTAGAAAAGGCAGAAATTTATTGATTGTTTCAAGTTTCATTTTTCTGAGGATCATTCACGAGAGCACGAATATGCTTTCGCTTTCAATTTGAAGTCTATGTGTTCTTTTATCATTAACTATCTCACATACGAATAAATTGTTATTTTCCTGTTGAACCAATTATCTTATACAAAAACTTATTTCAAACGCATAACTTAAGGACCTATAGGGATAGTTCAATGCGAAAAACAATCACGACCATAATCCAACCATTGCGTTAAAAAAACATCCGTTTCCTACGTTTGACAGGCGTGACACTGCTTCCTCACGTACTGTTGCAATGCACCGAATGTGCTTCCTGCTGAATCAGCTATGTGCTTTGATGTATGCATTTGTTGCACAAGCATCAAAAACAAAAACAGGAACCAAATATATATGATAGGATGTCATACCCTTCTGGTGTATCATTATATAATTCCGGGTAAACACAATTAAAATCTTTCTAGTGCAGTTCTACGAGACATTTAGGCGCCTAGTTAAACCACTAAAGTTATATTCACAGGAACTTTACATATTTTCGTATTGTTGAAATGAAAAGAAGAGTGTCACGAATATTGAAAAGAGTGTCGTGGTGCTTGGGAAAGCATGAATATAACTTCATATTTTACCAAAAAATCAAAATTTTTGGCAAGAGGGAGAGTTGCTTTTCAGTGACTTGTCACGAGGCGTCTGAGGTCACCGGAAGGCTACAGCTCGCAGCATAGTAGCAGCAGCTACCCGTTTGCTGTCAGTCGCAGGTGTTTTATGTAATGATGGCTGAATTGTCAACCAGCGACTCTGAAAGCAGTTTCTGTTATTTAGGTGGCGTGCAAGATGCAAGTTTTGAAAACCCAGTGAACTGTAGTGATAATGTTCATTGCGGCGAGGTTGGCTTCAACGTGCTGAGTGACCAACTTTAAAATGAATTTAAAATACTTTGTACAGGTTCCAGGTTTTGGGGTGTGAAGAGCGTCAATAGTGCCTACCGTAAGACCGATAGATCTACCTTTTGCGGTACTTCCAAATTGTCAGGCTTTTTTTTTTTTAAGTGATGCACGAAACGAACGACTCTTGCTCGACAGAGTATAACCTAATATTTTAGCCAAAGCTAAAATTTACGTCAGCATTCAAGGTTCGGTGTTACTCTCAGCAAGTCACGCTCGGGTAGACTTTGGCATGTGCTGTGGTAAATTGACTTAGTGGTTCTTGTACTGCAGAACAGCTGTAATCTTTTTATAGCTTGCGGTTCCTGAACAATCGTAACAGTAAAGATATAATATATTGTAATAATTATATAGTTATAATGATTGAGAGGCTTCCTATGGACAGTTCCGCATTTACTTGTCTGATTGTGGTCTTGGCTGTTGGAACCTCACAACAGTATTTCTACTGTACTTCGTGAAGTTCTTTCAATCCCTTTTTTTTATTCACAGTTGGCTCACTTTGCATCGGTATGCGATGCCCATACCGATACAAACTAAGCTGCATGCTTCAGTGCGGCATACAGATAAGGCGCTGCGGTGAGTACCACATCGGACTGCGTGATATGAGCTCTATAGAATATTTTCCTGAAAGTAGGCAACGCACAATGACACACACGCAGCAAGCAAGACCTCTGCTATTGTGTGAACGTTACAAAGCCTGAAGCATGAAAACAGTCGTGGAATCTTGGGATATGTTCTGATCTCGTGCTTCTTGATATTTTACCGTTATTCAATAACATGCAGTAATACCGTCAATAAATTTTTTCGCAAATTTAGTTCAAAACTCTTCTTCACCACGTTGCATGTAGTGCGAACAAAAATGCTAAGGTTAAAAGTAAGTGCATTCCAACGGCCACAAGCAAGTACTTTAGAGTGTAAGTGCGCACGAAAAGTAATCTCACTATTATGGCGTTTTCTTATTCAAACACCCATGTTCGCAGTGTGTTTGTCGATATGTAAAGTTCATTTGATTCATTTGAAGTATTGCCTGTATCTAAATTTTTCACAAAATTACGTATATGAATATTACGACTACATTACTCGAAATTTTGTGTATATATGTCGAGTCCTCGAATCAAAAAAGTTTCATTTGCAAGTCTTATTTTGTGATGGAAAGGAAACAGGCATTTCTGGTTTTTGTGCAATTGGTGACATGATGTTTTAAGCACGAACCTCCCTAAGCCGTGGGTCGTGCATCCGCGATGTATGTAGTAGTAGTAGTAGTAGTACTATTAGTAGTAGTAGTAGTAGTAGTAGTAGTAGTAGTAGTAGTAGTAGTCGTAGTAGTAGTAGTAGTAGTAGTAGTAGTAGTAGTAGTGGCTGTGGCGGCTGCATTTCCGATGGAGGCAGAAGTGTTGTAGGCCCATGTACTCAGATTTCGGTGCACGTTAAAGACCCCAGGTGGTCAAAATTTCCGGAGCCCTCCACTACGGCGTCTCTCATAATCAAATAGTGGTTTTGGGACGTTACAACCCACAAATCAATCAATCAGTAGTAGTAGTAGTAGTAGTAGTCATTGTAGTGCTTGGTAGCCGCCTCCCCAGCCGGAATAGAGGAGCGGCACGAGCACACTCTTTTGAAATGAGGAAAAAGGCCGCGCATGTTCTTCATAAATAAAAAGATATTTGTTTGTGACGAAACAACCTACAAAAACGAGTATCAATGACTTAATCTGCAATAAAGTTTGTGTTAAATTTAAGGTTTCAAAAAACTAGTAATAGAAGGATGAACTTTGTGCACTATTTGACCAGAAAAAGTTGCCACGTTAAGCTCACTGGATGTAACCTCCTTGGTTTTAGCAATGTTTAGGGAGGCCGCAGGGCCATGAACCAGCGGCGGTGAAAGGCGGGAACTAGCCACAAAGCGCAGGCTGTAACAGGGTGCACGCGAGCCACTTTCCTACTCTCGCCATGCTATACCTCTTGTTTAGTCCTTCGAATTTCCGCTCCATGGCGGTACCTCTATATGAAGAATACACGATGAAAAGACGTGAGATGGCGGTACTTGGAGAGTTCATTAGATGGGCAGACGGATGCACGTGCGGACGGACACACAAACGGAAGCGCGGACGGACACACGAACGGACGGAAGCAACAAAAAAAAACAGACGGAAGCGCGGACTCACGGATGATTCGCCCCACTCATCATCATGCATTCCGTAGAAATGCTGGAAAAAAATTACTGAAGAGGAAAGCGTGAAGTAATGAAGCAGGTTTGGAAGCTTTCAGCCTGTACGAGAACCGCAGTAACTCCCCGGCCGTAGTAACACACCCTGGTCATCCTTATTTTTATTCCGATTCTACATGTTGCACAAAGCATCCAAACCAGTTAACATGGGGATAGCAGTTACACAACGGCAAGGGATTAAAAAGGTCAAGAGATGAAGTGATATGTCCTTATGACGATTAGGTGTTTTATATTAGGTCTGTTTTGTCTGATTCGTCAACGTGAAGCTGATGCGCGTACAGCTTTATGGCATCTGAAGGAGTAGCGGATGCTGAATTCCAGCGGAAAAATTTAACCCAAATAAAAACTCCTGACTTCTACGCACCTAGAAAGCCACTGTCGTTAGGCGCAAGTGTACGGTAGATGTTTCTGAACGTTCCGCTTGAGACAATGAATTAAACCATTTAGAACTTCCACCCTTGCGCAGATAAATTCTCACCCACCACAGTACCTTTTGTTTATTGTGTTCTACTGGTTTTCCACACGACACTCGTTTGAATGCCGGTCATGGCAGCCACATTTTTCATAAAGGTGATGATGTTTGAGGCGCGTGAACTGAAACTTCGTTCCTGTTATAGAACCCCACGTGGCTGAACTTCTTCGGACATTCCACTTCACCGTCTCTCACAATCACATCAGGGTTTTGGACGTTATACCGTTGAGAATTTTTGAACAGACAAATTTTTAACTACAGACAACTGTGTGAAATCACAGTATCAAACCTCCACAGCGGATTGGTTGATGATGCGATGTTCAAAAACAGAACGTAGAACAAGTAACCTTGCACAAGCATGATGTTAAATCCAAACCACTCTTCCGCTCGCGCATCTTCACACACTGATTGCATTTGTGCATCAGCAAAACAGGTCTTCAAAAATGTTTGTTACATTTCCCCCAAATCGGAAAGTCGATCAAATGCGAAGCATTTCTCAGCATACTGTAATCCCTCGAAGTGTTCTTATCTATCTATCTATCTATCTATCTATCTATCTATCTATCTATCTATCTATCTGTCTGTCTACCTATCTATATATCTGTCTGTCTGTCTGTCTGTCTGTCTGTCTGTCTGTCTGTCTGTCTGTCTGTCCGTTCGTCTGTCTGCATTTGGTGGCTCTCCAGGTTCCCTGCTTAGCTTTTGAATGTTCGCATTATTTTTGACTCCATGGTTAAAAAAACGTGCTGTGGTACATTGACAAACTACAAACCAATAGTATGAAACAAATTTAAACAAACTCAAGAGTAAATATTGTTGAAGAGAGAGAGTGAGAGAGAGAGAAAGGAAAGGCCGGGAGGTTTACCAGATATTGGCATCTGGTTTGCTACCCAGCGCTGGGGGCGGGGAAGTAGGGGCAAAAAAGAGGGGTTAGATAGAGAAAAAAAAACGCACGCGCACTCATAAAAAAAAACGAAAACACACACAGAAAGGGCGTCCTAGCTACAACCGTTCAGTAAGGCCGGTCGATCGCAAAAAGTGTAGTAGCGCTTTCAGGACCCTCTTCTGTGAAGTCGCATATTGACGATACTGCAGAATTCCCTGCTCCGACAGAGCTTGATCATCTAATTTGTTGAGTTCTTTGCGAAGGCATAGTCGTTGTTTACTATACGCTAGGCAGTCACAAAGAATATGTTGGATTGTTTCCTCTTTGCCACAGTGGCCACAGGCTGCGGTGTGGGCCATCCCAATGCGGAAAGCGTAGGCGTTGGTAAACGCAACGCCCAACCGCAGCCGTCATAACAGGGTCTGGTCGGCTCGGCAAAGCCTTGACGGGACTTGAAGGCTTAGCGTAGGGTCGAGCGAGTACAGTCGGGCATGCTTAAAGTGTGGCTGATTCCATTGCGATGTGGTTTGCCGGTGAGCAAGTCTGCGGAGCTCTCGTGCAGCATCCGTCCTAGAAAGTGGTAGTCGCAGTTTATGATCTTCTGTGTGGGCTGAGCGGGCAGCTTGATCGGCCCGTTCATTGCCGATGATTCCGCAGTGACTGGGCAACCACTGAAATGTAATTTGGTGTCCTTTCTCAGTCAGGTGGTGCATAACCTCTGCTATCTCTAGTACCAGCTGTTCGTGTGGTCCACGGCGTAAGGCTGATAGTAGAGACTGCAGTGCCGCCTTCGAGTCGAAGAAAATAGTCCACTTGCATGTAGGTTGATCAACTACAAATTGCAACGCGGCACGAAGTGCTGCCAATTCTGCTGCCGTTGATGTTGTTGCGTGAGATGTCTTGAATTTATTTGTCGTGGCCGACCATGGTATCACTACTGCTCCTGTAGAGCTGTCTGGCTGAACCGATTCGTCAGTGTAGATATGTGTGGAGTCTTGATATTTCTCATACAAGCGAAGTAGTGTGAGCTGTTTAAGAGCCGGTGACGACAAATTGGCCTTTTTCTGGACGCCAGGTATGTTAATAATAATCATTGGTTGAGCGAGGCACCATGGCGGAGTCACAGGTCTAGCGGCAGGAGAGAACGAAGTTGGGATCGACTCACCATATGCGGTCACTGTTTTGCAGAAAGATGTGCATGGTCGGACCACTGGTAGAGAGGCTAGGTGATGTCGAGGGGTTCGAGGCAAGGTGTCATATACGTGTCCTCAGCACGTCCACATTAATGTGGGTCTTGATGAGGTTGTCCCTTGTGATGGCGATAGTTGCCACTGTTGACGCACTTTATGGCAAGCCTAAACATATACGGAGTGCTTAAGCCTGGGCACTTTGAAGCATTCGTATGCTTGTTTTACTTGCGTTGGTTAACACAGGTAGGCTGTACTGAAGGAAACCAAGAAAAAGAATTCTGTATCGTCGCAACATAGCAGTTGTGGACATTCCCCAGTTCTTTCCAGCGAAGAACTTGAAAAAATGGCAGATGCCTGTCAATTGCCTTTTCATGTATGATACATGTGAGCTCCATGAGAGGTCTCTGTCAATTATAACACCTAGGAACTTGAATGATCGGAGGTGACGTAATCTTTCGCTGTTTATCAGAACGCTGTAGCTATGCATTGGTTTGCGCGTAAATGCCACAAGTGCACATTTTTCAGAGGAAATTTCCAGACCTCGTTGACGGAGGTTAAATAGCAACTTGAGGGGCAGCTCCCTGAATGCGCGCTCGCAGCTGTAGACGTGTTACTGCAGACGTCCAAACGCAGACGTCGTCCGCGTACATTGACAATCTGACAGTACTTGGCAGATGCTTATTGAGAGCTATTAGCGTCAGGTTGAATAGTACAGGGCTAAGTATGCCACCCTTGGGAACACCACGATTGATGTAATGTAGCGAAGTGTCACCATCCTCGGTTCTCACGAAAAAGGATCATTCAGAGAGACAGCTGCGTAGCCACTGAAACATCCGACCACCCACTCCTACATCCTTGAGAGCGGTGAGGACAGCTTCATGTGTGACGTTATCGTACGCCCCTTTAACATCAAGAAATAAAGAAGCGCAGAGACGCTTACGGCCTTTTTCGTGTTGCACGTAGCTGACCAGGTCTATGACGTATCAATTGATGACCGGCCACGGCGAAATCCTTTCATAGCGTCCGGGTAGATGTTGTGATGCTCCAGGAGCCATTATAGCCGTCCAAGTACCATCCTCTCCATCACTTTACGCAAGCAACTAGCCAGTGCAATCGGGCGGTATGATGTGAGCATCAATGGTGACTTGCCAGACTTCAGTAATGGTACCAAACGGCTGGTCTTCCACTTAACTGGGAGGGTGCCCTCTCGCCACGAATCGTTGTAAGTCTCAAGGAGGGCACTACTCGCACACTCACCAAGGGGACACAGTGCTCTGTATGATATTCCATCAGGCCCGGGTGCTGATGATCATCTACACAAAGCCAGTGCTGCTTTAAGCTCATGAATAGAAAAAAATTGGTCCATGTGGTGATCGTGTGATGCCGTGCCACCACGTCAGAGCGCGGAGATGTTGGGATCTGCGAGTTGACCAGATAAGTTGGCCCAGAACTCTTCTGCCACGTCGACCTCATGTGGTGATCGTGTGATGCCGTGCCACCACGTCAGAGCGTGGAGATGTTGGGATCTGCGAGTTGACCAGATAAGTTGGTCCAGAACTCTTCTGCCACGTCGACCTCCGATCTCTGTTGAGAGAAGGCTAGAGCCTTGAATAGAGACCGCTGAATGGGAGCTGTCCGGAGCCCTCTTATTGTCCTCCACAAGTGTGATAAAGGCTTGCGAGGATCTAACGAAGCGCAGAAGGCTGCCCAACGTTGTGACTCTAGCTTGTCAATGCGGCGTTGTATCTTCTTCTGAAGACGTCTCGCGATTCGTAAATCGTCGTTGCTTTCGTGCGTCGGTACCTTCGTTCCGCATGCCGTCGAAGAGCCCGAAGTCGTTCTAATTCCACATCAAATTCGGTTGCTCTTGAAGAGCATGTGAGGGTGCACACTGTGTCTTGCACTGGGGACTTGATCACCTCTTCTAAGTCAAATGAGGTGTTCTCTTGACAGCGTTCTTCCATGAGAGATTCAATTTTGGTTCAGTCCACTATTTGGATAGTTTCACGTACCTTGCAAGGTGTTTCTATGTCCGCAAACCATCCGGCACATCTGACGAGACCTCGAGAAACGAAAGCCAAGTCAAGGCAACTGCTGTATCCAGGACCACGTAAAAATCTTGGGCTGCCATCATTTAACAAGCACAGCTTGTTGTCTAAAGCAAACGTTATCAGACTTCTACCTTTTGCGCTGATCTTCGGGCTCCCCCATAGCGTATGGTGGGCGTTGAAGTCTCTGATGATCACCTATGGGCCAGGAGTGGATGATAGGATGTTTCCTAGTCTTCTGTGGTCAAATCTACTTGATGGCGACAGGTATGCACCGACAACAGTGACAATAAGACCCTTTTTCTTCACTGTTAAGCATATATATTGGTTATCGTTGTCAGGTGGTACAGGCTGCCGAATGTAGGTCAGGTCACGTCGAATAAACAGCAGGACCTTGTTGTTTCCACTATAGCAAGCCGACATAAATGATTCGTATCCAGAGGGTCTAATAGCGCTCGATAAATTTGGCTCGCAGATGACGATGATGGGAAACATATCGGTGGAAACGAACCGACGGAAATCTGCAATGCGTGATTTCCGTCCCCGTGCATTCAGCTGAAAAATTGTTGCTTTTTTGACCTCTTCCCTGAAAGACAGTGGCTGGTGGGCCATTATCTACTCAGGAGCCGCCAGTACTGGACTCAGAGCGTCCAGTACTTGAAGTGCACTTCTTGCTTACGTTGTGCGCATGTTGTTTAAAACCGTGCGAATGGCATTAATTATGGGTCGTAGAAGAGCAATCACTTGCTTATCCAAGTTCCGCTGCTCCTCTGTTGTCGCAGCTTGCTCTGATAAACCTATGCGATGTCATAAGTGCCAGAAGATCGACCATGTGCAGGGAGCGTGCAGGAACTCCGAAGTGTGCCCCCGATGCTCAGAACCACACACCGAGGACAAATGCAGCGCAACCATACTAAAGTGCCCTAATTTTCAAGGTGCCCACAGTGTATCTTCCAAAGACTGTCCACGCATAAAGAAGGAGTTTACTTTTCTTAGACAAATGGTGCGAGACAGCTTTACCTACAAAGAGGCTACGGAAAAAGTCTGACGTAGACGAAGACGTCACCATCGAAGATCTTCGCGAAGAACACAGTCAACTACAAGAAGTAAGTCAACGCATTTGGGAATGGCGCCCATTGCAGGGTACACCGCGGCGAACGCAGACGATGGAAGAGAAAAAACAAGTAGATCTCTCTCTACTGAAGAGTGGCCGCCACTTACGCGCACGCAACTGGTGGAAGAAGCACATCAGAAGCCGCATTCGTTGAAAAAAAGGTGGAACGTATATGTCCCCAAGGCCTTCTTGAAAACCTCCGCAGATCCCACGTACTTGGAAACCGACGTTATGCGAAGCATGCCGCGAAGAGAAGGTGACCATGTTGTAATTTTCTTATTGAGCGACACGTCATGAAATAACGCTGATTATGTGTGCAAACGTTGCACGCACCGACATATGCTGAAGAGTTCCAGATGTTTATATAGCCAGTTGTTTGCCCTTGGGCAACGATGCCAATTGGAACATGCGTATTAGCATTACCAGAAGCTGATATGAAGCGCTGATACACGAGAGGATGCTGGCCCTGGACACTGCTACATAAATCAACTTCAGCGGATGGCAACTAACCACAACAGATACTAACCCGACGTGGTGGCCGTATTAAAGGAGTACAAATGTAATGTTTGGAAAAGTGGGTAGGCAGCACTGCGACCCCTATTGACGTTTCACGAAGATTAGCGTCTATTTGAAAAGAAGTTCCGAGACCTGGCGTAGCTCTTTGGTAAAATATTTCATTGCCGCGCAGAAGGCTTGAGTTCAATTTCAGTTGAGACTCTGGCATTTATTCTTTGCATTGGTCGTGTCGACGCTACCGATGTCAGGTATTTCGTAACACTCGCGCATTAAAATTTCACTTGCGTGTTCTCGTCGTTCCTAGGTAGATACCAAGTGTCGACCAACTGTGGCATATACCCGCATACCAGCGGCACATACGCGCCCATGGGGATGTGCCTTTTTTACTACCGAAAAGTGTTTGACGACCCACATGACAGAATTGTGACCTTATTGATGTCTTTTCAGCATTACAGATTCACCAAACCATCTTACCCTTCCATGCTATTTTGTTTCGCGCCAAGTTAAGGTGGTAACCACGTGAGCATCCGAAGGGAAGTGGATAGATAGATAGATAGGTAGATAGATAGATAGATAGATAGATAGATAGATAGATAGATAGATAGATAGATAGATAGATAGATAGATAGATAGATAGATAGATAGATAGATAGATAGATAGATAGATAGATAGATAGATAGATAGATAGATAGATAGATAGATAGATAGATAGATAGATAGATAGATAGATAGATAGATAGATAGATAGATAGATAGATAGATAGATAGATAGATAGATAGATAGATAGATAGATAGATAGATAGATAGATAGATAGATAGATAGATAGATAGATAGATAGATAGATAGATAGATAGATAGATAGATAGATAGATACGTTAAATGTCGTCAAAGTTCCCTAAAAATGATTCGCATATAAAAACTATGCCTGGAACGTCGGTCCGTTTTGAGTTGGGAGCTTCCTGCGAGCTCGCTATTTCTGAGGCAATGCCTCCTGTCTGCATGTGAATGCTCGCCTCCATACGGCTCTGTCACGTGACATTACCGTACCGTTCTGTCAGGTGACATCATGGCTGCTCGGAGGCAACTGTGAGAGCGTGCTGTGTTTGCAGGGGAGTGGACGCCTTCTTACCGGCAAGGGAAGGCAAAATCCGAGAGTAGTGCAGCACGTTCGTGGCTCATGTTTCAGGCATAGGTTTTTGGTGTCCCACGTCTGATGAGGGTGTTTTCAAAAATGTGGTAAAACACAGTCCACCTGTTTCATGGAGGCAATATGTCGCGATTGCCTAACCGGGTGTTTTGGGATGAAATGGCTGGAACATGTCGCACAGATCATCACTTTTCACATTGTGCAGAGGAAAGTTTTGATGATTATGAAGATCTAACTTAAATGAATGTAGCCACCTGCAGCTCAACTTTAAACAAGCCGTGTTGATTTTTCAAAAAAAAAATCACCGAGGTGGTGGGCAAAGTGCAAATAAGTAATATGCTCGATAACTTCGGGACCTATGCGTGTAAGTCATTTTCTGTGGTAACCTGAACAAACACAGAGCCTGACGCGTGATGCGTAGAGTATTGGTTACTCCTAATATACAAGTTTGCAATAAAAAAAGAACGAAGCGCTGAAGTACTCTTTATGAATTCGAGAATTTACAGTAATACGTGATGGTGGCCTTGTCTTGAGAACATAGAGCACTTGCTAGTAATGCTGTGAGTGTGTGGAATCGTGGAAATCATTTGCTTTAGCTTTAAGCAACACCGGTTGAGATTACTAAATTCGCATGACAGCATATTTCAAAGTTCTCGTGAAAGGACACAGCCAAAACATTTGATGTTTCCATGCAGTTCCTAGAGGAGAGCACTGCCGTGATGCGTGGAGATCATTGTGTCCTAAGCCTCTCTATAAACTGTCGTGCATTAGAACTCGAGCACCTACTACCTGCGACTGCCAATGCAGTAAGTAAACGTTTCACGCACTTTTGTTACATATTGTGAAAACTAAAATCCTTTTTGTTTTCTATTTTTGCTCAGAAATATTCCCAGCCCACGATCTCCTTCCTGTCTGAACCCTTTATAAAAAATGCGCAGACCAAACTTTTTAAGTCAACATTGCCGTAGCAAGCAGCATAAAGCCTTTTTTCTTATCAGGAACACTTGTGCACTGATTTCTACCATTTCGTTTGCTTGAAACGTGTACAGAAAGTTGCATTTTGTGAAAAGAGAACAACTTTGTTATGAAAAATTAATAATAATAAAGATTGATTTCAGTGACGCAGTTATTTATGCACTGTTTTGGTAAAATATATATTGCCCTGTAATTCCTTTGTTGTGTTGCACTTTTTGTTATATTTTGGCGGTTTATTATATCGTGAAGATTAGCGCATAAGGGACCCTGATGAAAACTGACGTAGTAACGCCACAGACACACCACTGACACATCAATTACCAATATGCCCAAGTATACATTCTTTCAAAGCTTCTGTACACACTGCTGCAAGGAGTTACCATTAACCTCATTACATCTGCAGAAATACCTAAGACAAGAGGTCAGGTTAATTAGTGAGCTGCATTAAGTTCGCTTTGGCAGTTCAAACTTGCTAATGTGTTTCATGAAGCGTGCGAGAGTTACCGGTTATGTGATGTGATTTGGTGACTGAAGGAATTTCGGCGAGCAGCGATAAACATATTGTAATGAAGAGCCGCACAGTGGCTGTCAGGCATGGATTAGACGGAGTAGAAGAAAAGGCAGAAAGAAACAGCTCTTACGTAACCTGATCATTTGTCTACTTTTATTTTCTCTACACGACTGAGTAGTTTTTTTTTCTTCCATCAAAATATAAAATTACTTTTCCCCTTTATATTGCCCGCCTGTTTTAGGTGGAAACCATTGTAATGGGTCCGCGAAAAAAATAGGTTTAAACAGTGAAAAAGCTTGTGTCACAAACGGGTGTTGAATTTATCTCGCACAGTACGATAACGCAAACGCTCAGGAAACTTTTGTGCGCCGGCCTGCATGCAGAAACCGTGCAACAAAATACACGCACTCACCAGCGTACCACTGCTTCTGCTAGTGTGACCACGGCATCTGACCTGGCTCCCGCGGGTATACCGCAGTCAGCGCTCTGTCTGCAGGCGTCATTGCGAGTGCACACGTGAACTCAACTGACTCGGCTTCGTAAACTGATTCCTCGCCAACGAATGCTGCACACGCTTCCTTGAACATCGCCTTCGGTTCCCCAACCGAAGCAACGTGAGTATTGATGCCAGAAGACAGACGTAGTCTCTCACTTGTGGCTATGCGACCTCTTTACGGCCAAGCGTTTTCAAAACGCTACGTGCACGGTCCTCTCAGCAGCCTGTGCACGTACCCCGTTGCTTCATCATTCATCAATGAAATTGATGAATTCACTAGCGTAAATGAAGCCACAGCCATCTGGCTTCACGATATCAAATCATCCTCCCGTCGACATGCTTTGACTGACTACGTGATGATATCGCTCTCCGAAAGCCGACTGCGCGAGTCCGCCAAGGCACGGCATCAGTACGATTGCTGCAAGTACAACTCTTGGAGCAACCGGACTACAGCATTCGTCGCTGCCTTCCAACCGTATTTGCCACGTGTGACGACCACTTCAAGTGCATACGATCGTGTCGGCAGGCTCCTTCGGCAACTTCCCTTCGTGCTTGATAAGCTCAGGCATCTAGACAAATGTGGCATTACATACGTATATCAGGCTGCGCGCCAGTACGTAGTTGGGTGACCTGTCCCATTCCGCAAAGTTATCTTCCCACTCACTGGAAGCGTCACACCAGGTTTTCACTCAAAAAGAATCTGAACATCAGAACACTCGCCATCGTCGCGAATTCGACTTCCACCGTGGCTTGGATATAACAGAATGACCGTTCGACGCTTCCGTAAACACGACATGGATGCCTCAAGCCTCCCCCCCCCCTTGATAATATATATATATATATATATATATATATATATATATATATATATATATAGACATATAGACAGGCATGGTGGTGGAATGGCTTTAGCGTTGCAAGTGGTGAAGTATATCCTCCGCGAGCAGTTATGACGTGGTTTATTTCAATGTTTCAGCCAGACTACTATGGCTGAAACGTCGAAATAAACCACATCATGACTACTCATGGAAGTGCTGCTATATATATATATATATATATATATATATATATATATATATATATATATATATATATATATATATATATAAATATATATATATATATATATATATATATATATATATATATATATATATATATATATATAGCAAACAGCAAGCAGTCACTTTACAGTTGTGTGTTTCCCCCCATCATTCATTGCTGTTGTGCACCTTTTTTCTATGGTTTTGACGTGAGCTTCTGGTGTGTGATGCAACATAGCTGACTGATTTTCTGTGCACCAGTGGCGCTCAATTTCGAGGGGCCTTATATTTTTGCCTAATATAATCTGACGCATGGCGTGGGTTACACAGGATATATTTAAACTGTGTATGCCATCAATTGTCACGTCCTAGAGCTGTCCAATACAAACGATAGCCCTCATTTTATTAAATAATTAAGGGACAAAACTTTATTGCCCAATTAAGTGCCACTTTACATCGAGGAAAGTTTCTCCCTGTCAGTGTAAACTCCACCTGCGAAAACGAGAAGGGCCATACTGTCATAACATTTTTATATAAAACATTTTACCGTCTAAAAAGCTCTTTCTAAGAAAACTGCATGGTTTTGTAATTGGTCACTTTCCTGTCACGATCTAACGTTCACAGTTGAAATGTGGAGCTTCTTTCATAATATTTAGTCTCTATCTTTTCGCGCAATTAGAGCAGTAACACAATAACCAACATTCTAACATTTTCTTGCTTCAACAGTGAGTTGTTGGACATTAGAAATCTTAGCGGAACCTCTATAAACTTCTCTTTTTTGTATGTAATACTTGCGTCAAAATTTTGAAGTAATATCTCATACAATCGTCCATATATAGCGGGTGTTTCAATGTTCTTTTTTTATTTATATGACAGCCCGTGTGCGTCATTTTTGAAGGACAAGCACCCCATTATGTACAGTCTGTTTCACACTTCGGGGAAATTTCGGAACACATGAACCGTGGTGTGGCCAGTGCGACAGTCAAGTGCCGGCTTCAGCTCGTACATGCGTAGACACTTGAAGGGCCATAATATTGAGCCAGGTCATATGCTATAGCGGCACGGGTGTACAGCGTTAGCCGCACCAGGTGCTATGCAATCCGAGATTTCCCCTAAGTATGAAACAGGCTGTACCTTAGTGTATTTCGGACCTTTCAATGTTTCAGGTCCGTTTTAACAATTTACTACAATGTTACAGCACAGCATTCAAGGCGCATCAAAGCGAGCAATTTTTACTTCATTTTGAGCAAAGTAATAATAATATAATAGTTTTTTTGTGAACGATGAATTGGTAGTTGAGTTAAACACTTCTGTCTCTTCTCAGTGGCTGTTAGAGGAATAAATATTTGCAAAGTTCTCGTACATCGAAATATTGCATTTCTGGCGCATGAACAATGTCGCGTTGTAACAATTTTTGTATTTTTTGTTTTTGTTTAACAATTCGTGCCATAGTACATTAATTTGCACTGCTCCTCTAATTACCGCAACCGATAATCAGGTGGTGAATTACTATTATAGTTTCGCTGTATAGCTCAAAAGGCCTTTTTTTTAAAGAAAGCCCATTGAATTCGCATTTTTATTACAATCTGGCAAGTCTTGCTTTCAGCCGAATAAGTCACAGTGCTGAATCACTTCGGGCTGTGTTTCATTTGTAGATAAGAAGTATTAATTTGTTATGTTTCTTTTTTCGTAGCTAAACAGAAAAGATGATTCGCCAATTCGTGTTGGTGTGACCTACAGAGGACGTTATGCAGATATCAACTGGCTACAGTGACATTCGTCCTAATTGTGATCCCTGCTGAAGAGCTAGAAACGCTTGAAGCTCTGCTTTTCTGTAAATAAACCTTTGTATCCCTAATAAAAACCGCCTGAACTGAATTGTCACATTGAAACTACGCAAACGAAGATCATGCATATTATTTCAGCATTCATAATAAGTGTTCCAGGAAGAGTAAACAAGTGTGATGCTGCGCCACTTTCTAACGTTACGCTGGCAGTCTATTACACTGCCTTATTCTAAGGAGCAAAAGAAGCAACCTTGCTTCTGCCAACAATGCAGCATCACCCTGTATTTCGCTGTAACTTTCTGTCTTGTTTTCAGGTGTAAATGTCACTGAAAACTACAGCAATTGAAGTATTATGATGAAACTGTTTTGTCGGATAAGGAGAAGTTTCACTTGTACTGGTACCTCTTGGGTATGGCATGCTGTAGCCTTACAGATAGTACAACATATAAGGTGCCTTATGTTTCTTTAACACATGCATAGATTACCTCTATTTCTTTTTCAGATAATATGAATTCTTCATGTTCTAAGACGTTGATACTGGAAGCTTCAAAAGTGATTGTTTTTATCTCACATTTGAAAACACTGCCAGCATGCCATCGTCAATGTTAGGTGACTTCTATGAATAAATTAATTTTACGTGTGCATGTTTTCATAAGTGGAAATGTGTGAAAAATGTTTTTATAAGTGCACAACAGTACGAAAAATTACTGGAAAAGAATTTCGCCGAACGAGAGCGTGAAGCACGATATTGTGAAGACGATAGCGTCTATTCTGATACGCGATCAATATGTTATGACTCGCGCCGATAGCCAACAAATTCAACCACTCGTTCCGCCGTTCACTAGATGAACTTGCCAGGGAAAAGCATGCTGAGGGGGCTCTGTAAAGAAACACAGATGATGTATGTGACTCACTACGAGAAACAACATGTATTCTTAAATCAAGCAACGGTATAATTGATTCCATGGGAAGGGTTACTGCACGAATATCTAGCCAGTTTTTAGCACACCATTTGCCGCCACTGCTCGCATGCTATCAGCTTTGACGTAACCAAGGAGGAAAGAAAGAAACAAAGAAGCATTTCACTACGCAGCGAGCCTTGTCAAGTCAGCTCATTTTGAAGGCGTATCGGCACAACATATTGGCGGCGAAAGGCCACTATGGTTACTGTCTGCCGGAATCTTTCTTTGACGTATAAAACGAGATCACGTGGTACCAGCTGCATGCCGACTGCTCGAAGTTTTCGACAATTTCTGTGATGCAGGCTGTTCAGCCGCAGTATTTCTCACTTTTCAAGCGTCTATTGGGTTTATATTAGCTGCGAAACAACGTATAGTGTCTGACAATTAAGCTCTCAAGTGTGGGACGTATGGTCATCGTCGCATCCTGCACCCTCGATGGGGCCCGTGCGCACAAAGCCATGGAGGATAAAGGTGAAGACGCACTCTGGTGATAGGGAGAGTTATTACGAAATTCTTCTAGTAATCTATAAATGAAAGCAGTCTCACATCTGGCGCACATTAAGGCTTACTGAGGTGATGCGACGGCACACACCCGTTTCTTGCATATGCGCGCAAAGTGCGTGACCGAGAGGTAACATTTCCATTTGCATGTGTGCTTGGCACAATTCACGCCAACACCTCGCCCTAGTTTTCAGAGCGGTATAAAGTGGAACAGGGTGAACGATGCTTGAACATTGGTTATTAAGTTTGTGTGACCTTTCACAAAGGTACTCGCCATGGTGCTCTAGTGGAAATGGCACTCAGATTCTGATCCGCAGGTGGCGGGAACGAATACCTGCTGTGGAGGCCGCATTTTCGTTGAGGGCGAAAATGCTTTAGGGCAGTGTGCTTAAATTTAGGCACCCGTATTTTCAAGTTCGCAGCTGATGCTAGAGCGAAGCAGCAACAAATACCCGCGCCCATTCCACAGCCACCTTTCACGCTCCTTCACCCTTTGAATGACGGTTGAAGGACTACACTCTGCTTTAGTGGCAGTTGAATGGAAGGCTCATACGTCAGATGACATCGCATGCACCCTTTTTGTGAAGAAAACAGCTAGCTTGTTTCAGCAGCTTCGATTACGAGCACAAATGTTCGTAGCAAATCAAAATACGATATGCGGGCCCATCGATTTGTATCTACTAGAAATTATGGCAGGAATTTATATGCGAAAAACTGAATAAGAGTGCCCATTGATTTCTACCGCAACAAACTATCAGTTTTGTCACAATGCCGAAGCAATGAATGAGAAATATAGAAATTGATTGATATGTAAGGTTTAACGTCCCAAAACTACCATACGATTATGAGAGACACCGTAGTGGAGGGCTCCGGAAATTTCGACCCCCTGGGGTTTTTTAACGTGCACCCGAATCTGAGTACACGGGCTTACAACAGTTCTGCCTCCATCGAAAATTCAGCCACCGCAGCCGGGATTCGGTCTCGCGACCTGCGGGTCAAAAGACGAGTGCGTACCTTAGCCACTAGACCACGTGGCGAGGCAGAAATATAGAAATTGAAATGTCACACGAAAAATAACGAACGAGAGACGGTCCACGGATGGACGAACGGACGGACGGAGGACGAATTATGGATGTATGAAGCAATTACGAATGAACAGAACTTCAAACTGGCCTTTTAAAGGTATCCTAAAATACCTACTGCAGTTATAGCTGTGAATTCACCTTTAACGCACAATTCTTCGTTTTACTACTTCGTGACGTAACCTTTACTCGTCCATGAAGACACAAGTTCACCTGCGCACCAGCACAAGTTGTGCATGCTTTTTTCCACTATGATAATTAACTGGGCGTCTTTGCTTTATTTACAGTCTTTAGATGAACCAGTTGTGCCACAATCCACATAATGCTATCTATTGTGCAATTCTAGGCTTCAGCGAAGCCCTATTACACGTGGTAATGACAGTCATCCTACTATATATGATATTAATCTAGTGTTTTTATTGTATTACCGTTAACGAGCTCATTTCGGAGAAATTATGATCTAGGCGATGGCATTGGTGCCAAGACATCACCGTTAGCTGGGAGCGAAATATCTTGTTCGTGATAGAAAATGCCAGAGAAATCGAAATAAAAAATGATTACATGTGTCAATCCGAGTGAGAATCTAACTCAGGGGTGCTATGCAGAATGACCCGAGATTGGCGAAACTCAGAATCATTGCGACATGCGACGACAACCCGTTTTGAACGAGCGAACACTAGTAAACGGCGAAATACCCTCTCTCAGACTCAGTGCACGCTGGATTCCTTTAGTTATGATGAAGCACGGAATAACATCGAAGACGGTCGATAAAACTGGCCAGCGTTTTCAAACCAGAAACTTCTTTCTTTTTTTTTTCACCTTTGCACTGAGTGCAGAAGTACACTGATGCAATGAATGTATCACAAACTTTTACTGATATTTTTTTTTAAGGCGCGGGCTAGAGAAATAGATTTTCAGGTGTTTACGTTTGCACTCAGTGTCATTTAGAATAACCAGCGTGGTGGACCCTTTTATTATAGTTGTGGCCAAGTGGCTTACAACATCACGACCCTAGATAAACCCGAGGCCATCATCATTGTCGACGTGTACATCATTGTCGACGTGTACAATCATCATTGTCGACGTGTACATCATAGTGTGCTGTTAGGCCCGTGTGCGATCTCTTCGTTGTTTTCATCGGGTGCTAAATCTGCGAGCATGTGCACCTGGCTTAATAACCAACTGACTGGGCGGTATACTAGGCTAATTAGGGAAGGGCCTCATATGACCAAGCTAACCAAGCCATATCATGCTAAGACCAATGCAATTAGGGTAAATCTTAATAAGACCATTCTAGTCAAGCCACGTAAATGTAATACCGTGCTAAGACTTTCCTGATTGCGTAACATTATTATGAGCATGCATGCAAAACCGTATTACTTAAACCTTATTAACTAATAAGGTACGAACTACGGCTATGTTGATGAGCCTCATGCCAGCGAAGACCTTAATAACTGCATTCAAGGTAAGTAGTGACGTTCCAAACAAAACTTGCTAATCCACATAAATATGTTCAATGTGATGATAAATAAATCCTAGCTACTTAGCATAACTAAATTGAAATCTGAGCTGATCTAGTCTTCACACCGAAGCACACCGATCAGACTAAATGAGCGACTGACTTAAGAAAAAGCCACCCACGTTTTCCAACGGGAGAACTCGAAAAATGCGTCGCAGAGTGTGAGGGGTATAGGGTGATTGTTGCGTAATTGGGTATAATTTGGCAATGCTTAATTGCTATTTCGCCTTCAATTTTCTTTGTTAATCAATGAAAGAAAAGCGTTGCCTTCATTGAGTGGTGGGCGGCTTATGGGTTGTGGCCCACTGCTCAATGAAGGTACTGTTGCTTCCAGCGCATCTGCTAGAGTGAAGCAAAGCGTCATGTCAAGTGAAACCCCAGTAAAGAAGCTCTCTGAGTACCGAACGCACGATCCTGTTCCCAGTGGCTGGTTGGGCAGTGAGAGCAATCGGATTTTACTAGCAGACGCTGCCTAACTCGGTCTTCCGAGGCGACAGAGGGGGCGGACAGGGACAGTTGGCGATAGACGTGAACATGCGACCCGAGACACGAGCATACGCAGTGGGGCTGTCGACTACAACGCCGATGGCAGATCTGCGACAAGGTGCGACTATGAAACGCTCCGTATTTAAAAACCTAAAGAAACTAGGTGATCACAAGGTCCTCTACGGCTCTAGCCTTGCCCAATCAGTGCAAGATGACCAAAGTATAACCGCTGATTATCGTTTACTACATTACCGCTTAATAGTTACATCCGCGCCATGACAGACACAAATGGAACTGGGACCTTTAAAGAATAGAGGAGTTTGTACCTGAGTTCACGCGCTAATCTATTCCACCCACCATGTTTGCCCTTGCCGAGGAGCACTGTTCACGTTACAACGTTAGCGAGAGGCCTGATTCATTCATCAGTTTTTCGGCGCAGAATACACAAAAATGCATAAAGTAAAAGTTATGTCACTACATGACTGCGATGTTTTGCTATAAATTTCACCACACTCACAACGTACCACTCGAAGGCGCGTTTCCACCATAATGTGAGCACCTTTAGATAACAGCCTGTCCATAACTTTCCTAAATATTAAATTGCAAGCGTGTTTGCGTACTGTAGGCACTTTGAGCGTCTGTATGCATATCTAACTATTAATCCATCTAGCCGCTCACGTCTCAGTATTTTCATGATCACCCCTTTAACTTGGGATAAAGCGGAATTAGTGCGGGAGTGTAAAACGCTTGAATAATACAATAACTGATCGTGTCATCAACATTGTCACAATGCCTTCGCGTGCATCGTCCGACATTCTACAAAAAAAAAATTCGGCTGATCCAACGTATCTTGTGAATTGACGTTATGCGAAGCATACGGAGGGAAGATGACTCTGTTTTAAATTCCTTATTCAGCGACACGTCATGAAATGATGCTAAATTAGGAGCTTCTTTTCGAAATTAACAAACCCAGAACCAAAACTAGCTCACATAAGGGTATATTCGCACTTACGTACTCTAAATTTTTCTAAAAAGTCTACTAAGAATTTATCAATAATAATGAGCAATTATTATTATTGTTTTAGAGAAAAGTTAAAAGTATTGTAATGATGAATGTAGTGGGTCATGCAAATCTCGGCAAACACATTGTCAGTGCTAAGCACGAGACGCTCAGCCCGGACTGTCGCTGATTTCGCTAGCTAGGCCTACGCTCCTACCTGGTCTCGAATAACAGTTTTGACTGTCTCAGTTCTTTACTATAATTGGTGGAGGTGCGGGGTCTCCTTGCAATCCTGAAGTTGCGAAGCCGGACTCTACTTGCTGTCATGACCACTGCATCTGCCACAAGCCCTCCTCCTATGGTTTTCCAGGCCATCGTGTGCTCCGGCGCGGTCCGTCAGCAGGATCCTCCCATATTCAGCGGCACTGACGATCACGACGTCGACGACTGGCTGGCTACTTACGAACTCGTGAGTGTCTTGAACAAATGGGACGAAGCCACGAGACTGGCCACTGTCGGCATTTACCTCAGTGCCCCGCCGCGGTGGTCTAGTGGCTAAGGTACTCGGCTGCTGACCCGCAAGTCGCGGGTTCAAATCCCGGCTGCGGCGGCTGCATTTCCGATGGAGGCGGAAATGTTGTAGGCCTGTGTGCTCAGATTTGGGTGCACGTTAAAGAACCCCAGGTGGTCAAAATTTCCGGAGCCCTCCACTACGGCGTCTCTCATAATCAAATGGTGGTTTTGGGACGTTAAACCCCACAAATCAATCAATCAATCATTTACCTCAGTGGCATTGCCCACTCATAGTTTCGGAACCATGGGACCGACGTTCCCACCTGGATAGCATTCAAGGCAAATTTCAGCGAAGTCTTCGGTCGTCCTTCTGTCCGCAAACTTCGTGCGGAGCAGCGCCTTCAGTCGAGATCCCAACTGCCTGGTGAGAACTTTACATGTTACATAGAAGACGTCATTGACTTATGCAAACGCGTCGATGTGAACATGACAGAGGTGGACCGCATCAAGCATATTTTTAAGGGTATTGACGAGGACGCCTTCCAGATGCTCATTTCAAAAAGCCCTGCTACTCTCGCCCAAGTTACCGAGCTCTGCCAAAGCTATGATGAGCTCCGCCGGCAACGTCTCGTCACCCGCCGTGCTGTCCCACATCAGGAATCGATGTCTGGCTTAACTCCCTCGCAAGACCCCATCCTACTCTCGCACATCAAAGATTTAGTGCGCGAGGAAGTTGCCCGCCAACTCTCGCTCATCTCTGGCCTACCGGAGCGCAGTGCGCCGCTTAGCCCTATTCTACGGACTATTATACGAGATCAAGTGTCCTGAGGTCCTTCCTCCGCAGCTGGTGCCACCAGTCACTGCACCATTGACGCACGCCGAAGCAGCAGCACGACCACGACCCCAGACGTTCCAAGCGCCGCCTCCACTGCCTGCTCCTGTTTATGCCGCCCAGCCACCACGACCTCCAGTTCGTCGAGTCCCTAATTCCGTGGCGCACTGCCGACAACCGACCGATCTGCTTTCATGTGGTCTATCTGGGCACGTCGCACGTCTGTGCTGCCACCGCTTACTCCACTCACGCGAAAACCCACGTCCATATGAGAACGATTACACGTACACTCAATACACTCCACACACCGAATTGTACGCTCCTCGTCCAAGCCACAGACCAGCTCCTGATCGCCGATCTCCATCTCCACGTCGACACTCGCCCTCCCCGATGCGGCGACGCCCCCCTACAATCGACGCGGAAAACTAAATGACGCAGTTCCCGAGGCAAGAACTGCGTCCTCGTCGCAAAGCACAAGCCCTCTTCGTTCGCCGCCGAGTGTAATTAATGCCGTTCTTGAAGGTGTACCCGCACTTGCCCTTATTGATACTGGTGCCGCAATTTCTGTCATCGCCGAAAAAGTTTGCCGTTCAATTAGAAAAGTGACAACGCCTTACTTGGGTTCATGTCTTCATACTGCCACTGCACAGCCTGTGTAGCCTGTGGCCACGTGTACTGCCAGACTTGTAATTCAAGGAGTGCCCTACATCAGTGCAGTTCGTAGTACTCCCACACTGTTCTCATGACATCATTTTTGGTTGGGATTTTCTCTCCCATCACCAAGCCGTCATTGATTGCGCCCGTGCCGAAGTCGCCTTTTGTCTTCTTGGTGATGCGCTACCAGTGCACGATCGCCCTTCCTACGCGAAGTTGGTCATAAGTGACGAAACCCAGATCCCTGCACGCGCTACTGTCTTCGCACTTGTGTAATGATGTGATATCTAATGATGAATGTAGTGGGTCCTGCAAATCTCGGCAAACACATTGTCAGTGCTAAGCACGAGACGCTCGGCTAGGACTGTCGCTGATTTCGCTAGCTAGGCCTACGCTCCTACCTGGTCTCGAATAACAGTTTTGACTGTCTCAGTTCTTTATATATGTATTATGTTTATGTATATATGGCCCCGCCACGGTGGTCTAGTGGCTAAGGTACTCGGCTACTGACCCGCAGGTCGCGGGTTCAAATCCCGGCTGTGGCGGCTGCATTTCCGATGGAGGCGGAAATGTTGTAGGCCCGTGTACTCAGATTTGGGTGCACGTTAAAGAACCCCAGGTGGTCAAAATTTCCGGAGCCCTCCACTACGGCGTCTCTCATAATCATATAGTGGTTTTGGGACGTTAAACCCCACAAATCATCATATGTATATATGTATTTGTCAAAATAGCCTTATTTAGCTAGTTCAAGTTTTGAATTTGGCTCATTTTTAAAAAAAGCTCCTCTAGTATATGTACCAATTTTGCACGCACATACATATCTTGAAGGGTGGCAGATGTTTATACAATCAGTTGTTTGCACTTGTGCAACAATGCTAGCTGGAACGTGCGTATTAGGAACACCAGAAGCTGATATGAAGCGCCGATGCTCGCGAAGATGCTCACCCTGGACACTGCTACAAAAATCAACTTCAGCGCATGACAACTCACAAGAGTTGACGTTAACCCGACGTAATGGCTGTATCATAGGAGTACATATGTAATGTTCGAAAATTTGATAGCCAGCGCTGCAACCACAATTGAGGTTTCACGAACAAGAGGGTATAGTCGAAAAGTAGTTCCGAGACCTGGTGTTGCCCTGTAGTAGACGGGTTGATTGCCACGCAGAATGCTTGGGTTTTATTCCTGCTGGGACCCGCACAGTTCTTCTCATTCTCATTCATCGGGCCAATGCAGCCAATGCCAGGTATTTTTTTCACGCTCATGCGTTGAAATCGTCTATGTGTGTTCTCGTCCTTCCTGGGTAGGTACTAAGGGTCAATCACCCGTGGCACATACACGCATACCAGTGGCACATGCCTGCATGCGGCTTTGTGCCGCTAACGGAAAGTGTTTGATGACGTGCGTAACAAGATTGTGACACTATTCAGGTCTTTATCGATGTGTCATAATATTGCGGTAGCAAATATATGGACACTCTCTGCTAGGTTTTGGCATCGGCTTCACCGTCATCGTTTTTCACTGTATATGTATACGTATCTATATATAAAAATGCAAGGAAGAAAAAAAACCACGAAGTAACTGCGGCGCACGGATCCGACCTTGGGTCCTCTGAATTGTTTGTGCGAGGCGTTACCAGTGAACCAAAAAGGAGCACATATTTCAACGTTCAAACGGCAGGCTGTGTATACTACTTAGTGCTGCTGACTGGCATCTTGTAGGGAGATGGGAACTGTTGTGTATTCAGCGTTACTAGCAAAATGGCACAAGGAGCATGCGTAGCAAAATTATCATGATGTGGCGGCCACGCTCTCATCTCCCATGTGCACTTTGCCCCGCAAAGATCAGGGAATCGACGATAAATCGCGCGTTCTTATCTCGTGGTAGGGAAGAGCGTGCGTCTTGGCCGGCGTTAGGCTTTTACTGGAATGATTCTGATTGATTGATTTGTGGGGTTTAACGTCCCCAAACTACCATATGATTATGAGAGACGCCGTAGAGAAGGGCTCCGGAAACTTCGACCACCTGGGGTTCTTTAACGTGCACCCACGGAATGATTCTGTTTCAGTTACCGGGCGCACAAATGTCACTGCCATCGTTGCACAGTCTATGATGGCTAAAAGAGCGCGCTTTTCAGACACAGCAAAGTAACAACTGAGACGATTGTTTGCGTTTATCTGTACCTGAGAGTACGTTTCGTGCGCCATTTGTTTGTGAAAAATACCGGGCCCGTTTTGATCCGCTGGCAATTCTGCGCATGACCTTCCAATTTTTCGCTATCGTGTTGATTGCTTCGCATTTGTGGCAAACTTGTGACTTTTGAATGCAAAGCATTTCTTAGCGAACTTCGGCGACTTTAAGCGTATCTATCTATCTATCTATCTATCTATCTATCTATCTATCTATCTATCTATCTATCTATCTATCTATCTATCTATCTATCTATCTATCTAGCCGCCTACGACTTTTTGCTCTCCTGGTCATTTCGATAATAGTAACAATACCAAACTCTGTATGATATAACATGACTGTACGAAGAACATATTTGACTAGCCGTGACATGAAAATGATATGTATTCCATGAGTGCCCTGATTTACATTTAATTGTCCTGCTGCTCTTGCGGTAGTTTCGTTCACATGGCATGTTGCACAACCGGTATGGTATGACAAGATTGCATGGTGAACACAAGCGACAGACCCTAACAAGAAATCATGACATGCGTGTCATGTAACAACATGACTACATTTCACGCTCATGATGCCCGCGCGGCCGTTTCGCTAGCGTCACATATACCAAATTTGGTATTACGGTACGTAATTAGATCACGAGGGTATGTGACTGATGCAAACATCATAATCATTAGATGCGTATCATGTAACAAATCACTACATGCCACGCTCATAATGCAATGGCGGCAGTTTCGCCAGCTTCGCTTACACCAAATTTGGTATTACGGGACGTGAATGTAAGACGAAAGTAAGATACTGGTGCAAACATGATAAACATGATATTCGTGCCATGTAACAACATGACTACATGCTACGCTCATGACGCACTCGCGGCCGCTTCGTTAGATTGACATGCACTGAACTAGGTATTACGTGACACGAACGGACGATATAGGTAAATGACACATCCAAATATGATAATCACGAGATGCAAGTCTTGTAAGACCATGACAACATGCCACACTCATAATGCGCTCGTGACCGTTTCGCTAGGTTCACATATGCGAAATTTGTATTACCTGACGCCAATGGACGAAGGAATATATGATTGATGCAAACATGATAATCCTGACACGCATGTGATGTATGAACATTACAACATAGCACGCTCATAACGTGTCCGCGGCCGTTTCGCTAGCTCCACATATGCTACATTTGATATCACGGGACCTGAATTAATGACGACAGTAAACGACACATCAAAACACGATAATGATGACACGGAAGCCATGTACGGCATCATTTACCTCCCCATTGTAATATTGTGCTGATTTAAAGTGACATATCAACCTTTCTTATTCGCGCTTCGCATATGATCGATTCCCACTGTACGTGGGATCTGTTGTTTTTTTTTAGTTATACTTATTTTCGTTTGCGCCAAGAAGGTTATCACGAGAGCGCACAGACGTAGGCGTTAGATAGATAGATAGATAGATAGATAGATAGATAGATAGATAGATAGATAGATAGATAGATAGATAGATAGATAGATAGATAGATAGATAGATAGATAGATAGACAGACAGATAGATAGATAGATAGATAGATAGATAGATAGATAGATAGATAGATAGATAGATAGATAGATAGATAGATAGATAGATAGATAGATAGATAGATAGATAGATAGATAGATAGACGTCAAAAAATTAGGGGACCCTAAAGCTTTGCTTTCAGGAGTTTAACGCAATAGCGGCATTCTGTTCATAATGCGTACTTCAAAGAATGCATGAAACGTGTTTGAAAGTGCTATGCACAAATTACCTGGCTTTAAGGGAATAGGCGAAGTAGCGTGTTTGCCTTTTTTAGTCGTGTACTGGCTTTGAACCACAGAGCCATTATGATAACCATATACTGTGACGGCTGTTGGGAATGGACGCTTGACCACACATTAATACTGCAATATTTCATGATGCATTGTGAAGCATATATATATATATGACGCCTCTGTTTGTGAAGCATGAAAGCTACATTCTCTGCATTTCCAAGCAAAGGAAGTTCTTTTCACTTTTTTCACAAGCCGGGGCGTAGCCGTGTGGTAGAACATCCGCTTGCCAAGCAAACGACCCAGGTTGAATGCCCACTTGGACTCAAACAGCCCTGGTTCGGTCCGCACTCTGCCACGTAATTTTTTTATCATTTATTTATTTTTTGCATTGTTCTCAATTTTTAGGTCACGTACAAAATGATAGTTTTTCACTCAGAACCAATGACACCGACGCCGAAGCCTGAATTTCTGGGAATCGAGCTCTTTACCGCTATCTTGTGCTATCGCTATCGCTATCGTGTAAAAGTGCATAGTACGCAAAGGAATACATTTAAAAACAGTAGCCAATTTCTGAGGCTGGCATTTGCCATTGGTATTTACAGTTTACGTCTACCCAGGAACGCGTCAACACACGAGGGTAGTTTTGACGATTGATCAATCAGAAAAAGTGCACATTGGCAGCATTGATTGGACGAATGCAAAGAATAAATGTCTTTGTTCCAACACTAATCTAAACCTGATATTTTGCGAGACAATAAAAAATTCTACCACTAAAGCACAACTGCGATTTGGCCTAGTTGGAACATTTCCATCTTGAAATGTTTGCGCAAGCACACGAAGACAGAAAAGAGGACACATTGCACCCGTTGGTGTTCTCTTCTGTGTCCCTCTGTGCCTGCGCAAACCCTTTCAAGATAAATCTACCACAGAGCCTTGCCAGCTCTCAAAACTACCTTTTCAAATGGACCCTAATGATTTCTAAACACCAATTGTGGTGGTAGTGCTGGCTTTGCAACTTTATAACAATACTGCGGACACGCCAGGTTAACACAAATTGCAGTAAGGTGCCATCCGCCTAAATTTATTCATGTATAAATGTCCACAGCTACGAACCTCATGAGCAGCAGCATTTTATATTATCTTTCTGCTTCTGGTGTTGCAAATATTCATGTTGCTGTTTGAATCGTCACACAACTGTGAACTGGTGATATAAAACACATGTGGCTGTGTAACATATGTCTGTGCGTGTATTTGTACATAATTGAAGCGCAGCTTCGTAACCTTTGGCTCAATAAAAAGTTACAACTCAGTCAGCCTGCTAGTGCATGCTTCACATAACATAAATTCCCAAGGTATGCAAGATCAACTGAATTTATCGCTAAAAGCCAAATGAGCAGCCCGAGAGGTCTGCGTGTGCAGCCTTGTTGCCTTCTCGAGTAGAAATCTTCATGTTTCACGTGGAACGAAAGAACCTGCCTCAAAGAGGACAAATCTATCAATCAATCAGGGCACAGAACTTTTATTCTAACAATAATTCAGAATTTGTTCTGGGTCCTTCATGCGAAAACCTGTTCCAAACAGCCTGAGAGTGTCTGAAGGCCTTTTCGGCAGCATGCACAATACACAGCGTACAAAAAAGTAAATAGGTGTACATAAGTTGTAATTTTAAAGCAATAGTGATAACTTATAAAATAGAGTTTGTGTACATCAGTGGTCTGTTTACATAGTTATTAAAAAGTAATGCGCATTAAGAAAAGTCAATTTCATATGATAATAAAACTGGAATTTAATACCATAAAATAAAGAGAGTGATACTTTAAGCAGTTCTTTAATAGGTTCTTGCTGCCCGAAATGCTCATGAACACTTCTGTTGCAGCCGCGTTGTAGTTGGCAGAAAGATAGCCCTGACATCACTGCATTGTTAACGTCACTGCAGTGAGTGGTGGCGCTTACGTTTTCGTGCATGGTGTTTCTTTCACTAACCACCGCAAATGCCCCACACGTTTTTATTTTTTGACACCACGATTGTATTTGTAGCTGTTTTTATCAATGCTTTTTGCGTTCGTCATTCTCTTCGCGCTATGAGCCGCCGTAGTGCAAACTCAGAGCAAACTCGTGTGCCCGAAAAGGTCAGGTTGAAGACAAGGTCTAGCCTGACCTGATCGAGAAGGTCAGGTCAGGCTAGAGCTATGCTTTTCATTGCAATTGTTTCGGAAAACAACACTATACTAATGACATGGCGGAAACACTCTTTTTAACGCAAGCAATATTGCGTCACAGAAGCATAAAGTCGCGTGAAGCATCAAAACGCGAGTATTACACAACAAACAGGTGTTTTAAAGGCGAACTTATCACAAAGCGCTCAGGTATACTTAACAGAATATCAATCAAGAAGGGTGTAAGGCAGTAGGACACAATCTTCCCAATGCTATTTACCGCGTGCTTACAAGATGTTTTCAGAAGCTTAGAATGGGAACAGTTAGCAATAAGAGTTAATGGGGAGTACCTTAGTAACCTGCGCTTCGCCGATGACATTGCATTGCTGAGCAACTCAGGGGACGAATTGCAACTCATGATTACGGAGTTAGACAAGGAGAGCAGAAAGGTTGGTCTAAAAATTAATCTGCAGAAAACAAAAGTAATGTGCAACAACCTCGGAAAAGATCAGCGCTTCGAGATAGGCAATAGTGCACTTCAAGTTGTAAAAGACTATGCCTACTTAGGACAGGTAATAACAGCGAAGCCAAAATACGAGACTGAAGTAATTAGAAGAATAAGAATGGGGTGGAGCACATTTGGAAGGCATTCTCAAATCATGACAGGTAGATTGCCATTATCCCTCAAGAGGAAGGTATATAACAGCTGTATCTCGCCGTTACTTAGCTATGGAGCAGAAACCTGGAGACTTACAAAGAGGGTTCAGCTTAAATTGAGGACGACTCTGCGAGCAATGAAAAGAAAAATGGTAGGTGTAACCTTAAGAGACAAGAAGAGAGCAGAGTGGATTAGGGAACAAACAGAGGTTAAGGATATCATAGCTGAAATCAAGAAGAGGAAATGGACATGAGCTGGGCATGTAGCACGTAGACAGGATAACCGCTGGTCATTAAGGGTAACTAACTGGATTCCCAGAGAAGGTAAGCGGGTTAGGGGGAGACAGAAGGTTAGGCGGGCAGAGGAGATTCAGAAGTTTGCGGGTATAAATTGGCAGCAGCAAGCACAGGACCGGGTTAACTGGCGGAACATGGGAGAGGCCTTTGTCCTGCAGTGAACGTTGTCAGGCTGATGATGATGATATTTAATTATCAGCAGCAAAATCATAAATGAAGTCAACAGCTGCGCTGGTTTGCGCATTGTCTGGGAGATTCGTAAAAGGGAGAATTATCGCGTAATCGGTACCTAACAGTTGTGTTTGAAGAAATAATTTTGTATATGCTATTGTTAAACCACAGTAACCAGTTCTGCTTATAATTAACAGACCTCATCTTTTTTGTTCGCTTAGCTGCTCGTAGAATTTCGCAGCCACTTGTCATGTTTTTATAGATATTATTCCCGCATTTCTGTCAAATATGGGTATTTTAGTAATATTCTGTTCTGGAATGCTCAGTTGTCACTTACAATATGCCTGTTTCTCTATGACCAAGTAGTTGAGTGCTTAGGCGAGCCCAGGGTTCCCCATCAAAGGTGAAGGTTAATCTCAACCTCTCCACCCCTCTAGTACCCACCTCTTAGTACTTGAATATTTTAGACACAGCGCAACAATGATGCGGACGAAGAGAAAAAGAGGAAGCTGTGGAAGGACGCTGTCAAGCGTACGCACCCGCGCCTTCGCATCTACGAATTGTTTCCTTTAGCGGAAGATGGTGTAATTTTTTTGTCGACTCCAACCTAAGGAAAGGATCAAGAGAGCCTCAAATACCCTTATGAAAATGACTGTAGATTTCCTATGGTAAGATGGTGATCAAATGATCGGCTATATTGATCATGAATGGTTCCGCAATGCTCATTGACAAGCTTCAATACTTCGTCGACAATATTTCTGTCGAAAATTTTCAAATAAAAATGTCATTGACACGTTTTTATTGAAATACTATTGAGGAGGTATTTTGTAAACAATATTTCTGTGGAGCACTTTGTAATAAAAATGTTAATGTCTCATTTCTATCAAAAAACCATTGACGAATTTTTTTGTAAACAATATTTCTGTTGAGCACTTTGCAATAAAAATTTTATCGTCTCATTTCGATTAGGAAACTATAGACAAAAATTTCGTAAGCAATATTTCATAACAAAATTGAGACAAGCGCTCATTCATGTTCTCCTGTGCGCGCGCATCAATGAGGGGGGGAAAGAAAAAGAAAACAGAGGCGAGATCCGCGGAAGCTGGGAAGTTTTGTGTTCGCGGTGCAGCCACTCTATAGTGCATGCGTGACAGTACTGAAACATTGGCCTATATGTTGATACTCGCGTTCTACAAAGCAAATCGAACTAAAGATTTTAGGAAAGCGTGGCAAAAAGAAACAAACGGAAGACAGCGAGACAGAAAAAGATCAAAATTGAAAAACGCTCGGTTGAAGCTGGATTAGTGGTTGCGTAATTTGATGATGAACTTCGTCATCACGTATACAGAAGTCAGGTGCATAAAACGTCAGCAGAAGAGCGTGTGCCACCAACATTTGCTTACTCTTCTGAGTATTAGGTACAGTTCTCATATTCCAGTATAGATTTGTACCAGTGAACCACGACCAATACAATCAGTGTATTGCTGTGGAGATAATGTACCAGCTCTGAAAATTCCCATTTTTCACAGAGCAACTGCATGCAGTTACACTCAAGATATTGGGGTTCGTTTTGCACCATTTCGTGACCCCATCTGCTCGCGTGCGTTCGCGAAAGGGATGTGCTGAGGCATTATTTATTTGGAGGGAGACCTTACTGTCCTCCGCTAATTTGTGTACGTTATGCTTGAGCTTGGTGCGCGTTTCGGCATTCACTTGAACAGCGGTGTGATGCTGGATGAAGGTAAGAGTAGCCACTCGCCATAAATAGGATAGTTAAAGACTGAAAATGAGTAAGAACCACTTTATATAGCGAAATAATGAACTTAAATTGAAATTGAGAAAATAAGTAATCGTTGAAATCCTCGGCATGCAGCTCGCGAAAGTTCGTGCTTAAGAAATGCAAATGTTAAAGTAGGCACGCGAAAATACCCATGCAACGTTTACGTGCGAAAGCGCATTGTCTTAAAACAGCTGAGAATAGGCTTCTCTCACTGACACGCGTGTACTCCCGACACAAATCAGCGAAATTTCTCACAGCACACGTACGTGCGAGAAACATACGTAGGTTTCGACAGCCGAACACCCGAACACAGCCTCGTCGTGCTGGTACCTGAAATTTTGGTGAGCGAAGCAAGAGCGGTTCATGGGTAAGCACTAAAACGACGTAAGAACACACGGTAATCATTTTTGCAGAACGGCGCACCACAAACCGATGTTAGAGCTGAAAGCGCTCACCATTGTTGTCTAGAGTTCATGAACGCCTTAAAATTATTCGCTGATGAAAAGTATGCACAAACAGATGCATATGGCACAAAAAAGTTCCAAGTTCCGCCAACGGTTTACAAAAAAAGCCACTTGGTGGATATATTTCGCCGCAAAAAGTCTAGCCTTCACGCGGAGGTGCCGTGGTGCATTGGAAGGTAGTCACCACGGCGCAGTCTGAGCAACTTATCTTTGCAACCTTGAACGTACGCGGCCTAAGGTCTTCGCAAAAACAGTCACAGCTCCGTAGACTTCTCAATCGGAAGCGTCTCGACTTTGTCACCATCCAAGAGACAAAGATCGAGAGCGAGGAAGAGATGGAGAAGGCCCTGTGGCCTTCTCCTAAACTCAGAAGCAGGATATTCAGTCACCTCAATGTCTATTCATTATACTGAGGCCTTTTCTGCCTCAGTATAATGTGTGTGTCTCACATGCAAAAGGTTTATCCGTGGGCTGTTGGTTGTTTCTAAGAAAGAGCCTACCCTGTTCAGCATTCTGCACTAGTGCTGATGAGGAGGGCAGGTATATATGCTGTGATTTTTTGTTGCAAGGCGCGCCATGGCGAATTATCAATCTAGATGCGCTTAGTGAGGTTCCGAAACGACTTGAATTATTTGAAAAAGTGTGTAATTTAATTGACGTCGACAGATGCACGGTGCTGATGGGAGATTTCAACTGCGTATGTGAAGCCATTGATCGTAATAATCCTCTTGGAAAGCGAGACACGAGCGGCGAGCTTTTATCTGGTATTATAGATAATGCAGGCCTAATTGACATCGGTGTCTCGAATCGGGCAACGGCATATACAGGAGTACAGGGCAGTTCTCATTCGCCTTGACCAGATTTACGTGTCTTCATCACTCCTATCTCGTAAAATGTCCTGCAGCACCGAAACTGTATAATTCTCAGACCATTATATTGTCATGGCGCAAATTGGTGAAAATCATCACAAACAATTCCGTCCCCAGTGGGCCCTTTGAAAATGAATGCGAAGCTTCTCTGTGATCAAGAAATCTTGAATCGGGTCCAAATGACATTGAGGCAATTCTTTTTGATTTGTTTGCATATCTTTGCTGCTTTGGAGCTTTTTAAACAAGAAGATCGTGCTATAGCTTTAGAAATCAGGGATATTAAGTCTTTCTATAGAAAGAATGATGAAAAGATGTTTCTTAAAAGACTTTGGACAATCTTTATGAGATGGAATGCGAAATGCCGGGAAAGTACATCAAAGACACTGAGAATATTAAGTGCGAACTACAGAGATATGACGCAGCTCGCTACTAAGGGGCACGTATTAGATCTCGGAATCAGCGCTACCTTGAATTCTGAGCAACTGACTGCGCCAAGCTTTACTTGATGAGCAACGCCATGCGATTTCTAAAGTTATTCCAGACTTGTATTCTAACGATGTGCTCATAAAAGATAATAGAGACATTACATTGGCGTTCGGAAAGTACTATGACAGTTTATTTAGCTCTCTCTCTGACGATCCTGACGCTCACCTCAGACTAGTTTTGTTTCTCTTGTCAACCCCTTGAAGGACAATGATTGTGCAGTCATTAATGAACTCATTACTATACAGGAAATCGAGCAAGCAATCGACAACTTGCCTTCATTGAAAATATCTGACCCTGATGGCATCTAGGCAAATTTTACAAAGCTTTCAAGAAAACGCTTGCTCCTATATTGCTGAATATATTTCAGATGAGTTATGACATGGAATACACTCCGAAATCCTTTTGCAAAAGTCACACTGTGTTAATACCGAAAACAACCGACAAAAAAACCTTCGCTTCGTCGAGGACTACAGACCAATATCGCTGTCAAACGTGGACTACAAAATTGTCGCAAAAGTATTAGCAAATAGGTTGCAATTCGCTATGTCGATCCTCATTGGGTATCATCAGACATGTGGTCTCAGGGGTCGGTTCATACAAACCAATATACACGTCGCTCTAACAGTGCTTCAATACTATCATGGTTTTCAAAAACATCTCGCAATGCTACAGGTAGACCATTGCAAAAGCTTTTCATCGCGTTCGTCATTCCTTCCTTTTTTCTATTCTCGAGCAAGCCAACGTTGGCCAGGTTGTTCCTAAAAGCGTTAAACTATGCTATAATGAATGCTCAACTCGTCTGGTAGCTAATGGTCAGCTCTCCAAGCCTGTTTCTACTCGCTCTTCTGTAAAACAGGGATGCCCGATGTCACCTCTTCTATTTGCACTTTATCTAGAAACACTGTGCTTAAGCATAATACAGTTCAGTTGCATTTGTGGATTTAGTACATCAGGCAGTGAGGTTAAAATATTAGCTTATTCAGACGATGTCGCTTTCTTTTGCACAGATAATGAAAGTGTCCAAAATGTGGTATATACTATAGAAAAGTTTGGCGTAGTATCAGGAGCTCGTATAAATGCTTCTAAAAGTTTAGGACTGTGGTTTGGCTTGTGGGATAGCACACCGAACCACTTTGCAAGGATTAATTGGACAAAAACTCCTCCAACATACCTCTGTGTACCATTGCATGCATAAGGATTCAGTGCACATTACTGGAAGGAACACGTCCCTAAGCTTGAACGACAGGCCCAGAAATTTGTTCCCTATCGACTTTCAATCTTTGGGAGAGCTGAAGTTTGCAATACCTATTTAGCAACAAAGCTTTACTATGTATTGCAACTTATTAATTGCGGAAGATTCTATATACAACGCTTTCATCGAATTTTCGCTACTTTCATATGGTCTTTGACTTTTGAGCCCATGCGTTGTGATAATATATTCAAACCAGTTTGTGAGAGTGGGTTAGGATCAAAACACCTTTATCTATGGCAAATAGTGTCAAGATTCTTCTCTTTTTGAGTCAATTTTCATCCTGTGATCCGTTCCTTCTTGCAGGTTACACTTGTTGATTGCTTACCAGATTTAATTGTTTCATCGAACTTCTCCGAACGCCCATGCTTGTAGGTATTCATGCAGGAAGTTTACCTCGCAGTTCAGGTTCTTAAAGCTCGCTTTTCTGTAGAATACCTGTACACAGTATCGCGCAAGGTGCTGTATAGGGATCTACTGAGTACAGTCTTTCCACTTCCGTTGTACTGCTCACTGTACTCCAATCTTCCAGGCCACGATGTGTTGAAGTGAGTGCGCAAAATGTACATTCCACCGAATTCAAAAACATTCTTCTATAAACTCCACTCGGAAACATTGGCAGTAAGCACATGGTTAAGAAAAAGGGTATTCTTATTCCGTTTGTTAACTGCCGTCTATGTGATGTGCCGGAAACGATTGAATATTGCTTTGTTAGCTGCAAAGATGCCATACTGTTTTGGGATGTCCTTCAGCGAGCCCTAAAACAACGTTTCGTCCTTAATTCTCACACGGTACGTTATCTTCTACCAGCAGCGCTTGATGATGTACCATACGAGATGTTTTTTCTCATGGATATGCACAGCTTGTGGAAGAAACAAATGCAAGACCGCAATCCAGAGCTCACCACCTCATCAAGCACACACTTCATTCAAATGGCTATCCACCTCAAAAACATTTACGACGAGCTAGACTTTAGACCAGACTGGTACTTCATCTTAGAGAGCTGTTTGACCTCACCCCTTTTTTTGTTTGCATAACAGGATGTGAAGAACTCTCCATGTGAGAAACCCGCGCTGTATTAGCCATTTAGTATTTATGAGTAACGCTTCAGCTCTTATTTTCGCGATTTGATTGCACTTTTGTTCGCTTGATTTGTCTTTATTGCGCAAATACATTATCAAGACCATTAAAAGAAGAAAAGAGGCGCCATGGTGCAATTGGTAAGAAATCTGCTTCTCGTGCATGAGGTCCCGAGTTCAATTATAGTGCTGGGGTGGTCTGCAGATGTAGGGTATTGTGATACTAATGGTTTTCTAATTACCTATGGCCATATTATCTACCGCATTATTGGCGGGAAACTGCTCTCGACTACGAAAAAGCAATAGTTTTCTCCACATTAAACCATTGATGACATTCAATTGGAAGTCATGGTTCAATTTTTAATGCTTGTCAACAATTGCCTTTGTGATAATTCAACTGATCCACAACATATTTTCTATCGCCATTTAATTTTTTCTCTCAATGATAAATCTATATCGAGTTCATTGATGGCTTTCAAATGAAATTCATGGGCCACTTTTCAATACTGGTCAACATTTTCCTCAATGGTATTTTAATTGACCCGTCATGTTTTTTTGACACCATCTGTTGTCATTGACTTCTCTTTGTTTTTTTAATAAGAGTTTTTGTAAGGGTAGGTAGCTAGATAGGTAGCTCCTAGATTGAAAATCGTAAAGTGCCTGGAGTCCACTAAGAAATGCTTTCTATTTGAAAGACATGACCCTTGTGCCAAAAAAAAAACATTGTTTTGTTTGTTGCTATAAGCACACCGACCGTTTTCCGCATAATGTCAAAAGAACCTTTGGAATTTAAGCACGCTTCTACGTTTCCATGCTGAAGCCACTGTCAAGACAAACAAAATGAGTAAGAATCACGCATCACTCTGCTGAAAATCGCGATATTTTCAGAGGATGAGAGCTTTCTTGCGAATGAACTTCAAGGCATTTCTTCAAATGTCGATGTCATGTACTATTTCATCAATGCGCAGACAATTGAATCATTTCGAAGAGTATTACGGCTATCCGGACTGTACTAGGTAAGCACGTGTTCGTAACCAAACTTTTCCTTATTACTCTAGTGGGTATGTTTTTGATCATGCAAGTACAATTTAGTTGAAAAAAGTTGGCGAACACACAGTGATTCGGGCGTTACCAGCCTGATCTGTAATTATTTATGGACATTCCATTCGCTGAGCAGGTGGCTATTGCTCTAGCACTTATCGATTCGGGCAGTTTAATACTTGAGTGACTCTCGCTCTGCGATTGAAGCCTTCTCGAGAAGCGTTATTACCAAATCTGCTTACACACTGACGCAGGGGAAGGACACCACTCCGTATACCATTACTTGGTTTTTAGTGCACATGGGGTCAGTGGAGAGAGCCCCGTGTAAGCTAAATGAGTGGGCACACAGGGAGGAACGATGCTTAGTGTGCCGTGCAATCATTGAGGTGACTGAATATCCTGCTTCTGAGTTTAGGGACCAGCTCTTCACTTACGAGATAACCAAACATTATTACTTAGAGTGCAGGGAACTTTCCTTCCGCAATCTACACTTAACAGGCGACAGGCATTTACACTATGACTTCTGCAGACACGGACATACCCCAACTCAGATGTCATTAATGAAATTTTTTCGAATGGTATGGTTTTGATCTATAGTAATAATCGCGCTTGCCCAATTTTGACTACATTTTTGGCGTTGCTCAGCATTGGCTGGTACGGCTACTCATGATTAACAGAGGTGGCAGTGAATGCTGCACAGTGACGCACTAGCAGACCAACTCAGGGTTGTCCATAGGGCCCGAGTGGTGGCAGAAGGGCTTGGCCTTCCTGCATCAGTCCAGCATCAGTCTAAGACTGACGCAGGAGCAGTCAACTTCAGTCTTAGACTGATCCTCAGGGTCTCAATAAAGTTGTTCATACCATATCATTACCCTGGAGCTATTGACGAAGGACTCTTGAAAATTTCCAGTCGGCCTTATCGACAAGGTGCGGCACACAAGGGGCGCAAAAAGTCACAAAAGACGATGCGCCGCTTTCATAGGTGCTGAAATGGTGTTCATTTTCTTCACTATACCTAGATATAGGAGTGTCAGGAGAAGGTCGGAAGTTAGAAAGGGACTAGTACGCTCGAGCCTGGTGCATCATCACCCAGTACAATGCACTGCCCCGCTACTAGTCGAGATGTTTCATCTGAAATGTACCCTTGAATGCTCGACAATACGGTGGGAATGCTTGAAGTTGTTAGCGTGAAAAAATTCATTGCATCGACTATCAAAAGAGAAGCTGTGACTTGGAATTAGAATCTGGAAGTGGCATTCGCAAGGTAGTGCACTTGAGCCCGTTGGTCTACTGGAACATGATGACAGCTAGCAAAAAGATATTGTTTTACGCTCGCCGTCATAGCTACGAGTGGCGCTAACACTCCCTCTGGTTGACATGCACGTATATAGTAGGTAAAGTGAATTGAAAGATTGAAGAAAGTGAATTGACCCCTGTAGGTCAAACTATTGGACACGTTATCTGAAGTTGATGAATTTGGTTCATATTAGTTCTGCTAGATTTCCGTCTTCTTTGTGTTCTTCATACACTTAGCATAAATGTTACAATATATCTTCATTTTTTCTCTGTTTCCCTTAAGGTCTTGTCTAAAAAAGAACAGGAGAGCTTCTTTAGCTCTTCTATCGTTTTTCTTTAATCATTAGTCTTGCATTGGGCGTTTTTCGAAGATAAAGGCAGTAACGTGGATCCACGGTGAAGCTTTTACTTGCCTCGTACAGAGCTACTTACTTGCCTTGAGGCTTCTAGGCATATCCTTGCCACAAAGTTGTTAGAATCCGCCTGGAAACTAATTTTTTTTCTAAGTGTGGTTGAGCAGTCACAGACAGTGGTCGCACCACCAATACTGGCAGTTTATTCAGTTGTCCTGGCGAACTCGTAAGAGCTTACACTGAAAAAAATTACCAGATTATTCCGCTCCACAGAAGACCTAATATGACGTGCGTCTAAGCGAAATAAAGCATCAGTTGTGTTTACCAACAAATTGTAATGACACATACTGTAAGGCCGAGCAAATGAATACGCGGGGCAAAACGCAACATTTTGACTTTGCCGACCTTTGTAGCTAATACGAAAATAATTTTTTTTTTCATTTTCTGTTTCAGTGATAAGTGTTGGTACTTTTGCATCTTTTTATGTGTAAATGTTGATGATTGCTCACAGCATTCGTGTTGTCAGTGTGCTGGTGAACCGTCAAAAAAAAGGTGGAATTCCGTTGTGCCGAATGTTCAAATCTATGCGTAAAGCTACTCCAGCGTAAGTACGAAAGTGTAAGTATTATATCATATCTTTAGTTAATTAACCCCAAATTTTATTTAATTTGGCGGATGAGGCCACAGCGAATTCTTCTTTTTTCGCTTCAGGCCCGTCAGAAGTATCCCGCGAAGAAATCGCATCAAAACGAGATGAAATCATCAAGTTGTCTTCGAAAGTGTCTTATACGTGTACTATTTACACGCGTATGTTTTCATTGGGCGAACGAGACAAGCCACTATGCGCGAGCCCATTATTTGTACGCTCCTCTCTTACCGATGCTTCTATCTGATATATCGTCAACGTTTCCACTCGCCCAACCCCTTCATCACTTTACTATATATACCTCAGTAGCGCTACTAATAAACGTTCCACCACCCACTAGCATGTCGTTTATACTGCTGCTAGTTGCAGCGGGTTACAGCAGTGTGGCGAGTAGTGCCACCCACAGATCTTGCCGGGAAAGTAGGCCAGCCCAGTAGTAGAACCAGGCTACCACTACATAAAGCACCGAGAAAAACCATGACCAGTCTTCAGCTACCGCTGTTCCACGATACTAGAGATAAGGGCAAACGATATCGCTTACTGGTAAAAGCACTGACGGCTATGCGAGCCGTGTCTAGTCAGGACGACAGTGAGGACAGTGCAGCACGCATTTGAACCGTAATCTTTCTCTCTATAAAATGGTCTAGAACCACCGATACAACGCATGTTTTTTTTCTTTCTTTAAATACGTTGAGCTAGGCACGAAAATTGGCACACGATTTCTAGTGTGCGTCATATTATACCTAATCTATGAGCAACACAGTACAGAGGGTTAACGTTTGAAAGCTCTTCGACTGGATTTATTGTTCTGCGCGAGAAGGCTACTCGTGCTCGGTGAACTGGAACTGTGTGTGATGCAAAAATGTATCCATCGTGTGCACGCTAACGGTGATTGACTGTGCGGGACAGAGCTTCTCTAGGCATGACCTGCTAACAGGGCTCAGCAAGATGGGCGTGCCGATCGAACAGCTGAAAGCGTAGGATATGCCTGCCGCTCCGAGTTCAGCCGCCCGCTATGTGAACTGCCTGTTTGCTGAATACGAAGGCACCTTCTAGGCAAACCATCAAAGGCCCTCCTGCAAGTCTGAAAGTAAAGGCAACGGCGACGCCGAAATTCTGTAAGGATAGATCCATTCTTTACGCGCTCCGTGGCAAGGTTTAAAGCAAAATTGATCGGGTGGTGTCTCAGGGAGTGTGGTCCCCGCCAGAACACGCAGAATGGGCTTCACCTACCGTAGTGGTTTTCAAAAAAGACGCTCGCGTTTCAATTTCTGAAGACTTAACTGTCACTCTCAGCCCAGCTTGCGATGTGGAGAATTATCCGCCTTCGGTAGTCGAGGACATGTTTGCAGCAGTAAGGGGGTGGAGGGGGATGTATAACATCAGCGTAGTGGAGTTAAATTATGCATTCAATAATATGCTTCTAGATGACCGGCCTCGAAAGTTGTACCTCATTAACACGCATATCGCTCTATATTTTTATAACAGGATGCCCTCTGGCATACCTTCTGCGCCGGCTATTTCACAGAGGAAGATGGATGCTATACTTATCTGATTATCTGATGCGAAGCGTGCAGTGAACGAAATGAAAATTACTGATACCACATACAGTGGGAATCGATCATATGCAAAGCACGAATGAGGAAAGCATATATCACTTTAAAATCAGCACAACGTTACGCGGTGGACATAGATAATGCCATACAAAACTTTCCTGTCGTGATCATGTTTAGACGTGTAATTCACCTTTGTCGTCCATTCACGTCACGTTATACGAAATTTTGTTTAAGTGGAGCGAGTCAAACGGCCGCGAGCGTGCTATGACCATAGCATGTAGTCATGTTCCACATAACACGCATGCCATGATTATCTTGTTTGGACGTGTAAATTATTCTCATCGTACGTAATACAACATTTGGTATATGTGAAGCTAGCGAAACGGCCGCGAGCATACCATGAGCGTGGTATGTTGTCATGACCTTACATGACACACATTATATGACTATCATGTTTGCACCAGTCATCCTTCGTCATCCATTGACGACACGCAATACCAAAATTGGTACATGTGAAGCTAGCGAAATGACCATGACCACACTAGGAGCGTCGCAAGCAGTGAAGTTTTACATAACGCGCATGTGATTGCTATCATGTTTGGAGGTGTCAATTACCGTTGTCGTCAGTTCGCGTCACGTAATACCGAATTTCGTATATGTGAAGCTAGCGAAACGGCTGCGACCATATCTTGAGCGTGGTATATTATTTCGTCATGACCTTACATAAAAATATTTTTATGCAACTACTGATAAATGTACTTTTCGACTGAAAAGCTGATGCTATATAAGATAAAACCTACTAAAGCTGTATTATATGCTTGATGCCCATGAAGTGGCCTTTGACACAGATGCTCGCCCTGCTGAATGATGGCTTCTTCTTCTTTGCCTTCCACCTTTCCATCCTAACCATATTCACCGCTTTATTCTTTCTGCCACACAATTTATTATTCTACATCGTGACTGCCTTGAGCTGCAAGCCTGCAACCAGAACTGCGAGTGATAGACGACCAGAGTAACCCCGTTCGCACGAAGCCTTGCGGCTAAATTGCATCAAAACATCTTAAGTATTCTACTACATTGTATTTCGGCTATCGGTGATTATAGGCAACCAACTCTCCCACTACCGTTCCCCGCGGTCCCCTGAGATCTTTCTCAGGGGACCACACTTGACATGCTCCGTTTGACGGGGAGTGCTAAAGAAGCCACCGGTTCGTTTACTTCGGCGCTATTATACACAATTCCTTTAGAAGCCCTGAGGAATTCATTCTTGCTTCAAGACAACACTATGATATATCGAAGAATGTTATACGAAGACGACAAGATAAACGTTTTCAGGGAACTGCGAAGATGCAGGCTTGCTTACTAATGGGTGTGGCTCGCATTAGCAGAGCAATGGCACTGAGGCGGCCGCGACTAAGGGAAGAGTAGTAGGGCACAAAACCTTCTTGTTTTGTGCATGAAAACGTCGCGTACGTTGGAGGCACTACACTGCCGAGGATTCGACTGGACAGATTTACTTTATGTAACGCTGCTCAGCCTGGCCTATTCCTCCCGGAAACAGCTAGAGTGCATTTATTTTCATTGAATTATGCAATGAGTAGAATTTGCAAGAGATTTCACAAATTTGCACAATAGCGCCAACTTGCATGCAGTTTATGTAGACTTAAGCTTTAAATGCCTTCCTTTTTTTTCGGTTTATGAGAGTATTGTATTATGTAGTTGTTTCTTCAAAGGCAAGAAGAGAGATCACGCAGTTAGCACAGCGTACATAAGACAGCTAGCTATGAAACTAATTAAAATATATATTGCACTGCAATCATTTCACAAAAGTGTTACTGGCGTAAATATATGAAATTACACACTGTACCTCAGACAGTCCTGACACGTATCTACAGAAGTTTTTAATACACCATAGAAAACATGCTGTGTGAGATAGGTATCTTCACAATAACGTGAGATCGGACAGCACTTCATTTGTGCTCACGAGATAAATGAATGAAATGGGCCGCGCCGGGCCCGGGCCGGGAAAAACGGCCCGCGTGGTGTTCTAGCTGGCAATGAGTCGTTCAAGGGCTGCCATTTGACTGAAAAGAAAAATCACTCGATCGTTACAACTTTGGCATGTTTAAAGCAGTGAAGTACCGGTATTTTCGGCTACTCAAGACATCTCTATTAACTATAGGGCCATCATTATCAGAGCTAACTCGAAGGTGTAAGTTATGGTATGTAGATATTTTATCACCACTATTGTCATATAATGAAAGGAACTTCAGATGTCCTAGAATTAGCTGCACGTTTCATTGATGTCCGAGCTGGAGTTGATGAAAGTGACGTAATAACGCTCAGCCCTTTATAATAGGCTGACAGCTTGTAATCACCAAATCATTAAGTTAATCAAAATGGATTACGTATGCTGCACGAATAAAGCAATATTAACGTTAATATGGCTGGACTATGCTTCATAGCCGATTAATACCCGATAAATAATCTCTACCTAAAAATGTAGCATTATTCATTATGATTTCTGAAGAAAAATAATGAGACCTGTATTAGCGAAAAAATAAGGAGTGTATTGAATTTATTACGTAAAAGCTTTACGATACGGTCAATCGCTGACTTTTGAATCTCATTGTTCAATTTTTTTTTCATATACACTATAAAAATTGTATGCTCATGCGCTTTACCTCTCAAGAGAATTTTCTTTGGCTCCTGCACAGGCGCTGTTTACAAGCGGTGTTAACAACCATGATGCGTAGTTTCAAACACCTATGCATATACCTAAGCTTGGGCTTGGTGCTATTTCACAACGTGTCTAATGTGAGCTCAGGCAAGTACAACTTCCTCTCTCTCTCTCTCTCTCTCTCTCTCTCTCTATATATATATATATATATATATATATATATATATATATATATATATATATATATATATATATATATATATGGGATATGGCACAACGGGAGCGTTGTCAACAAGGATAAATATTAAATATATTTATTTCCCAACAGTTTTGGGAGGGGACCTCCCTTCATCAGGGGATGAATTATAACTCATCCCCTGATGAAGGGGATGAGTTAGAACTGTTCATCAGGGGATGAGTTATAACTCATCCCCTGATGAAGGGAGGTCCCCTCCCGAAACTGTTGGGAAATAAATATATTTATCCTTGTTGACAACGCTCCCGTTGTGCCATATCCCATACCTTCACGAAGACTAACTGGGCCATTGAATTATTACTCCCACTATATATATATATATATATATATATATATATATATATATATATATATATATATATATATATATATATATATATATATATATATATATAGGAAGTTGTTGGTATCAGCACCAAAAATACAATATGAATACTTTCCAATTAGAAATCTCCATCCTCTGATGGATATCTACGCTGAGACACAGATTACCCAAACAAGTTCACAGGAAGAATTTATATCATAGAAGCAAAAACCCTACTATATAGCGTACACTGGAGTAGTCCGCCAAAGTGTTGTAGCGATTAAAGTTCTCGACCACTGACCCTAAATACGCAGATATCCTTCCGGTCGCGGTGGTCACATTTTCAAAGAGGCTAAATCCTAGTAGTCTCAGTACAGACGTCTTTCTGTGGAGTGTTATGATAGAGCATATTGTGACGTAAATAGCAAGAGTTGGCTAAAAACATTTAAACACAACAGGAAAGAAAAGTATTACAGTGAGGAAAAAAAGAGATGAAGAGGGCGAAAAGGCAGCGAGAATAATAAAGAGACTGCGAAATCAATACGCATTGCGAATAGAGAGTAGAAATTGAAACATTTAAAAAACTTTAAAAGAGTGCAAGCACAGACCTGTATAGTAATGTGTTGCATGAGCACCAGAAATGACATCAGGGTTGTAGATGCACGACGGCCTGATCTTGGGCAATTGCGGGATCTTTCCGAGCTGTGGCGACACCCCATCTAGAACGAGCTAATAATGCGAAAAGGGTAAATCTATCCCTCACCGCGCGCTGCCCGCCATTGGTGAAAGTGAAAATCGGTGTTACGTCAAGAATGGTCGACAATGCTGTGTGGTGTCTTAAGCCGGAGGCATCTCTTTTTCTCATTTATTCGTCATTTCAGTTATTGCGTAAGTCCACCCATGCAAGACAAGCGCCAGAAACATTTATTAACCAAATTTTTTAGAGGTACGAGCCAACTAGGTTGATTTCCCAGTGTTCAGTGTCTGCAATGAATATCGCTTACACTTATCAGCCCCCTGACCTCTTAGATTAGTTCCGGCAGAGCACTGTAGAACTGCGTGGTGGCGGCTGATCACCGAGGACACGTGTGTATAACCATCATAGTTGGCATGTAGATTCCATCGCTGTGCTCAGTCTGTAGTGCATGTAACACCGAAATATGCCTCTTCATAACTGGACAAAATATTGCTATCATGGTCCGCATGAACAATCTATCACTCTATGCTCAGACTGAACTATATTTCACATATACTACTATCTCTTCATGACAGGACAAAATGTCGTCATGGTCCGTCCGTACAGTTTATCGCTCTGCTCGCCCTTAGTCCATTTGACATGTGACGACTGGCCAAAATACCATTATCATGGTCGTAATGTCCATTCTATTGCTTTAGTCGGCCTGTAGTACATTTCAAATTTATTACTGACTTATCATGAGGGGCCAAAATGTCATAATGGTTGGCCTGTATATACTATTGCTTTGCTCGGCGTGTAGTACATATCACATGTACTACTGGTTCTTCATGATTGGCCTAGATCATCTAGGTCAAGCTCACAAGGATTCTGTGACACAAGATACAATTGATTGATTGATTGATTGATAAATGGGGTTTAACATCCAAAAATACACGAGATGCAACGAAAACTTTTAAAGATCTTCGTCGAATAGCGACTGTTTAAGAATGATTATGGGAAACATTTCCAACAAAAAGAACATTTTTGCAGCGCATAATTTTAGTTAGTATTTATTCTATGTAGACAAGAGATTTTGGTTCTGTGATAAAACCATCTGGTGGTGAGGGGACACACCGAAACCATGAAAACTCCTTAAGATATAACTACTTGTTAATAATGTCTATAATAAAAGAATATAGTGCCTAAATATAAATACATTTTCTTCATTTTTAATATTGCACAGTTCTTTTTAGACGTGAGTGCGCGTTCGCAACATCACTGTGTGAACTCTGCTTCGTTAATAATGTGTTACATGTAATATATAATTGCAGCTGTCTTTGTAGTTCAACGCAGCCTCATGATGTGCAAAGTAAAGATAACCAAAAGGGGTACAAGGGGAACTCGTAAAGTGTGGATTTTTACGTGCCAAGACAATTCCACGATTATAAGGCACGCCCTGGCGAAGTGCTCCAGAAATTGTGACCATCTGGAGTTCTTTAACGTGCACTGAAACTGCCCAGTACACGTGCCTCTACCGTTTCGTCTGCAGCGAAATCGAACCACCACGACCTGGATTGAACCCGGAAAGTTCGGGTCACCCGCTTTGTGCTCTGAGCTTGGCACTGAACTGAACACCATTTCATATTTTGCGCGTTCAGAGGGGTACGCCGGCCGAGTAACTAGGCTAATCGTTCTAAACTGAAGGATGCTGTTCTTTACGACAATAAAAATGGGGTTTTGGCTTAAGTAAACAGCTCTTCAGAAGCGTCATTCGATCTTGCTTTTTTTCTGTGTGTGGCCTGGTAGTAAGGTAGGTTTGGCACCCGGAATAAAGACAGCCCACTCCACTTTGCGAACACTCTCGAAACAGCAAAGCTTATCCCCAGCCTTCACCAAAATATATGGTACTTCTATGTTCTTCAAATTTCTTGAAGCTCCCAAGTTTAATGCATATACGTATATACAATATAGAGTGGATGGTTGGATAGGTGCCATCGTGGAACAGTTGGTGCAGCATCACAAGCGTTATTCAAAGTTCACAGGTTCAGTCCCAGCCCTCGGCAAGTTATATTTAGGTGCACTTTTCTTTTTTCACTTTTACATTACAAATACTTGTGATAATACCCCCTATACTTTTTTCTATGATTGCCTGTAAGATATACTTTTTATACTACTCTCTCTGCGGTTCTGAGATTTATATTGTCAAATTGATACCGTGTAGAGTGTAATTTAGTATTTTCTTCTTTCAGCATCACAACTCCGAAGTACCACGACTTACTTCTGCGAAGATAACCTCAAATGTAACTTTGGACAGAAGCAGGCTTGCTTTTTCAAAGATGGTAGAAAATCTCTTTCGAAGTGTGGTAAGCATGCCTACGATCTCAACAAGCTGAAATGTCGCGTGTTTGCAGCAAATTACTGTCCAGAATTATCAGTGTGTTGAGGCTATTCAATATATATTATATGTGAGACGGGTCAATACTGGCGAAGTTGGGAAAGTAAGTGAGGTCTCGTCACGCTCCTTTGCCAGACGAAGGAAGCTGCACCTCCACGCTTGAAAAGTAGTCAACGGCAGACCTCACCCACGGGCGATGGTATTGCATGCGATAGAGATGACTAGTTTTTTTTTTTTTTGTTTCAGTTTCAGCCGTATACATCTCCACGTTTCGCGCTTTTACTACTAGGTCATAGAGCATACAATACTGGCTGCAATGTTATGGATTGCGACTTTATATGAAACACGTCGGGGATGGTGAAGCCTACGAAGGTCATTGTGGGAATAAATCACACATTCACCGCAAAAGTGAAGTGACGTGGGTAATAAGAACCAGTTGTGTTAAACAAACCAAGGCTGGCAGCTCAGTTATTTGAATCTGCTCTCGCGTAGCTCTACAAAACGTTCGTGTAAGATAATATGGCTGCTCCTGAGAGACAGTCGTCTCCTTCCAGAGTTTCTTTGCGATGACAGCGCAATATGTAGGTTGGTATACGAGACACGCACAACTTCTTGGCAAAATAGGCCGAGCTACGGCTATGGCAAACATTCCCTGTTTTGCACTTTTGGGTAACTAATGCAAGCACTCCTGCACAACTCCATATATGCGATCCTCTCATAGTAGATGGCACAATTGATTGGCGTTGTGAATGGCCCGTATTTGAAGAGTGTAAATGATCTACCTTCGTCTAATCTGTAACGCATGCTGTGGCTGATGTCGATGAAGAACTATTACTCAACCATTTGTAATTGATCAATCAATCAATCACTAATATATTTTCCACTTCAGCAAGTAGAGGGCATGGGAAGAAAATTCTCCTGCGAGCTTGACTAGGCTTGCCAGCAGGTTACAGTGTTCTGCAGGCAGTCATAACATATAGAAACTGGCATCAGCTAATAAAAGCAAACACAAAAATATACATTATTCTTACGCATAGTCCCCCAAAGAACACTACACGTGCACGTAATTCAGGAAAGAAAAAGTACAACTTAGAAAAAGCACAAACCTAACATTTCAGTTATCCCATGAAGAAAGCATGCAGCGCAAGCCTGGAGGGTGAACTACAAAGACCATTTTGCGGTAAAAAATTTAATGATGAGGGCCAAGTTGTTCCTAGCTCCTGGTCCCTGGAGATGGCAATCTTTAAGCTACACAGTCGTTGCGTAGTTCACATTTTGTGATTCCTGTTTGTGATTTTGCCTTCCAGTACATGTATTTTATATATTAACGCTATGTTTTGCTCAACATGAGGTTTGTAAAGCGTCACTTTGCAAAAGAAATCGAGCCCCACCTTGAATGTTCAGTCGAATGGTTGACTGTCCAATGGTGTAGCAGTGTTCGCATTCCATTATGAATAACTTTTCCTAATTTTGTGTGAGAGCAGTTAGGCACATTGAAAGGTGTGGTAGACAACGACGGACATGTTTTCATGCTTTTGTAACTTCTTTTGCTTCAAAACCCACAGAAAGTGCCCTCCAACTGTTACTACAGTAATAGACATATGTATAAAATTATAGGCTTTATAAAACTCCACCCATCCAGCTAAGAAAACAGTTGTCTATAAAGTTGAAGGGCGCTTTTTCCTAGCCTTCAATAGGAACGTGTATTGTAATCAGGCCTTGTGCGCATTGGCTTGCTAATTTGCTAGCGTGATCTCAGTCCTCGGTGGTTGCCTCACTCGTGCCGTAGAGAAACGATCGTCTATTCGCGTAGCATTGGTGGTTTCAATTTAACCTATAGAAACCCTTCTGCAAGTACAGTTGCCCAGTGCTGGATACGCCACATAACTATAGTTCTTTCATTTGCAAATCAGCAAGAAGCCCTCAATGCGTCCGTAAGGCAACGTACTATCACTGTAATTCACGTGGTTATATGATTTAATGATTATTTTGGACAAGAACCCTGTGAAAGGGATCTGTGGTAGTAATTTACCTGAGGAGCTCAGCTCTTGCTTTCGATGAGTCAAGAACTCCCACTTGAAGGTTTTAGATATAACTGAATATTGCCATAGCACTTCCAAATTTTCTGACCTTAAAAAAGACAGGTTATCGCAAATAACGAACAGAGTGAAAATACAAATAAGGGCGAGGAAGTGCTGGTATTAGGATGATTTTACGCACGAAAGCCTCAAGGTGAAGTCGTGCGTTGAGTGAACTACCTGCGAAGCATGGTTACGGAAGATGAAATATAATCAAAATTATGGTCCGGCTTTGATATAATAAATTTTGTCAGAGCAGAGGCCAGGGAGAAACATAATTTACTATATAGCGAAAATTCGGCGCACCCCACGTACCTTGGGAATCAATGTTATGTGAAGCATTCGGATGAAAGGTGACCTTGTTGTAATTTTTTCGAGCGAAATGTTGCAAAGTGGTGCTTAACATAAGTATAATTGCATGTACAGACATACGTTAAGCAGACGCTCATGTTTTACATTAGCAGTTGTTTACATTTGCGTTATAATGCCAACAGCAACAAGGATATTAGTAACACCAGTAAAGGTAAATAATGTTCCAGTGTTTAAGGCTAACTTCATCGCGAACACCAGCGCTGGTGCTTGCGCTGGTGCTCACGATGATGGTACCCTTGAACACTGCTACATTAATAAACTTCTGCGGATCGTACCTAACTAGAAACTACGTTAACTCGATGTGACCGCTGCATCAAAGGAGTATATATTTTAATACTTTATTTACAGATTTCCTATATTCGCATCGGGGCAATAGATAGGGAGGGGCCAAACATAATCAGTACAAAGAAATGCGTACCAAATACATGTAAACGGGTATACCAAAAATCACTGTATCTATTAAAACATAGGTGTTCATCAAAAAATATATGTTCAATACACATACATAACGCAAGAACACTTTCACATCTCAGAAAACAATAAATCAATATTTGGCAAGTTGATTGATATGTGGGGTTTAACTTCCAAAAATTGCCGTATGATTATGAGAGGCGCCGTGTTTGGGGGCTCCGAAAATTTCTACCAGCTGGAGTTTTGTAACGTGCACCCAAATCTGAGCACACAGGCCTACTTAATTTTCACCTCAATCGACACTGCCACCTGCGGGTCAGCAGCCGCGTACCTTAGCCACTAGACCCCCACGGTGAGGCTCAAAATTTGTTATGTTTACTAAGTCGTCAGTTAATCTGTTCAACTCTTTTATTGTTTTTTGAAAGAATAAGTAGAAAAAATTGTTAGTCCTGCAATTGAATACAGGGATCTTTTTGCTATTATCACATTTAGTGGATGTGTTGGGTGGTGTATCAAGGTTACTACCATGTTTTATTCCCGTGTTAGAGTGATAGCTCTGGTGCATCCGTTTAGGCCATAGTTTAAGTCCACGTAGACGCAACAGATCCCATCCCAAAGTGGCCTTCATACGTGAAACCCTACCATTGATGCTATAAATACGCAAGACAAACGTTGCAGCTCAGTTCTACTTTATTTCTTCTATTTTTATAAAATAGTATTTTTGAGGGTCCAATAATAGGCATGCCTAATCAAGTATCAACATGGCCTGCATAAAATATAGAGTTTCCTATATTTCATACGTCGCCCGTTCAAAATTCCTGCTAATAAAGTAAAACATCGTAATACCTTTTGCTATGACTGTGTCAATGGTTTTCTTCCCTAATGTGTTCCATAATATAACTGTTATCCAACTGTATTCTCAGTCGTGGAACCACAATTGACATTTCAGGAACATTCAGATATATTTGAAAAGAAAGTCTGATAGCTGGCGTGGCACTGTGGTAGAATACTTTATTGTCACGCATAATTCTGGGATTGGATTCCTGCTTGGACCCTGACATTTATTCTTCCCATTCCTTTTAAATATGAAGCGTTAAAATTATCCACTTGTGTTCTCACCGTTTCTGGGTAGATAACTGTCAATCAATTGTTACAAATGTCCGCATACCAGTGGTACATATCCGCCCAGTGGTGCATGCCACTGTTTGGTGCAAAGTGTTTGATAAATACGCGATGGGATTGTGACAATATTCATGCCCTGGTCAGTCAGTCGTATTCGTCAAACTGTCTTACCCTCCCCTCCTAATCTTAATTTAGGCAAAGTTACGACGGTTGCTTGATTTGGGGGGTTTAACGTCCAAAAACCACCATTTGATTATGAGAGACGACGTAGTGAAGGGCTCCGGAAATTTTGACCACCTGGGGTTCTTTAACGTGCACTCAAATCTCAGTACAGGGGCATACAACATTTCCGCTTTCACCGTAAATGCAGCCGCCATAGCCGGGATTAGATCCCGTGACCGGCGGGTCAGCAGCCGAGTACCTTAGCCACTAGACCACCGTGGCGGGGCAAAGTGAAGAAGGTGATCACAAAAACACCCGGTCGGAGACGGATAGATAGATAGATAGATAGATAGATAGATAGATAGATAGATAGATAGATAGATAGATAGATAGACAGACAGACAGACAGACAGACAGACAGACAGACAGACAGACAGACAGACAGACAGACAGACAGAAAGATAGATAGATAGATAGATAGATAGATAGATAGATAGATAGATAGATAGATAGATAGATAGATAGATAGATAGATAGATAGATAGATAGATAGATAGATAGATAGATAGATAGATAGATAGATAGATAGATAGATGTTAAAGGTTCCTGTCGCACGCGAAGAAATGCTTCACATATGATGATAATATGCGCAATGGCAGATTACGCTATCACGACGTACTCTTGAAAGCAAACTCTAGCGTCCTCTATGTTGGGTGTTGTTCTTTAATTACGGGTAACTCTGTCTAAATGCTCATAGGCCTTAAATTGGCAACCTTTATTAACCCTGGCCCTGATTTGTCCTTAGTTTCCTCCTTAATGGAAAGCATCTTTCATTACCGTGGCAGGCGTGGTCTTCCTGGCAATATTTCGCTAGAACATGGATCATTGGTGAAGCCGGCATGAGGTTTGGTAATGATTGAGTTCAGCTTTCCTTCACTACCCACTCTGAGACCATATTTTTTGGACCGTCATTCGCAGCCCATACCAAAACATTGGCTGAGATCACCAAATTCAGCATTCCCATGTTCTGGCGTCAGCGAGCTTGCTTGCACGACAGCAAACGCCGTAGACTTGCTGAATTTTTACACCACCTTTAATCAAAGTTTCAACAAGTTTAGGCTAGTGTATTAATTAGTGATAAAAACAAAATGTCAATCAATACTTAGCCCTTAAAGCGGTGGTGTGTGCAATTGTGCACAACAAATTAACTGGAGCGTTATGGCATGCATATTTCATAAACTGGCTTGAAACTCGGTGAGTACATTTATTCGTGCGTTATGAGTGGCAAGCTATCATCTAATTTAACATAATTGCGCTGCGTAATGCTCGAGAGGATCACTTGAGTCGAGGCACTACCTTGTTCGGCAGTCATTTGAGCCGGGTCCAAGAACGAACACTAACAGTAGTTATTTTCTTTGCTCGGAATGTACAGAATAAAGAGCAAACTCTTCATGCATTTCTGACCTAATATTTGGTTCTTTTTATATTTAAGTTATAGCTAATTGTTGAATTATGACACAATCAGTTGCACTGTAAAATGTAAATTACTGAAACTTACAGACAACAAAAAACTTCTTCATTTTCTTATTGCAAATATAATACCAAGTTCCTTAGAAGCATGCCATGCAGATCTGGCGCATTTTCAGACAATATATCATAATTCGTGAATGAATGAGCCGCACACATATTTTTTACCATGCTTGGTGGTGAAGTGCAATAACCATTCACTAATTCACAGAGTTGTGTATTAGGCCTCAAGCTACGAATAGTTGGCTGATTCCCGGTGTATTGGTTGCTATACAGGTAAACCACGTAAAAGCTCTGATGCTTTATTGTACTTCCAGTAAACGGCGACACTGTCTGTGCTACACTTTGGAATGGTCAGTGCGGTAAAAGTGGTGCCCCGAAGTGCCTGGATTCTTCTACGGAGTGTATATGCGTTTGCGGTGAGTGCTGTTGTTGTCGTAAAGATGAACTAACGATAGAAATGTCTCAAACAAACTGCATAATAAGGAAGTGATTTATATTGTGTATCTCACGCACTGTTAAGCTGGCTTTTTTGTTATGTGAAAGTTTGAAATAGTACCATAGAAAATACCTGCAAGTATTTGATTCAAGAATAAAGAACTATAGATGTTGCGCTGAGATCCAATTTTCTCCGTAGAAATGAAGTAGTGTGCGTTTCAATACTATAGCAAGAATTTTCAAAGAATAAAAAAAACAGAACGGAGGTCATTCATTTTATAAAGCGAACAAAAAGAACATTGTCTCCCAGAGAAGATTAAAATATCTAGCTTACCTGTGAATTCGTAGCTGAGCTTATATAACTACTTCGGTGCACTCTTCTAGGCGAACGTTGTATGAAAGGGAGCTAACCAGAAAGCAATTTTCTGCGCCGTGAGGGCTATGTGGAAGTGGTTTGAATATAATATAGTAGTGGGATATGGTATGGATTTATTGCATTTCGGCTGCTCTGAAAGCATTCAGCTGCTTTGAAAAATATCAAATAAGGGAAAGTAAGAGCAACGAAATAAAATACGGCAAATACAAGGGCTACTTACTAAACCATAACTTCTCAATAAAATCAGCATCGCCTTCATGTGCAATCATCGGTGATCATATAGATGGCATCTGGGCTCATGAAAACTGCATGCATCAAATTGTGGCTGTAAAAAAAAAGTAGAAGGCTGAAGAAATTTCCAGCATCAGTGTTTTGAATGTGCACTGATGTCACATATTTCCCTACCTACTAGCATTTTGCCTCCGTCAAAATGCGACCACTATAAAATATATCGGATCTGTGACCTTTTGGGTCAGTAGCTGAGCACCATAATCACTGTTTTACTTAGGCAGACTTTCTGAAGCACTTGGAAGCACTGTGGCTGAGTTCTTGCCTGCCATGCACGGTGCCTCGTGTAATCTTGCTTGAGTGGTGATAGGTATAATTCTCTTCAATCAGGATCTTTCAACGGTTGATAAAAACGTGATTGCAACAGAGGTTGCTTCACAATGGCATATTAAGGTTTACGAAGACAGAAGGGTCAAAAGCCTTTGGGGTACAACCACCCTTAGTGGGTTGTGAAATGTAATCATGTGCCACACGTAACTTGTCAAACGGATGTAATCATATACGAGACGTGTCGTCAAGTTGTTTATGTCACCAGGTGCGATTTATTCATGTTCATCTTGGACTCTGCTCTTTCTATCATACTTATGGCAATCCTGAAGCTTTGGAGACGAACACAAGGTGCCAAGACGAAGGATGCTAGATATCTGAATGTAAATGGTCAAAGCGTCTTGGTTCTTTGAAAAATGTTGCACATTCCAACCGCCAGGTCTGTGTGCCACTCACAGCGTAGTCACTGCGAAAGCTCTGAGGGCGGCTTTTAGCGTGCTAGCGTTAAAAATCTTGTTTTGCAAAAATTTCGGTGCCAGCATCGTTGGTTGTGAGCAAAAAATCATCGTCTTGTCCATGACCAAAAAAGAAATCAAGAAACATGCGAACAAAATAAAGAATAAAAAATCTCCGTCCAAGCACTTTGTACAAGTAGTTAACCAGCGAAAGCTGAAAGGTACTACCACGGGCGCGGTGTTTAGCAGTGGGTTAAACCCGACACTGCACTTAAGTCTTTCAGAATTATTGATTACATGTTCGTGCTTCTGAATGAGGTTAGACAGACATTTAGCGTGAGATTTACCACAGCGTTTTATTTCACACGCCACACATTGTGCCTCGCATGCATGATTGCGGTTATGAATGAGCGCAATAGGAATCCAATGTGTTTCGCATTGCGTTTATCACAGTGGTTGTTTTCCAACCACAGGCGGTCGCAGAAGTCACAGCAGAAGCCAAAGTGCCCCTGAAGAAATTCCCACCGAAAGGGGGTGTTCACCCCGGGAAATGCGCTTCCACAATCATAATGTTGATCCTGTTGTGCCCGCAGAATTGCTTGTTCGGCTCGGAGTTGTGGCAAGTGTTTGACATCACGAGCTAACTCCACGGGGTGGTTTGCAGCATCCAACCACCACCAGCACTTGTATTACCGTTCGTAATTCAGCGCTGCTGGGAAGACTGTCGCATCATCGGTGCGTAGTTCTTGTCAGCACTCGACCAGGTCCCCTTTCGTGCTCGGACTGCAACATCAGCCCGGTGATAGCAAGTGCTCTCACGTTTCCACTGTCAGCTTTCTTAGAGAGTTCTGAGTGGCTTTCTCAGCAAGCTCTCAGCAGAAACTTATGCGTGCGCGCCCGGCGCCATGGCTGCTACGGGATGTACGACGTTACTATAGAAACACAGCCGATGGTTCGGGTGCTTGACTACGGCGCTGGGAAAGACGTAACTGATATTACAGTGAATGCAGACTACTTGTGTCACCGATGCCGAAGATAATTTTGCTTCTCCTATCGATACACCACGTTCACAGTAAAACGCCTCGTTTGAGTGACGATCAAACATACGTCATTTCGTGGTAGACTGGTGTTTTACCCGACAGCCACACGTTTCCTTGTTAATACAGTTAAACACCTTCATTTGGTTTGAAGTGCAGTGAAAATAACGCTCATGCTTTACAATGACACTTTTCCTCTATAAAAACTTCGCAGTACAACGTATATTATCGCAATAATATTGCCAGCAGTATAGGTGAATGTTGCCTTCAAACTTCAGAAGAGATGATTACCATAAGTACCTTGTGTTTTGAAGCCAGTGACCTGTTACAAACGGCACACACGCCTGCGTACTTCCATAAGAATCTGTGGGGTGTCCATAGCACGTTCGCAAGTTCTTCACGCGCATAATTACTCGTGGTTAAAGCATGGTGCCCATTACAAATGTCACATACTAAAGCTTCACTGACGCAAACCACTTTGAACTTTGTCGAAAAAATTGTAGTAAATCCTCTATATAAACTTCTCGAAAAACAGCATACAACAAAATGTATGCACCACGTGATTCATGTAGTCACTGGGGACAGGATATCGCTATCGCGTTGAGCTCCTAATGGCGAAGCGTATAGGTCCCCCACTTTTTCTAAAGCGTTTTGTAAATTCTTTGTAGAGTTAGCATGTAGCAAAGTTTCGGGGTGCCCACTACACTTAAATCATAATTTTTTCTTTGTAAAGATATACGCACTTCGTGGTTATTCGTCATTCATTCCAGTTGCAGCAGTCCAAATATTTTAAGGTACTTGACACTTTGTTGAAGCTGTGGCTGTTCACTATAACGCATTAATGCCGAGCCTGTTGTAATGGGTGGAGAGGTTTAAACTATTCAACTAGTTCCATATCCGCATATCGCAACGCTTACGACTGCTCTCGCTGCCATCGACGTACGGTGCGAAGTTCTTAACTTTGACTTTTCCTCTCCAAGGCAAAAGACGGCTAAATAGAATATTTCCGTCTGTACAAGTCTTGCGATAGCCTTTCTTGCTGTCAGAAACAGGTTTCAATATGTGATTAGGGCTTAGAACAGGGTTAAATGAATACGTAGCACAATTGCTAGTATTCAAGTAATTGGCAGGCGTGTTGTCTAGTTCTCTTTCTTTTTCATTCTTCGCCTCTAGGCGTTTCCGTAAGCAAGCAGCTTTGTTTGTCAAAATGTTTGCAACACGTTGTTAAGAAATGGTACCAATTGAACGCATTGCTGAAGAAAGCAGAATTTCTCAACTATATTATTACGTATGCTGCTAATATTATTGTTATTTATTTTCTCTTCAAGGAGGAAAAGACGAAAGCTTTCTTGAAAAACTGAAGAACAAGCTTGGATCACTCGCACAAAAAGGTTCAAAGTCAAAATCATAACTTGTTCGATCTGCTTGTGAATTAAGTAGGAATTGTGGTTCTAAGGGTGATAAATAAAATCTGTAAATAAGAAGAGTTCACGACTCGGCTAGGCTGTTTTAGGTCTAACAGTTTTAAAAAGTTTCACTCGTAACTGGTAGGTGGGCAAGCGCCGCACCACCGAATATAAACTCTGCCAAGTCTTCTAAAGCTTCTTAATATGTAATATTCAAGAGTTTACTGTTTATTCGTCAAAATTACTTTCAGGGACAATATGAGTACTCATTCAGAAAACTGACAGATCCCACTTACTGTGGGAATCGGTGATATGCGAAGCGCGAATGAGGAAGGTTTATATGTCACTTTAAAATCAGCACAACGTTACGAGGCGGAGGTAAATTAGGCCGTAAACGGCTGCCATGTCATAATTATCATGTTTGGGCGTGTCGTTTACCTTTGCTATCTTTTCACATCACGTGATACGAAATGTGGTATATCTGGAGCAAGCGAAACGGCCGTGAGCACATCATGAGCATGGTATGTTGTCATGTTACATGACACGCGTGTCATAATTATTATGTTTAGACGTGTCATTTACCTATGTCGTCCGTTCGCGTCATGTAGCGAGGGTAGTGACACAGAACATGTGAAACTAGCGAAACGGCCGCGAGTGCGTCATGAGCGAAATGGCCGTGAGCGCATCATGAGCGTGGCATGTATTTATGTTGTTACTTGACACGCACCAGATGGTTATCATGTTTGCACCAGTCACGCATACCTTCGTCATCCATTCAGGTCCCGTAATACAAAATGTGGTATATGTGAACCTAGCGAAACGGCAACAAGCGTATCATGAGCGTAGCATCTAGTGATATTTTTACAAGACATGCACCTAATTATTATCATGTTTGCACCACTCATGCATACCTTCGTCATTCATTCACGTCCTGTAATACCAAATTGGATATATACGAAACTGGTGAAACGGCCGCGAGCGCATCATGAATGTGGCAGGTAATCATGTTGTTACATGGCACACATACCATGATCTTCATGGTAGGGTCTGTTGCTTGTGTTCACCATGCAGTCAAGTCATACCATACCAGTTTTGCAACATGTCATGTGAACAAAACTACCACAAGAGCTGCAAGACTGTGACATGTAGATCATGACATTTATGACATGCATGATTTTCTTGTTGTGACTAGACACTTACGCTCGTCATACAGTCATGTTATGCGACACGAATTTTGGTATTGAAACCATTATCGAAACGGCCAGGAGAGCTGAAAGTCGTAGGTGGCTAGATAGATAGATAGATAGATAGATAGATAGATAGATAGATAGATAGATAGATAGATAGATAGATAGATATAGATAGATAGATAGATAGATAGATAGATAGATAGATAGATAGATAGATAGATAGATAGATAGATAGATAGATAGATAGATAGATAGATAGATAGATAGATAGATAGATAGATAGATAGATACGACTAAAGTCACCGAAGTTTGCTAAGAAATGCTTCGCATTTAAAGCTTGTATGGAGGCTGCTTCGAACATTCTCTAGGTGAAGGATGCGCTGCAAAGTTAGGGTCGAGAAAAGGGCGGTGCTTTGTCTGAGTCAGTCCAGTTTTTTTTTTTTGTCCTTAACTTTGCAGCGCAGCATTTACCGATAGCAGTAATCACTCAGCAACAAGAAAAATGTGCCTGCTCGCGGTGTAAAATTTTCCCCTGCCTCGATGGTATGAAGCTGCCACGAGAGCTCCGTTCTATAGCATAACAAAAATCCCTGAAAACTTCCCTAACATGGCGTTAAAAAAGTGATGAGACTCGTAGTTTGCTATGGCATGAATTTTTTTAGAGCCTTCGAAAGCTTCAACTCCTTCTAGAGTGCTGCACCGACAAAGCACAGAATCTCGTCACAAGCGTAAATATTTATGGCACCATGGCTACCACAGTATGGCGGTTGTCGGTTCTCCACCATTCGAAAATTACTTATGGTCCACTCTTTATTTCGACGCCCAAGTATGGTTACACTGGAAGCTGAATGACTGTCAGTGCCTACTATTGTCGGAAATCAGTGATACAATCAAGTATTTAGCAAGTGGTGAATGAAGCATTCTGTTGGTGTAAGGTTTGACGTCTGTACCCTAATATTTGACATGCGTAACCCCAAAACGCATATTTTTTGTGCCAGTGTCCTACCGTACAAATAAAGGTTGTTGATTAGAAAATCGTCAAGAATATTTCTTTTTAATGTCATAAAAATGTTTTAATAGCATCATAATGCAGTTTAGCGCTGTCCATCATGGTGGAAAACGTATAGGCACACACAACAATATGATATAGCTTTGCTCTTCTGCTCCAATAGCCATCCGAAACACAAACTTTTCAATTTACGTTTTTTAATGGAGTGTTCGTATGCCATGTTGAAATTGTGATAACGCATGATGTGATGCAAATTATATTAGACGACAACGAGCGGTATACTTCACGGAAAATGTGAAAAAAATTCACTTTTTCTAAACTGCGTTAATTGTAGAGGCTTATTAAACAGTTTGCTTTTCAGCACAAAAATGGGTTACTAATGCGTAAATGTGGTATTTTATATTGATAGTATTTGCTTTTTATTTTCGTGTAACGAAGCGCTTCACATATGCCTTGTTGGTGCATATCTTTGTTTTTTATACCATATTTAATTTTGATTTTCTGTGTGTTTTATGCCTTTTCCGTCATTTTTTTAGGCTACCTTGCCTGTCCTGTTCGTAAAGTTTCCAAAAGTGACAAGTAAGAAAGTCCGAAAGTTTAATCTTATGGATAAAATCACACGTGTTCAAACAGGCAGATGTGAGAACTCACTGTTATACAAATGGTATTGAAGTATTTTCACTGTAACGCTGTCGCTAAAGTTTCCTGAGTATTTGGGCATTTGCTTTTAGTAATCGCCACAAAATGCGTGAATAAGCCAGTCGTCACCACGAAGAAGTGAATCTTCTAGGCGACATGCTGATCAAGCCAAATATCAGTGAACCATACAAGAAACGTCGCTGTTACACAATATATGGAAATGGTCTCCTCTGAAAACCATGTCTCGCCGACCTACACGTTTCCATTGAGAGTATGCATGACAGGTTATTGAAGTAAGTGACATACATGACTCCACTGCAATGATGTAATACACGACAAATTTCATCATTCGCACTTTAGGACCTGTCACTTCTGTGCGTGCTAAACTGTTGTCATGCCGCACGAGTAGATGAACTGGTATGTACTGAATTAACAAAGCAGCTACAAGAGCACCAAGACCACGGCATGAAAATCATGCTGTTTATTACAATTATGTTATTGTTCCATTAATGCGCTTGTATTTTATGTTCGCTACACAACATTCATGTTACGTTATATCAATTTTTGTGTATATACCAATAATGAAGAAAACGCCCAAGCACACAGCCGTAGGTGATTGGATGAACGGATGGACGGAGGAACGGATGGATGAACACAGTTTACCGATGGCGGTACTCTGAGATCGTTAGCTTCAGCGTGTTGTGTTTTCATTGGCGAGATGGCGCGAAGGGCCCACAGAGCGTGCTGTCGAATTCACTACTACGTGCATCAACAGGACGTCGTCGCTCGTGCGCCTGCATTTATCGCCATATATGGAGGTGCGTCATACATGTTTGCCTTCCACCAAAAGTGTGCATCAAAGTTGCAGAAATCGCGAAGGTCACTTCGCTCGCTGCAGTTTCCGTGCTTGCGCAAGAGCGCGTTGCTAACACAAAAGTTACAATTTGACAGTTAGCTCGCGCTCGTTCTTTGCATATATTTTTGTGTGTTTGTTCCGTGCGTTCTTTGTATTTGAGCAGAATGCTTTAGGTGTCGAAGTGTGAAGGTTGTCAGTTTGCGCTCGTCCTCTGTGCCTTACTTTCATCCACCCTTCCTGCTGGAGGAGCGCGCTAAATATTTCGAACTGCTTGCCTCTCTTGGCGTTAGAGCACAATTTGATACTATCGCATTCATCCCTTCGATCATGGGGCGAAACAATGCGCAATAAATGCTCTACTACCATTTTGGAGACACGTTTTGCTTTCGTTTTATTCTAGGCCCTATTTAGAAAACTCGAGACCAGATTTAAATTTTCGTGTAAAAAAGTTTGCCGCGTAAGCCTAATCACGAAGCGAAAAAAGCGGGCGGTCGTTAGAGGCCAATGTTGTGACATGGGCGGCTGCAATATAGTGCGCTGCCACTGCCCATGAACATACCAGGAATGGTGATGCAGTTCCTATATTTGCGGACGTCAGCGAAAAATGCTCGTAATTGGATTCACAAAGCAAAATTTTGCTTAACAGCGTGGTCACTAGAAAATTCTAAGAGTAGTGTCAACCACTCTTACGGGCGCTGTGGCTGCTAAGAACCTGCAGTGGTGGTGAGAGATGCCAGGGTGTCATGGCTGATCTTGAGTTAACGTCCATGTAGGCCTGCCTGATCACCATCCTTGGTGCGTTTTAATGCAATAGCAATTATATGGACACTTTCAGTTCGATTTGGCCGCTGGTGTCGGCGTCGACGACCGCCGTTATTCGTCGTATATGTATACGTATCTATATATATATTAAAACGAAAGAAAGCGAAATAATCCAGAAAAGGACTCCAGTGCACGAAATTGAACGTCTGAGTTATTGCTTGTGAGTTCGTGAACTTTGCCTCTGAGCCATGAAGGAGCACATTCTTGGACGTCGAAACGGCAAGTTATTTGTATCTACCACTTACGACTGGCAATAGTTATCTCGAGGAAACTGTCGTGTTTTCAGCATTACCAGCGAGATGGCGCAATAAGCGCGCTTCGCCAGATCGTCAGGACGTGACGTAGTGCGCTGATGCGTGCATCTCCCACGCGTACTTTGCCCCACAGATGAGGAGGGGGGGGGGGGTAGCCGCTCACGTGTGCGCGTGCTTATCTCGCAGTCGGGAGGATCGTACGCCTTGGGCTTTCAAGTGAACAATTCTGTGTTGTTACCGGGTGTACGAAGGTCTTTACGCTCGCTGCACAGTCTCCGTTTGCGAAAGGGGTCCCTTTCAGACACAATGAAGTGACAACTTAGGCACTTATTTGCGTTCATCTATACCTGTGAGTTTCGAGCGTCATTTGTGCGTGAGAAACTCATGGCACGTTTCAATCTGCTTGCCATTCTTCACGTGGCATTCCACTTTGTTTTTATTGGTTTCATTGCTTCGCCTTTGCGGCAAAGCTGTGATTTTCTATTTATTTTGGCACTTTGAGTTTCATGTGTTCTTTCCCTTGTACGCAATGAACTGATCACCACAGTCGTCCAAAAAGCTCCTGGTGACAGTAATAAAGAGCCCTATAGGGTGTCAATAGCGTAAAATTATGTGTCCAAAACTTGTGGTTGAATAAAAACCAATGTGCACGTGAATGGCCAGTAAATTCAAACGTGTCACGATGCATGGCCAGCCTTATTTGTTATGTTGTTGTGTTCTGTCCTAAACGATAATACAATGCTTTGCATACGCGACATACATTACACAGCTGTCAAACAAATAATCTGAGGGACATTCGCATCTTTCTAGGCAATTAGGCTGACAAAGAGATGAAGAAACTCAGTAGAAGAATAACGGACCCACTAAGCAAGGGCTATGAAGGTTGCTTATTATTCTTCATACATGATCAACGAACTGAACCAATGAGCTGCTTTACTGGTCTGATACAGGTCGCTCGAGTCCTTGTTTGAAAATCGTGGTGTTTATTTTACAACACGCGATGACCTACAATTTCCGATGGTTTCATATATAAATTCGTAGGCATAATTTCGAGGCTAAAATCTATTTGTTCAGGAGTAAAAATTTTAGGTTGTGACGATTCGCTAGAAATATTTGATAAGTGGCGAGGTTATAAGTGTACCAAACAATAAATATAACCCAAACAAAACTACTGTGTGCTCAAATATTTCGCGAATTTTGGATTTACTAACCAAGAGAGGAATCAGTTGCAAGAAAAATCGATGTATGGCGCCCACTTGCCATGCGCTTCAGTATTGTTTCTTCCAGTATCTCTATTTCGACAGCCCTGCTTCGGGTCTATCGGCCGAGAGATCGAGCGACACAGCAGGCAGCTCTGCTCACAGCAGTAGTTTGCGCTCTGCAGCCAGGCTGATGGGCAGCTTCACCGCGGCGGCACTTGGAAACTTCTCAGGCAACTGATGGATGAGACCAGGAGCTGCGAATACCAACGTACACGCATGGCCCAAATCCTACACACCACCGCCCGTCAACTGGGCGAAGAGGAGATGTTCAAGCGTCTCAGCGAGCGCTACATCCCCATCACCAGTAGCGGAGACCACCCAGACTACGCCGGCCAGCCGAACCCCCCCCCCCTCGACCGAGATCTAGAGGAATGGGAAGTGAGGCAAGCGGCGCAGGACCTGAACTGTCGTTCGGCCGCCGGACCCGACAGAGTTACTAACAAAGCTCTAGGCAACCTGAGCGACTCAGCCATCGCATCACTGACACGCTACTACAACGAATGCTGGCGTAACGGCAAGCTGCCCAAGGCCTGGAAGACAGCAAAGACGATCCTGCTGCCACAACCAAACAAGCCACCGGGTAGAGAGGGCCTGCGTCCCATCTCGCTCACGTCATACGTGGGCAAGGTCCAGGAGCACGTTCTTAACACCCGGTGAAACCGTTACATGGTATCGCACAATGTCTACCCGGACTCAATGCTCGGCTTCCGGGCCAAGTTGGGAACGCAAGACGCCATGCTCCTGATCCAACGAGAAGTCCTTGACCCACCTGGCGGGACTCCAAAGAATGACAACCGAGCGATCTTGGGCCTGGACCTGCAGAGCGCCTTCGACAACGTTAGACGCTCGTCGGTCCTGGCTCAGGTGTCCCGCCTGGGGCTGGGCGCAAGATTATACAACTACATCAGAGCCTTCCTTTCTCGCCGCACGGCCAGGCTGGAGGTGGGAGGAACGAAGCTCGAAGAACGAGAGCTGGGCAGTGTCGGGACCCCACAGGGCTCGGTCATCTCCCCGTTCCTGTTTAACATTGTCATGATCGAGGTGGCCAGGCGTCTGGAGGCGCTGGGCCCGGTCCGACACTGCCTCTACGCCAACGACATAACCATCTGGGTCACGGGTGGAAGCGACGAAGACATCGAGGCGGCTCTGCAGGCGGCGGTGGACGTCGTGGAGTCCGTACTCTAGGGCACAGGCTTGCGGTGTTCGCCACAAAAATCACAGCTACTCATCCTGCCACCACCTGGGAGGTACAGAAAGAAAGCAAGTCGAGAGGCGGCCGAGAACATCATCGTGCGCACCAGTGACGGTATGCAGATCCCGCACGTCCCGGGGCTTCGAGTCCTGGGGATGTTCGTGGACGGCACCCAAACCAACGCAATGGCGGTCAAGAACATCACAACCAAGATGGGCATCGCAGCGCGCCTGGTCAAGCGAATGTCGTCCCGCTACCGGGGCATGAAAGAAATGGGGCTCCTGCGTCTGCTGCAGGCTTTCGTTATAAGCCACGCGGCATATGCGGGGGCCTTTCACCGCTGGACCGGCGCGGAACGAGCCAAGATCGACGCTGCCATCCGGAAGGCTTACGCGGGGGCTCTTGGGCTCCTACCAGGCACAAAGACAACGGCCTTGCTGTCTCTGAGAACACACAACACGCTCTCGGAGATCAGCGAGGCCCAGAGAGCTTCGCAGCTGAGCCGCCTGAACAACAGAGCCGCGGGCAGAGGATTACTCGATCGGGTGGGATTATTCCCTCCTGGAAAACGCCCGGGAACAGGACCGGACGGGGAGCTAGAAGAACAAGTTCCCCTGAGCGATGAGGCAGCGAGGAAGATCATTGTCTACCCGCTGCCAAAGAACATGGACCCAGAAAGGGATGTGGGCAAGCGAGCGGCGAGAGCAGCGGCGCTGGCCCGTCAACATCAGAGAGACGAGGGCGCTGTCTACGTGGACGCCGCAAGATATCCGGGAAGACGCAACGCCTTCGCAGCAGTGGTGGTGAGCGCTACTACCGGTAAACTACTAACAGCAAGCACCGTGCGCGCCCGAACAGCCGGCCAGGCAGAGGAGGCGGCGATAGCCCTGTCCACAGGTAGGCCGTGCACGCACACGGTGCTAAGCGACTCAAAGCAGGCAATCAGGAATTTTGCCCGAGGCATGGTCTGGCGGGGCACGGAGCGGCTAGTGACGTCCATCGCGGCTTCGCGGGCTGCTCGCGGCGCCGCTACAGGGCCAACCATCGCCCTCAAATGGTTTCCAGCCCACATGGGACAACTGGCTCCCGACATTGAGAACCGCAACGAGGAGGTGGACGCTGTGGCCCGTGATCTCATCACGTGCCAGACAGCGGCAGCCTGTCTCCTTGAAACCAGCGGTGAAGAACGAGAAGAAGACCTCGATCTCTCACCGACTACGGAGGGATCCTGGCGGCTTACAGAGAGGCCAGGAGAGCCTTTCCGCCCCCGCATCGTGAACTGTCACGCGCGGAAGCAGTGAAGCTCCGACAACTGCAAACGGAATGCATGCTAACGCCAGCATTGGCCCGGCACGTATGCCCCGACATGTTTGTGGACGCTAAGTGTAGCGTGTGCGAACGTGAACTAGCCACCCTCCGCCACATCATGTGGGGCGGGTGTAACAGTGGTGTGAACAATAGGAATTGGCAGTGCCACGACGCCACGTATCCCGAAGAGGTGGGAGCATGGATACGCTCCCAAGACTCAACCACACAACGAAGGGCCATCCAGCGGCTTGAGGAGGCCCTGGCAAAGCAGACGAGAAAGGGAACCGACGCCCCGGACAATGGGAGCGGAGGAGCCCGATTATCCAACGCCTAGCCGGAGCACAACGTCCTCAAGATCAAGGGCCTGGGACTATAGGACTATTAGCCATAGTCTTCAGATAGGGAATACCCGCGCCCTGCGCGGCCAGTGACTTCCCGCACGCCGGATGCGCGAATACATGTTGTTTCTCTCTCTCTCGGGTCTGGTTCCCAGCATATCACATACTGAGTTCCCCGTACTGACCTCCAGCCACATGTATCTCACAATGATAATAAAAAAAGTTGTCTCCGAGCAACTAACTATTGCCTACGCTGATTTAGTTTAGAAGAATTCTAACCAGGTTGTCACAAAGATTTTATTTTCACGCGCAAAATCCTATCTCACAGCTCACTGCTGATTTAATTATTGACGTGAACTTTTCGTGCACGTCACATCAAGGAGCTCCTGCCTTTTGAGTCTATGCATTCAAACATAGCTAAAAAGGCAACAGCAAGCTCGTGCCTGGAATCAGCTCTTACCAAACCATGCCCGCACACCATGCATTATAGTGTCCAAAATTAAATCACTAGGCAGACTTCCCGTATGCAATCATCATGGGTGTCGCTGAGAAATTCTTACAAAGATATAGGAAACCCTGGCAGCAACATAGAGCGACTAAGCAGGAAGAATGTCACAGTTGTGCCATATATGCACGAAGTCGCTTATCAACTTGAAAACAGTAGCAGGCTGGTGTGGCACCCAGGTGTTTCTTTTTTTCCCAGTACCAAAACGCTCGACCAAGGATCTGCGAGAACGAACAACGGCGAAGCGGCTGCGGTAAAGAGCATGCCAAACATTTCTTGAAATGTGCTACAGGAGCTATGTGTGAAATCTCGCTCACTTGAGGTTGTTCGTACGTGGGACAGAGAGGGCGCTGCGTTAATGAGTGCGTTGCCCTCTTGTGCTTTCTGAGGACTACAGGCCTATTTGAACATCTTTACTTTTGTGTAGTGCCACCGCTGCATATGCGCCAGCCCATCGACTGACAATCGTTTTTTCCTCTTTCCCTTTCTATTTCCTCCCTCTCTCTCATCTTTATGCCCCCTTCCCATTCCCCCAGCGTAGGGTAGCAACCCGGGCTGGTCACTGGTTAACCTCCCTGCCTTCTCTCTTCTTGTTCTTGTCCTCTTCCTTGTGGAGCATGTCAGGTAACAGATATAGAAGAAGCGAATTTGCCTGCGAATCGCAGCTCATGCATGGGATGCGAGCCCATATTCAAATGGGGGAAAATTCAAGGCAAGAGCCAAAAGAGAGTAGAACATGAGCTGTTTGAAGCTTTTCACGTTATACAAATGGGTGACCACTGCGCAATTGGCACTTCTGTTGCTTTTTATAACGCAGAAAGTAGTTTATGCGCAGCTTCTGTTGCGACATGAGCTGATCCTCAGATGCATGTTCTCATTTTAATTGCCACCCCCCCCCCCCTCCGTTATTTCAATTTATATGGGATGTGTGGAAAAAGTGCATAGATCTGCAGCGACCAAATGAATTAAAGCAGTTCATAGTTCGCGCTCTTTGCATTTACGCTGCCTTTTATTCCTGTGTTCGCCTGATTGAATGTGCAACGATTCCCATTGAAAGTATGCGCCAACTCGCCCAGCAAGAAGTTCTTCTAAAATGTATGCCTAAGCGTGTTGGAACATCTAGGTCAGAGGCGGAAAAAACGGAAAATGGTGTAACAATAGTAGCAACTATCAAACCCAATCTTTAGGTTATCGCATTTCTTGTGTCAGGGGGGGGGGGGGGGGGTTCCAACTCAAGACTTGGTGAGATTTGAGGGACTGGTTTTATCAACATCTGCAGCACACTAATCTTGAAGGAAAAAAAAATGCTTCCTACAAAATACGGTGACAACGGCCGTCATACAGGAACTTCACGTTCCACTGAAATCTGAGCAAAGGTTTAAAAAGCAATAAGCGTTATTCGTACAGTTTGGCTAGGAGGACTGGCACGTTTTTGCTTAAAGTTCATTTTGCTCGCCTTTCAGTACATCCACTGATCCATTTCGGGCTGACTGACCTGATGCAGCCATTTACACTTATCCCCCTAAAGTAACTTGTAAAGTTAACCGAAAGCTTTCGTTTCTGATTCCTACAACTGTTTTCCCGTAAATATTATAAGTACGTTCAGCCTAGCTCCAAGGAACACTGTTTTAGCCAACAAGGCGTTAGGGTGAGCGCAATAAGAAATTCTGTTGATGGTGCTTTACTTCAATAAGGAATATTTTTTTATTTTACCAGAATCTCGAAAGCGGCCATGATATCAAGTGTAACGATAAAATATTTGGTTGTTGCCAGGACCGAAATTTCAAAATGGCATGAAATGCAATATATCAACTGAAAGAATAATCCCAACAACATTCTCGATGGCGTTTTCACATAACCAATTTTATTTCAACGTTGTGTGAAAAGTTACAGAAATTTCAGCGATCCAGCGCAACAAAAACGAACCCCTGACTGGTTGCGTCACCGTGTGACCACAACGAGAAACTGTAAAATAATGCGATGACAAAGGGTGGCGCGACATGTCGTATTTTGAATAAAAGCACGCGGAAGAACACATGGATTCAAAAGTTCAACAGAAAAGTTACGACACAAAATCTGAAATGTTGGTCACTACAGCGCCAAGAACATGAAAACAAAGAAATAAGCGCGCAAGAACACTGTGCTCGTACGAGTGAAAAAAACAACAACAATAGTATGAACGTGAGATAGACGTTTCGTTTCGATGTCAGAGTTTTGTGTGATCCTTTTAGTATGCATGCTGGCCAAATGCGCGAGACCACTCATGCACCATGGCAGCCGTTGATAGTTTCTTTAACATACGCACAGATGGCGCAGCAACAAATTTTATTTGGCAACTCGTCTACAGCTACCGGATAGAATGCTTTCTAGAAACCCACGTGCGATCTCAAATATCGTACGCAACGATTCTATGTGCTGGTTGTATGCTTGCATAAAAATCACTCATAAGTGTCACTACAGCTACAATCTTACCAAGTTGATCGGTCTTCTCTCGGCTCCTTACGTAATCCAGACCACCTCTCGATGCATATGCTCTAATGAAATTTCCTTTTTAAAAATATTCTATCATTTCAAGCCTCATGTTTCTTTCAACATATAGATTTTGAAACCTCAGCTCATATTTTTCTGAATCCTACAGCCCCATTTTATAAAGTTGATATTTTAAAAGAGTGTAATTAAAGCGACATTGCCAAATTAAGCTATTTCCACAGTTCAGTCCGCATAACGCTGTTTTTGTGTATCGTTACTATTTCGGAATTAGGGCACAATATTCTGTACCTGGTGAAGCACATTAGAATTTATTGTCAAACAAATAGTTGTATTCATGGCTATCCCTATATTTTAGAATAAAATAAATATTCGTCGAAACCAATCAGAATTTGTATATAACGGGCGTCTTTTGGGCAGGAAAGACCCATTGATATAAAGCCAATAGTAAGTTGCTACTGTCGACTATACTGCATAGTGCTTAGCCTCACGCTACTTATTTCTATTCCATTTCTATTGTCGTTATACCAAAAAAACTGCAGTTTGGTATGCGGGTGAGCAGTTGCTCTTACTTCTCGATAACTTCAGCGACATACGGCAAATGATGAACAATGAGGAAAAGGATGACGAATGACGGCAAACGCTGGTGTAAATGTCATGTCGATTATTGAGTTTGAAGGTACTTATTCAACGATTTTTTTTCAGTATGTCATCATACTTTGCGCAGTGCAACAAGATTGCGAGAGAATGTTGCTACTTATGGCGTCTATTATTCTGTAATATGTATTTTCAATCATTCACAGTTTTTTTGTTTTTTCTCGGTCTGGCTTTGTTCTGAACAATCCAATAATATTTTTTTCATTAATATTAGGTACGTTCTTGACATCTTATGAGTAGAACTGACAATGTCATAAAATCCAATACATTTTGTAAGCTTGTGTATTTCATTACGTTGATGGCTACATTAAGGCTGCAAACAGCATTTTTAGACGTGACATTTTCAGCCATGCTTCACAACATCATGTTCGTCTTGCTGACTCCTAAACGGCAAGAGGAAGGATAAAATATATACATTGGGGTACGTTCTTGCATGCTTCTAATTCAGCACTCATCTGTTCGTGATGTCTTGTGTTTTCCCATAAATACTAAACCTCTTGATAAAGTTAAGGTCGCGCAAAAGAAGTACAACTGAAAGACCCACATTCCTATTCGTCATGGCATTACCAGAGACGCCGAAGAAACGTTGCTGCATGCCGCACATTCATGTGTAAACTCCTACGTTTTCAAAAAATTACGCAAAAGCTCTAGGCTCATCTTCTAACATTCGCGAAAGAAGCATTTGCTCAGTTATGACAGCCGCCTTTTGTATTACGCTCAGCGTTTGGACGATGGATGACGTTCTTGGTGCCAACGCATTTAGGTGCGTGGTATTGTTATGGCACTTGTTCAGCTCACTTGAGTTGTATTTGCACACTGTGCAGATGTGCTACACAAGTTGTAAAGGCTGCCGACCAACCCATACGCACTCTTGGAAGCGTCTTATGATCGTCCTTTTCATTCCAGGTCATCCTTCATTACACAGTGAATCACTTTTAGAGGCTCTTTTTTATGCTTCATTATACTCTAAATAGTGAGTTGACATGGTAACGGAGGACACGGTATTAAATGTTTCTGAAACCAAAATCTCTGAAAGTTATTCGTTCACTGAAAAGCACCTTTCGCAAGAGACGGAAGCAGAATAAAATACTCTTGACCGGAATTAATTTATTAGCGTTCCGCCTCATATCACAAGCCCCTTTTGAGCATTCCAAATATTTTGAAGTATAAATGGGCCAGTGCTTGTGACTGGAGGGCATCTGATTGAACGGGATGCAAAAAAGCTTATTTTGTTGGTCGTTCTGTTTCACGACCAACAAAATAAGCTTTTTCAAGACGTCTCGATTGTGTATCACGTGATACTTTGTCTACGCCTGCATGCAGCTCGGGAAGGCGTTTTTCAAGCAAGTTAGTCATTATCAATGCTACCCATAAACATCTACCATATTCTCGTTAAATGAGTCCCAACTGATAAGCTCAGTGTCTTGCGTGTGATGTTAGGGACGAAGTACGTCATCAAGGTAAAAGGGCGCCAAGGCAAGCCCAGAGGTGGGCTCCCACCGATCGACTGTTCTGGCGTGCTCATGAAAGATCAGCCACTTGTCAACTTTTAGATTTTTTGCACAAGAAATAAAACACCATGCTCGCGAAAAATGGTCACGCTGATTTATGTCGCGTTGGCGGCATTTGCTGAAGCTTGAGTGGGGGATTCGCATTTAGAGTCATGTTTCAAGGCCTAAGGTACAATCCCCTGCGAAGCTTCGTGATAAAAGGACTTACCCAGCATGATGTCGTGATGCCCAGCATCTGCTCTAGAGGGTTACGAAGGGACGTAGTTGAAAGGCCGTATATAAGCGTGCACCTTCATAGAAGTACTCGGCACTTTAAAGTAATGGAGCGTCCCAAGACAATCTGCAAGTTGTCATTGTCTTTTTCACTCTTCGTCGTTATTTAGTATCCATCTTTTTCGCATCAATTATGGCTGGTCTCAGCAGTATATTGCCTTTGATTGGATCAGCATCTGCCTGCCGAACCTGAAAACCCCAGCATCTAAGCGAGCGGATCGAATGTACCAAATTATTGCCTTGTATTGCTGTTATAAATCACTGTGTGCATGGAGCGTAGTGTTGCGTACACATCTAAATTCAAGATATACGAGAGCTTGGCGTTCTAGAAAAAGAATAGTTTATTCTTGCGTCGCAGAAATCTGTATAACACAAACCTGACACGTGTCCTCACAAAAGTAGATGATAGTTTACGGTACATTCGTATAGGAGAGTATATGCACAATGTATCTCGGTGTTTGTTAGTTAACGGTACTATAATATAAGGGAGTATGCACAATGTATATTGGTGTCTGTCATTTATAGCGCTGTTTAACTTAGCGGCATTCACGTTCACAGTTGGTAGTTTGATTTATATGTGGTGTTTAACGTCCTAAAACCACCATATGATTATAAGAGACGCCATGGTGTTTCAGAAATTCTGACCACCAGCAGTTTTTTACCGTGCCCCAAAATCTGAGCACATGGGCCTGCAGCGTTTCCGCCTCAATAGAAAACGAAACTGCCGCAGCCTGTATTCAATACCTCGGCCCGCGGGTCAGCAGCCGAATACCTAAGCCACCAGACCACCACAGCAGGGCACAGTAGGAGGTATACATCTGTACCATCTGTACATTGGCGACTGACGTCCGTGATCAATAATTAAACAAACTATGCTGGTCATATACGCTTTTGGTAGCTGTACAGTGAGAGCCGTATTAGAATAGCGGAGTAAGAGCCAGACGAGCGTCTCTCATTGCATGTCGAACTGGGCTACTGCTACTTATTCGCAGCATGTTAGAGTCAATGAACTAGACTACGTTACCAGAGAGAAGCGTAACGCGCCTGTTGTCTTCCCCGTTGGCCAGCTGAGAGTTTTGTGGGGTGAGCATTGGTAACGTTCAGTTTCAGCCTTGCGACGAAGTTATACGACGGAAAGCTACTTTAGCGTCGTATCACTGGCTACAAAGCTACATACGACGCACGGCTATTTTTACTGCAGAAGAATGCTATGAGCCAGGCTGGCGCTGGTGGTAACTCGTTTCGGGGTGCATTAAGACGTCGACAAAATTTCACTTTTTCTATTCAAAACACGTCGAATAGGAAGGACGCATAGAAAGAACACTAACGAGAAAGTTTTACTAAATTTTATGGTGATTATTCATTACTTTCGCAAGAGCACCGTGCGAGGAGAGTGGTGGATATAGAAATTGCGTTTGTAAAACTTCTAGACCATGAGGCCGTGGCTTTGTCGGTAGCATTTCAGGTGTCTGTTGTCATGGTTAGAGAAGTCATGGGTTCGAGTGCCGTTGACAGAGTTTTTTTGGGGGGGTTTCCGCCCGTGCCTTTTTTTAAACGTTATTTCCGTGACATAAATTTGGCACTTAAGTGTTCGAGGAGATTGGCATTGAGCACATTTGTGTTAAAACTACTTGAGCCCACCCATAGGTTGGGAAACTCACGATGATTCGAAATATTTTGACACACTGACACTCAGATCGAGCCGCGAGTCTGAACCATGGTTAGGACAGGTGAACAATGTTTAGGTGAGCTTCAGAACGAGAGAGTTCGCTTGAGATACATTTCTGTGTTTCTGCGTCCGAGTCAGTCTGGTTGAGAAAAACTTCTCTGAGTTTTCTTCCGAACCAGGCCTAAACCAATAAAACTACAGGCCTGCGTGGGAGACGCAGCACAGTCACAGCGAAAGCTAAAAGAGCGGCGTTTCAGAGCCTTTTGTAAACACTCATTGGGCAACTGCTGCAAGTACACTTACTTAATTAGGAAGAAAACTCATGGTAACGTTTCTCAACCAGGCTCACTCGGATACAGAAACACAGAAATTTATCTCAAGCGTACTCCCTCACTCTCAAGCTCATCTAAACATTGCTCACCCGGTCTAACTATGATTCAGACTCACGGCTTAATCTGAGTGTCTGTGTCATAATGATTTGAATCATCAGTGAGTTTGCCAACCTATATATGGGAAGGAAATGAAACGGTAGTATTAATAAAAATGTTACGGTGGTATGCCGGCATTTGTTATGCAATTCTTCATCATTCTCCTGAGAAGCGCGGTATCCGCTAAACTATTGCGAGAAACTTTGTGGCAATTGTTCATGCATTGGCTGACGACGATGAAGAATTTAGCCTGAAGTAAGTATGCCCCACACTTATGAGCTGTACAAAACAAGTCTTTTTAATGGGTTGGAGCATGGGACGACCCTATCGTTACGCTATTCGCATTTTGCGACTACTGCTTATGCTTTCGCTGTTTTGAAACGCTTTATAGGTCGTATAAAGCGAATGCTTTCCCGACATGAAGCCTGCCTAAGGCAAGTTTGCCAATAATTGACAAGCATAGTCATGATTCAGTGATTGAATGCTGGGCTGGCACCCAGCGGACCCGTGTTCGAGACCGACTGTATCTTTGGTACATATTTTTTTTTCTGATTTGGCGCGATGTGGTTACGGACACCAGCGGCGGCGAACAACTTGATGCCGCGCGTGACCCGAGCTTTGATCTCATAACGGCTTTCACTGTAAAATATATTTCTTCACTGCATCTGAGTACTACACTTATCTTGCTAATCAATTGTCTTATCTGCTAAACCTGATCATTACTCTCCGATTTATGTACACCATGTATAGACTTGCGCATACTTACGAATATTTGGACAGTTTAACTTTAATGCTCTCGATCAATACTTATTTTAAAAGGGTTTGTGTGAGGCCCTTCCCTCTAGGTTCTCTTACATGGTCTTGGGGGGCCTACGTTCTAGCAATGTCAGTTCCCCCGGCTCCTGGCAAAAGTGTACTGAAATGGCAGAAGGAAGCTCAGGAACATGGTTAAGAGGGATTGCATGGTGCGCGTGCTGGCTAACGGACGTGTAATGTCTATTTCGCCAATAAAAAAAAGGAACATATCACTTAGGAAGTACTCCCCGATTGTATTGGCAGTAGGCTGACTATCTTGCGTAGTTCAATACTGTAAATCTTACAGACGTAGTTGTTCCTTCCCATTAGCTGTGGCTGGGCTGTATATTTTGAGGCGAAGTTAGGTTAGCAATTCGCAAGGTGATGCGAATGGTGTCCTATTGTTCTTCCGCGTTCTGCTCTTTAATACGAAGCTCAATACCGTCAAATTTCAATGAATAAATAACTCGATATTGTGAATATGCTGAAAAGGTGCTTTGGTAAGCTCTAGGTGCAAGACTATGTACGCCTACAAAATGTTCCTCGTGTTCGGCTAAATTTTGTAAATTTCAAACAATCTTTCTGTAGAAGTAGTAATAGCGGTAAGAGAATATTTGAATTAAATTTCTCATACCAATGTGCTGGCGGAATCTTCACTACTGAGATCAAGCAAAGTATTATTTCCACTCTTAGGGAAAAATATTTTTCTTTATTAAAATGTTTACCTTCATCTGTTGATGTTCGTAACTTTCACGAACAATTTTGTAGAATAGATAAATTTATGTTTTATGATGCACAATAACATTCCACATTGTTTTAAAAAAGTAAGCAACCACGCAATGCATTTTACCTTGTAGATAGTGCAACTAGTAGGTGTTTAAAAGCACTCAGCCAAACGTGCCCAGCCACAATTCATCAGCATCATTGCCATAATTAGCATCGGTAGTGTGTACAACTAGAAAGGAACGCACGTTGCAAACAATAGCACACACTTCAGCATTTTCAAAGGGGTGTTGAAATCTTGCGATAAATACTTCGAAATTTAATAAGTGCCCTTACTACAGCTTACGCTGTGACGGTGCCATTCACATCGCGATGTCCTTGCTTTCATTTTTTTTGTATTTGGAGGAAACTATCCGGCTTGAACTTGCGTCATTCCTTACAAAACATAGACAGTGCACTTAAATACCTTTAGGGCCATGATTTATTAACCTCTCTAGAATAGATGGCAACTTTACGCTACCATGACGTAGTTGCAAGTTTCTTTAACAGATGAACAAAACAGTGAACCAAGCAATCATTTGTAGATGCTATTTGCAGGCATGATTTTCCACGAGTGGATCTTGATCTTTCTGATATTTCCAACTTTGGCTTTTAAACCCCCAGGCAAGTGTATACTCATTTATAAGTAATCAATTACATGAGCTTGAGTTGCAATGACTATGCAAAGTCAATTGGTTTTTTCCATTGCCACGTTGCAGATGACAAAAGTTCCGGACCGAGCCGCAAAGAATATGTTTCTTTTTCTTTATCAATGTGACTTTTTCGCTCTCAGAATAGCTATGTACTAATACAAAAGGAGAAGCTCCCTTGACGGGGACTGTCAGCAATAGAGGTGATGTTACATCATGGTAACCATAGAGCATGCAATATCTCTTCATTCTAATTAAATAAAACGTACAGAAACGTATAGTTAGGTAACTCAGCTTTTTTTTTCTCTAACGTTGCTTTAGTGTTTCATAGGTATTTTCGCTTTTTGGTCTCCTGTTCATTTTTGGTTAAAATGACCGTGTGACGTCTCACAGATAAGTTTACCGAACTATATAGCCATGCATTTTAAAAAGGTAAAACAACACATATATCCCCGCTTGCCCTCCCGGAATTCACTGTCACGTGCTGTATTTGGCTGTGGATAACAAAAACTTCACATTGAATTAGTTTAACAGCTTAGGCTCATTGCTAAGCGAGCGTATGGCGGGCTTGCTACGAAAGTATAGAAGAGGTAAATAGTTAGCTATATATATATATATATATATATATATATATATATATATATATATATATATATATATATATATATTTATCTAGGCGGGAAGTTGAAGTCATACGTGACGTAAAAAAAAAGCACAGGGTGACTCTTCATTCACCAGCATGTTAAGGAGTAGCATAGGCTAAGATTTGCGAAATACTGATTAAACTGGACTTGCCATGGCACAGCCATCGCTGTAACACAGCTAGTACACCGCACCTTAAATGCAAGTTTCGTGAGTTTCGTCCCCAATAATGGGAAACTTTTGTCGGCCTTTCCTAGAGTAATAGCAGTGAAGAGCTCGTTTGGCAAAACATTTGGTGTGATCCACCTTGGTTGTAAGCGAAAAAACATCTTGTCGTTAACCAAAAAAATCGACGAACATGTGACCTTAATAAATGATGAACATTAGCGGGTACAAGCTAGAATCGAACCCAGATCCTCTGCGTGGCAAGCAAGGGTTGTACCATGAAGCCACAGTATTTCTCGATGCTGTTCTGAAAAACAAAACACAATACGATTCTTATGCAGTAGAAAGGGTCCCCCAACGCGTCATATACTACACAGCAGAAGCGTAAATTCGTGCGAAGCATCGAAAGATGTCAATCAAGCAACACGTTGGTGCTCCGAAGGCCCACTCTTACGATGTTCTCAGACATAATTCAACATCAGTAGCAGCAGAACCACCAGCACTGTAAATAGCAGCGTAGGTTTGCTTGTTCACTCACGGACGTGTAGTAGGCCATCTGCTGATTCACAAAAGTGTATATATGGCATAGTGCACGCTTATCAACTGCGCTTGCAGGAGGCATTCAACAACAATTGAAAATGGCCACTATTGTGCGCACATTCATTCGCTTTCTTGAGGCATGGTTGAGGCATGCACCGAGCACAAAGTAGGCTAACAGTTCAGAAGGCGGTGCGAAAAAGGCCTAATTTTTATATCACGATCTACTCGTTTTGGCAAAGCTTAATCATCTGTATATTTTTATTTCTTTGTTTCGTGACTGCGGTGCCCCGACCTTTCAGCACTCTTTTCACGGGTTTGTGTTAGTAAACAAATATGGCCGCATGCCATGCTTGTTGGCACGCTGACGAGACAATATTGGTTCACAGGTGTTCTGGAAGCTGGTGTGGCCGAGAGTACAGATGCAACAGCACAACATTTCTTCTCTCAAACCTTCTATATTCTTGTAACAATTTCTCCATTAGGATAAGCCCAAATGTCACATAAATATTTATTGTGAGCACTTTAAAGCACGTCCTAGTTTTGCACAAATAAGTTTCAAAAATTAATAAATGTGCGCCTTACGTGAACACTCCTAACTTACCTTCAACTCATCAAATAACCTAATTTTTTAGGGATACAGAAGAAGATTTGACCAGTGCAGTGAACAAAAACAAATTAGACCAGATCAACCTTAAACAGATAATAAAAAATAGCCATGATATTGTGCATTAAGACGAGGGACACCTTCAAGCACTTTATAGCTCTGATAAATTTTGTGGCACGATTTTACTCACTGAGCCTAATACCACATATCCACTGATCTAATTTGTTTTTAACGTCTGCCAAGTCCCAAAGAAAAATATCCTAAAGAAAAATATTTATTTCGAAAATAAGAGTTATGCTTAGTGGTTCGAGCACAAAAACAACACGAAAATTGTATGCCGCAAATATCAATAATAGAGATTTGAAACAGGTACCGCATTTTTACTATAAGAGTAGGAATGCTAAAATCTTGCATATTTGTAGGTAATTTTATTTTAGAACATATTTGTTGTAGTGGGAAATTCGCAAGGCACTGACTAGTGGGACCATCTCTCTCGGAGTGCGAAGCGCGAGTGTGTGCACGAGCTGTAGACGCTGGACTGCTCGAGCATTTCTGTCCGTACATGCTGCCTGCCTACTACCTGGCGTCGCAATTAAACTCCCTTGCAAAGTGGTGGAAGTGTGCTGGGTACGCCAACCTGGAACTTCAAAGCCGGAAGCTGCCCACTGCATCAGCAATGCCTGATCAGACGACCGAGCAAGGCACCCCCCTGCAGAGCACGGCCCAATCTCAACTGGTCATCGTACCTACCACCCTGCGCCAACGGGATCCCCCCTTCTTCAGCGGCACCGAGGACCAAGATGTGGAAGACTGGTTGCAGCTGTTTGAAAAGGTGAGCGCCGCCAACAAGTGGGACGACCCCTCGAAATTGGAGTACGTCCCATTTTATCTCAAAGACGTCGCCAGCCTGTCGTTCACAAACCACCGTACGGAATATATCACTTGGGCCGCTTTCAAGACCACCCTTGCAGCGGGGTTCGATCGCCCCGCAGTGCGCAAGCTGCGTGCTGAGCAGCGCCTACGCGGACGAGCACAAAGGCAGGGCGAAAACTCCACTAGCTACATTGAAGATGTTATCGATTTATGCCGGCGCTTTAACCCTGAGATGGCCGAGCAAGACAAGATGAGGCATATCTTGAAAGGAATAGACGATGATGCCTTTCAAATGTTGCTGGCAAAGGGCCCAAGTACCGTATCCGAACTTGTAACCTTGTGCCAAAACTTGAAAGAGATTCGCAAGCAACGCGCATTAGTTCGGAGGTCAACGACAGCAGACGACTCTCTCGCTTCCCTGGCCGTCAGTGGTGACAGCACCCTGCTGGAGCAGATAAAAGTATATGTACGTGAAGAGGTCGCACGACAGCTTTCGTGTCTCTCGTATCTGCCATCCACCGAAGCACCAACGAACCGTCTAACGCCGACAATCAGACAGGCTATTTAGGAGCAGGTCTCCGAAGCGTTGCCATTACCTACGCCTGCCTCTCCATCAACACCTGTTGCCGCACCACTGACTTATGTGGAATGCCTCCACCTCGTCTGCCATTGTATACGCCACAATCTGTGCGACCTTCCATCGCGCCGTTTCCAGCTACACAGCAGCACGCTGGAAATCCTTGGTGCACTGCTGACAACCAGCCGATATGCTACTTTTGCGGGATTCCAGGTCACGTTGCGCGTCTATGTCGTCGGCGCTTCGCAGCTAATACACCAAGATACCCCGACTAGTCGTTTCGGCCTCCATGCCACGCGCCTCACGTGCCACCTGAAGTTCACGAACGCGATGCGCAAGCTGCTTCCGGCACCCGAATCTCCGCTTCTCGACGTTCTACTTCCCGCTCACCTTCCCCTTCACCAAGTCGTCGTTCCGTGTCGCCTATGCGCCGACGACCCACCTCCATTGAGACGGAAAACTAACTGCCGCAGCTCCGGAGGCACGAGCTGCGTCATCGTCTAATCGTTTAAGTCCTCGCCTGTCTCCCGCCAATCTTATTGATGTAATCGTCGAAGGTGTACGAACACTTGCACTCATCGATACCGGTGCCGCGATATCTGTGATTAGTCAAAGACTCTGCCGCTCTCTTCGTAAAGTGACGATGCTTTCTCCCGTAGTTTCTTTTTGCACTGCGAGCGCCCAACAAATTGAGCCCGTCGCGGCATGTACGGCAAAAGTGGTTATTCGAGACGTGTTGTACATCATTGAATTTCACGTGTTGGCTTCATGTTCCCATGATGTCATCGTAGGATGGGATTTCCTATCACGGCATCACGCCGTCGTGGACTGCGCTCGAGCCGAAGTGGAGCTGTTACCGTTTCGTGATGCGCCTTCTGTTGATGCGGCCGTATCTAGTGTGGCTAACCTTGTCGTCGCGATGGACATAGACCTTCCTCCTTTCAGCGCCCAGTTTGTCCCTGCCTGCTGCACTTCACTTTCTAACGCTACCGTCCTATTCACGCCATCTCACATCTTCGGTAGCCGCCATCACACATCACTGCCATTCGCCGTTCTTGCGCTTTGTGAAGACACAACCGGAATATTTATTTCCAATCCGAACTCGTGCCCCCTCAGTTTGCGCCGCAACGAGACGTTCGGCCACATTCAGCTTATTGATGAAGGTGCTATCGTGCCTGCTGATTTCTCCGACACCAAGCCGAATATGGAGCTGAACGCGTTGGTTCCTCACTTTGCCTCGAACAGTGTGTCGTCCGACGCATTTCACCGTTCTATTGACTGCCATCTAGCCCCGGCTCAACGAGAGCAGCTTCTTACCCTTTTGCACGAATTCAGGCGTTCGTTCCACTTTCCCCAAGCGGTTATAGGAAGAACGAACGCCGTTGTGCACACAATTCACACAGGAAAGGGTACTCCTTTGCGCCAGCGCCCCTATCGTGTGTCTCCGGCAGAGCGTCGCGTAATTGCAGAACAAGTGGATGACATGTAACAGCGTGGAGTCATCAAGCCTTCTTGTAGTCCTTGGTCTTCACCAGTTGTACTCGTCAAAAAAAAAGGATGGTTCGATCCGGTTCTGTGTAGACTACAGGCGCCTAAACAACATTACGAGGAAAGATGTTTACCTTCTTCCCCGCATAGACGACGCTCTCGATTGTCTCTAAGGTGCAGAATTCTTTTCCTCGCTTGACCTTCGCTCAGGTTGTTGGCAGGTCCTAATGGCTGAGTCTGATCGTCCAAAAACGGCGTTCGTCACACCAGATGGTCTCTATGAATTCACCGTAATGCCATTACGACTCTGCAATGAGCCCGCCACATTCGAGCGAATGATGGACAGCATTTTACGCGGTCTCAAATGGAACATCTGCTTGTGCTATCTTGATGACGTTGTGGTCTTTTCACCCGATTTCACTTCGCATCTCACTCGTCTGCGTAAAATTTTACAGTGCCTTACAAACGCCAGGCTTCAGCTTAACCTGAAGAAATGTCACTTCGGGGCTAAACAACTCACCATACTTGGTCATGTTGTCTCGAAAGCCGGCATCCTTCCCGACCCTGACAAGCTTCGTGCTGTTGCCGAATTTCCTAAGCCTACTACAGTTAAAGAACTACGGAGCTTTGTGGGCCTGTGCTCCTATTTTCGTCGGTTTGTCCGGAACTTTGCTTCCATCATCGCTTCGCTCACCAAACTCCTTGCTGGCCCTACAGATCTTTCGAATTGGACAGAAGCCTGTGACGAATCCTTTACAACACTGCGCCAACTCCTTACCTCACCACCCGTACTGCGTCATTACGACCCTACTGCGCCGATCGAAGTACACACGGATGCAAGTGGCGTCGGCCTTGGTGCAGTACTCGCGCAACGCAAACCAGGTTTTACGGAGTATGTGGTCGCCTATGCCAGCCGCACCCTCACTAAGGCAGAAGCCAACTATTCTGTTACTGAAAAAGAGTGCCTGGCGATTGTGTGGGCGTTAAACAAGTTTCGCCCCTATTTGTACGGCCAAACTTTTGACGTGGTAGCTTACCATCACGCACTCTGTTGGTTGGCTTCACTGAAAGATCCTTCTGGTCGCCTCAGACGTTGGGCACTACGCCTCCAGGAATTCGACATACGCGTCGTATACCGATCAGGGCGAAAGCACTCTGACGCAGATGCGCTTTCACGATCACCCGTAAAATCTGATGATAAGGAAATATCAGCCTTTGACCTTCCCCTCTCCTCCGTCAGCGTCACGGACATGTCATCCGAACAGCGGAAAGACCTTTGGATTGTGTTGCTCTTGAATATGCTTTCTGACACATCAACTTCCGGCTACCCGCGTGCTCTTCGCCGCCAAGTAACGCATTTGCCTGTTATGCCGTCGCAGCTATCAAGTGGTGGGTCGTAAATGGCTGCTAGTCATACCCAGCCATATGCGCTCTGATATCTGCGAATATTTTCATGCTGAGCCGCAACACGCACACGCCGGCGCGTTAAAGACGTATGAACGGATCCGCTAACGTGACTAATGGCGGGGTACGTACACGTTTGTACGCAAACACATTCACTCATGTTCCCTATGTCAGCAGCGCAAGACATTCCCTCATTCACCCGGTCAACTGCAGCCTTTACCATGTCCTGCACGCCCATTTGACCATGTTGGGATTGACCTATACGGCCCGCTACCGTGCTCTGTTGGTGGTAATCGATGGGTGATTGTGGCTGCCGACCATCTGACAAGGTACGCCGAAACGGCAGCGCTACCTTCGGCTGGTGCTCGTGACGTTGCAACCTTCATCTTGCATCGGTTTGTTCTTCGTTATGGTACACCACGGAAGCTCCTGAGTGACAGGGGCCGTGTATTCTTGTCCGAAGTTCTGCAGCAGCTCTTACATTCATGTCACACGGTACACCGCACTTCAACAGCCTACCACCCTCAGGCGAACGGCCTAACGGAACGTTTCAATAGCACCCTCGGAGACATGCTCGCTATGTATATTGATTCGGACCACTCCAACTGGGACGTTGCCCTTCCTTTCGTGACGTATGCCTACAATACGGCGATTCAATCAACAACGGGCTTTTCTCCATTTTTTCTTTTATATGGTCGTGACCCATGTAGCACACTCGACACAATTCTGCCATACAATCCTGATGCCTCCGAGTTCAGTCCAGTTTCTGAAATGGCAGAACATGCCGAAGAGTGTCGTCAGCTTGCACGGTCCTTCACAGCCGATAATCAAGCCCTCCAAAAAGATCGCCACGACCATGATCTTGTTCAGGACACATTCCCCGTCGGTTCTCTCGTGTGGCTCCGACTGCCCTTTCCACTCTCCTGGACTGACTCCCAAGTTAGCACTGAAGTATACGGGCCCTTACCGCGTCATACAGCACCCTTCTTCTGTCACCTATGTGATTGAACCGCTCAAGCCATCCACGTACAAGCGCCGCCTTGGTCGTGAGACGGTCCACGTCAGTCGCCTCAAGCCCTGCTACGACCCTTCTGTTCTCTCGTCACCTTGAGTCGCCAGGATGTCTCGTCTTCGTCGCCGGGGTATTGTAGTGGGGAATTCGCAAGGCACTGACTAGTGGGACCATCTCTTTCGGAGTGCGAAGCGCGAGTGTGTGCACGAGCTGTAGACGCTGGACTGCTCGAGCATTTCTGTCCGTACCGGCTGCCTGCCTACTACCTGGCGTCGCTATTAAACTCCCTTGCATTGTTGTTATTCAGTTTTGCTTCAACGGCACATCGACATTTCTTTCAGCTTGTCTTATATGAAATGTGCCCGTGTGGTCATAATTTAAATGACACCGCATGCATAACTCAAATGACACAACAGGCTCATACTCCTAGCTGCATGTGCAGTCGGCAAAATCTTTAGCTATCATGCTTGACTAACAGTATTTTCTGTATGTCTCTGCCTGACAACCCGATTACGTTTCAATTGAAATAAGGACAAATGTAAGCCTACAAAGCACATGTCTACGATGAAATGTTTTGTTAATTCGTTCCACAATATGGCGCTGACGGACAAAAAGTGGCCGCTGTGCACAATAGCTAAAGTTTTTGCCGACTGTATCTATTGTGCTAAATGGCAAAAGCACAGGTACTCTCCGATTTTCATAAGCTCAAACATACAGGCGCGACCCAAAGAAACACGAAAAGTCCGACACCTACGCGCTCTGGTGTTTCGCATTACATTTAAAGCAGTTGTAGCCTGAATAATACTAAAAACAACGAGAATCATTGAGGATCAAGCCATGGAGCGCTCTTTTGTATTTATATTGCCAAGAAGCTCAGGGAAAATGAAAACAGCATGCTGTCCTGTTTGCGTTTCTTTTATTGATTAATTGATCGATACGTGGGGCTTAACGTCCCAAAACCATATATGATTATGAGAGACACCGTAGAGGAAGGCTCCGAAAATTTCAACCAACTGGGATTCTTTAACGTGCACCCAAATTTTAGCACACAGGCATACAACATTTCCGCCTCCATTGGAAATACAGCCACCACAGTCGGGATGCGTTTCTTTCAAACACGTGTAATTACACACACGGAAGCCAATATAATGAACATTTCATGGATGAGGTGGTCAGACTGAGGACACTAGAGTGCAAAAAATTCACATTTTTTATGGGCTATGCCGATGCAAATATTTTTTATAAATTTTCAGCTCTGCTGCGCTCAACTGGTCTCTCCAAACTACTCTAATCGAAACGTCCCGCGTGTGTGTGCATCTACATTCATTTTCAATATTTCTTTTCTCTCTCGCTCTCTCTGTCTCTATCTCTTTTTTATTCCTATTTCCCAGCCCTTGAACAGGGTAGCAATTTGGTATTTCTACCAGGCAAACCTTATTATCTTTGCCTTTTCGGCTATTTTTCACTCCCCCTCCCTCTGCCTTAGGTTAAAAGAAAATACATTGGCACCTTTTGAATTATATGTGTTTTATAGACTTTGATGTTTTTTTGATCTTCAGTCCCATTAACGTCACGCTGTGTAAGTAAGATCCCGTGCAACTTCGGAGATAAACGGCTGTGCACGATGAAAAATGGCAACATCCGATTTCAAGAGTGTAGTAAGTAAATAATATTATGACGAAAAAATTTTGCAGCATTCTACTCTGTCTTTATTTTATCATAGTCGACGTTCATGAAGAGTTTTAATTAAAAATAGCCTCATCATTGTTGTCCATTATTGTGTAGTGAGGAAAAATCATGGTACTTGCAATGAAGCTTTTCGTAGGCTTAGTTGGTGCTGTATCGCATACGTCATTTCTTAGCGAGAGAGGGGAGAGTTAAAAAATCTTGAGTAGAAAAAAAAGCGCGCAGTGCACGGGGTGAACAATGACCATCAACCGACTTTATTACAGAAAATACCGGTGGCTCAAAGTTGAGGTCTGTGTTTTTCTTTAGGAAGTACAGCACTAGAAAGAACATGAAAACCACCTTTTAAGACTACTGATGTATCCAAAGGATGCAAAGGAAGAAATTTTTTCTGGCTGTCAGTGGTACAAATTACTAAGATTTATTATACAATTTTTCAGTGACTCTAGCATGCAGGTATATTTCTATTGAAAAGTTGAAGGCTGTGACGTTTCTACACAGTTACACTTAGAATAATTCTTCTAGCATGTATGTGCTTCGAGATATCCTTCGGTAAAGTTTAATTGTGCTTTGCGTGTTTACGCATGTAATACAGTCAGCACTGGCGCGAACCTCCTCCCTGATTAGTCGTGGCAATTGTGTGCGTCGTTTGATCGCATGACGGGTAGAAGGCATTGGAAAGATTATAACGGTTACTTTTTACTACCAGCTGGTGATGGCAAGCTGTGACTGTTTGTCACATCGGGGAGGAACATTGGGCTGATCTTCACCGCCTTTCATGCGTAATGATGCACTACACAATTACACTTTGCCGTGGCTTATCTCGCAGCACTGACATGCTAGATGAACTATTTCACGTGTAACTGTGTAGAACTGTGACTGCCTCCAACTTTTCAGTACAAATATGCCCGATTGCTTGTCACTGAAAATTTCATTATTAAATTTAGATTTTACCTCTGACAGGCCGAATTATCGCCTCACTTTGTGCATCCCTTGATATACTTTCAACACCCGGTTTAATAAAAGAGACACCCTTTAAACACATGTGTGTCGCCGCTGTTTCGCTAATCAAGTATCAGGTTGTGAAATGTAAGCTCTGCCACATTCCTTGAAATAATGTCACTTGACGTTAGTGCTCAATCTATAGATGCACTGTGTTCTTCTTATTGTATCGAGATTCGTCTACCTTCCTGTTTTGCGCTAAGAAATTTCATACTTATTTCTCGCAAATATAGTTTGCATTACTCACAATGAAAAAAATACACGTTTTAGTAGCTGCATATTTTCATCTGGGAGCATTTCTCGTTATTCGAAGTACTTACGTTGCGATAACTTTTGATTTTGTTGCGACAGCTGTTAGAAAGACGCTCAAGGCAATTTTGGTCGTCGTAGTTTCTGTGAGGCCCCATATCAAGACCAAAGGCGATGACATTGCTCTGTTTATTCTATGTTACTATATATGAGTGAAGGACGGCGAGGGCAGATGACGATCGTAGCTCAAACATGCAGAAGCCCTCAGGAGTCCCCGGTCTTCCTTGCCTATTGTAGTGCAAAAGGCGACAAGGGAATAAAGGGGCTGACTGTGGGGTTCCAGTGGGAGGTGCTTACACTCTAAAAAAAGTCTTTGGACACTTTTATGAGAGTTTTCGCTCCCTACGGATACGACTCTTTCTAAAGTCACGTGAACTCTTTTTTGGGTTGACTAAACTCTCTTCTTAGGGTTGTGTGATCCTCCAGGAAGCTAACGGGCCTGTTTCAATAGAGTCGTACATGTGGCAAGTCAGAACTAGCCGAAAGGAGTCACACATATTACTTTTTTTAGAGTGTCATTTAATAGACCGGGCACGGCCACGTATGTAATATAGCTTGGTAGGTATTAACACTTCATTCACCACTTTATGCTTTCTGTATTCTAACTTGTGTTTTCGTGAAAACTGTGAGCAGCCGTGCTTTTAATCTCAGTGTTCTGCTGAGTGCGCTAATCAAGTTGCATGAGATGTAAGTTAGCGCTCATCTGCAAGTGTTACTTTGTCCCCCGAGCATGATTTCTGCTATAGCGCTTGCTGAAACTTACTAACTAGCTCAAGCCGCCAATCATTCAGGTGGCTGAGCGGTAGCCTACGTAGTGGAGATCGGGAACTAGCCAAGAGCCTTAATAACTTCCTATACTATGACAGTTTCTCACTAATATATCTTTTGCGACGCGCATTATTGCAATATTTTGTAGATGAGGTTAGTTGTTATTATTATTGTTTGTTTCATTTCAATTTCTTGTATTCAGAACCCTTTTTTCTAAACCAGTTTACCAGCCACTTCATCGCTGGTTACCCTTGGTGTGCAGCTCTACGATGTTCAGGAAACCTAATAATGTTGGTTTTGCCACTCTCAAAGATTTCTTTCCACCACTTCAGATGTTTTTTTAATAAGTGTTACACTGTTACGTGCTCTATCATTATTTGAGTAGTTGTTTTCGGATGGTTTGAAAATAACAGAAACTACTTTTTTGCATACTGCACATGATTGTAATAGCCAACTTCTTGACTAGGCGTTGCTAAGTTGAAATGTTATTAAACTTATCAAGTGGCATAATATATGCAAAATGGTTTTCACAGGAAATACTGTAGTGCCCAGTATGAACTTCGAGTCAGTCGTTTCGCTAGCAGAACCCTTAAAATTATACAGCAGTAAAATAATTCCTTGCTTTGTTAAGCAATGTATTCAGTAAAAGCTTGCCAATCCAAGTGGTAATGATTTTTCGAAATGTTTTATGGTAATCTCGCTGTAGTCCCTTTGCTTCGACCACAATATTTCTACCATGGTCACTAAGGTACTAAAGGATCGAAGCTTTTTTTTTATTGCAGTTAACTGACCTCAAGAGAAAAGTGGTGGTTGTGTATCACAGTTAAAATTCTAAATATCTGTATGTTAATTCAAACACTCAATACTTTTTTCCATTTTGTCTGCAATTTTTAACCAATTCTTCGTGTCATAATAAACAATCACATGCTTACTTGAAAGAATCACTAAACCGTCATGTATGAACGTAATAAGTTTTAGTTTCAGTAATGCTTTACGGCTTTTGAAACTCAGTTCTGGAGCTACAATTCATTATTGTTAACTGCTTAGTCATTGCTTAAAAATAAATGCGCAAGTTACTCTAAGTGATGAACATAATCGAATATATTGCGAACCACTACGAAAACATGCTTTTGTATGCACTCATTTATTTGTCGTAAGCATCCGACATGAGATACAAAGCAGGATCTACGTAGTCAGATAGCAAGGTGCCCTTTGCCACGAATATAATTAACATGCTAAGCAGTGGCAAAATAAAATACTTTACTCACCGCGAATATTATCCGCACCGCAGTGTGAAACTTTTATAATTAAAATGTTTATGTAGATGTAGCGCGAAAACATTTTAGTCGTCGCGATGGCTAAAGCAGCAAAGGCGGAAACTGCAAGTATTGTGCTTCATTGTATGCTAGCTTTCGTTGAAGTTTTCTTTGTTCTACCTAAGCATTGCCATCTTAGCATGCATGATTGAATTAAGCTGTTTCTTCGTTTTACCACGATGAATAAAGCAATATTGGAAACAAAAAAACAGGCATTTTCACAACCTATTATGGGAAGCAAGCCCCCGTTGTGACGAACCGGATGTGTAATCGTAACCCTACGATTGTCACGAGGATTTGTTACACCACCTCCTTATATCAAAAGCAAAAAAATTTCACAAAAGTTGTTTTCGGTCTTTATTTTTAAATTGACGGTAATTTAGATCCCAAGCAAGTTTAACTTTTGAAGTGTTTAAAATCATCTTTAGGAGTGCTAAGTAGGCTCTCACGAACCTGAGCCAGAAGTACTTCATTTGTGAAACTATGCAAAAATTCACTTTATTCTCACGAAAATACGAATGTTCCAAAAAAATACCGCAAGGTTGGGCATCCTCGTTATGTCAACAATGTATTTTTTTAATTGTAGTACCACATAGGGCAAGTTGCTGGCAAGCTTCAAAGAAATATTGCCTGAAACATGAAATGCCTATATGTAAGGACACTATAACAGAGTGTTTATGCAGTTGTGGTAAGTGAAATTGTGTTCTTAAAAAACAAGGTTTCTTGATACAATGGATAAATTTTCATTTCGAAAGCGCTTGTGTTTATTGCGACAGCAACTGTACCTAACCACAGGCGCATTTTTTCCATCGGTATTGGCGCTAATATAGAGTTAGGGGTGAAGTTCTAGCTGCTATATAATTATGCCACGCGTCGTATGGTGCCCGCGTGAGAGAAAGCGCGCAGGAAGCTCACAATCTTGGCTTAAGAAAGAAGGGTTATAGCTGGTAATTTTTCATCACAATAAAAACCAGTTGGGGGGGGGGCAAAGGAGGTAGCGAGACTGCAGCAGACATGGTATAATTTGAACTGCCAGGTATGGTCGCGCGTGCACTGTCATGGCAGCAATGAGCAGACAGCTCCCACCTCTGCACATGCTTTTTGTGCTGTGCTAGCGCTCAAGTGATTCATATCACGAAGCTAATAAAGGTGCATAGGTAATCTGTGGTAGTAGGTTGTGCCAGAACGAAGCTTAAGGAAGCGCGAAGGCAACATCATGATTACCTGCTCGCTTTGTGACATTCCAGTAGAACGAAATGCTATAACATGTTACTGTGTTGATCTCGCCCAGTAAAATTCAGATTTTTTTTTCGTTGCTGGGAAAACAACTCTCCCCACTCGGCGCCTAAGACACACCACCCGAGGTGTACAGATAAGGGGGAGGAATTAAGCACTGCCGCCATGCAAATAGTGGCGATTGACTTGCTGGACGCTTGAAGATAAAGAAAAAACGCTGTGGAAGTTCAAGTGAGGCTGAGAAAAACTTGTATTTCTAGGCTGTACAGAATTTACATAAGCATGGCAATAAAAGTTGCCAAAACAAAAAACCTTTGGAAAATAACCACCTTCTGTGGGCCACAAAATTCGGCAGATCCGATGGTGCCTAACACCTTAAGCCCGGTTCAGAACGGCTGGCGGAGCTCCATGGCCTCTTATTCCCTCGGTGCTCCGCTCTTACACAACTGTCGGCGAATGGTCATCTGTTTGCCCTCTGATAGGACAGTACACTTGTCAAAAACCTGCCAATAGGACGCCAACTTCGTGCTCACCCTAAATAACGCAACAAACAAAATGTAAATAAAAGAAAATTAAACAGACGCCATAGAGGCAAGGGCAAATAGCTCAACGGGCGCGCAGTTATCTAAAGACAAAGCTACGCGTTATGGGAATCGCAACCATAAGAACAGCATCGCTAGTAACACGTCAACTTCTTACGGACAGGACAGTAATCCGCCTGGCCCGGACTCGCTCGCTGGAATCCGTGCCGACCGGTTGTGTCCTCGTGATTTCCGACGACAGCACCGCTCTGGCCAACTGGATTAACCCTACGTCATCTCCTGTCGCCTACAAGAGCTCTCGCAAGAGGTGCCCCGTCCTCGGACTTCTGTGACCGTGGTTACATCTTTCCTATCTCTCCTATGTCGTCACTCGCTGTCCTTGCACATCTCTCTCTCACTCACTCACTCTACCTTTTCATTCTATCCTTTTAAACTCTCCTCACCCCCAACCCTTGCGAACTACTGTTGAGGTGTCGCACGCTGATGCAGACAGTTACGGGGCTCACTTTTCTCTTCTTTTCCCTCTTATAACCACAACCACAATCCGCCTGGCCCTGCGCGCTGTAAGAGGAATGGCTGGCTCTTCACACGCGGTTCTACTTAGGAGTTCGCATCAAAGGATTAGTGCGCGAACCGCTGGCTCTCGGCACATAGTTGCATTTACAAGCTCGTTTGAAAGGATTAGCGTGAAAGTAGCCGAAGATACGTCAAGGCGACTGCATTCATCAATAATGCCGATAGCCCGTGCCGCAAGCCCACCCGCTTGCGAGAGCTACCAGAAGTAAGCCGGAGAGGCACGAAAAGTTACCGGCGATCATTGATACTTATATGTGGGGCCTAATGTTACAAAACCACCACATTATTATGAGAGACGCTGTAGTGGAGGGCTCCAGAACATTCGACCACCTTGGGTTTTTTAACGTGCACCCTAATCTGAGCACACAGGCGTACTGAACTTTCACCTCCATCGAAAATTCAGCCGCTGCAGGCGCGATTTGATTTCGTGACCTACGCGTCAGTAGCCAAGTAGATTAGCCATTAGACCACTGCGGTAGGGCGTTGCCGACGATCACACGGTAATGCAACGCGCGTCGCCGCATTGTAGGCACGCGAACAGTATACACGGCTGTGCCATAAGCCAAACCGATGCGAGTGGTCACTCGCCGTGCTTGGTATTGGCCCATTGATGCGCAGGCTGAAAGTGCCGTGAGGCAATCAAGGGGTCGTCACAATGAAGTGTCTAATCCTGGTACTTTGTCACCCACGTGGGGGTTCGTTTCTTTCTCCTGGGCTAACAGTAACTAGAAGAGTTCTGTACCTTCAGACACCGCCGCCCGCCACGGGCTGCCGTGCGGGCATGGGGTTTTTGGGTCAGAGCTTAACTTGTCGGGCACAAACTGCATGCCGTTAGAGCAATGCTGCATGCCGAAGCAAATGCAGCGCAATGGCTTGCAGCCTCGTCCAGCTTACTGCACAAAGAAAATAAAAGTAAACCTAAACTGCTGCACAATCAGTTCTGACCACGGTACCACACGCCTTCACCACTTAGGTGAAAGATGGCCTAAATCAGGATAGCTTTGTATACAGGAAGTTACGTGCTCGCATTATGTGCAGTGCGATAGAACGTCAGTTTCTGCAAAATTTAGCATAATAAGAGCAATAGTTTATCAATGTCGCACCTAATTTTTTGAAATCAAAGTAATGATATAAATACAGCATTTAAAGCCAAATTGTGAAGACGAAATTGTGTATGAATATCTCAGTGGTACTTAATTAATACCAAAGGAAACGTAAGCTGGTCTTTGGTGCATGTAGTGGGACTAGCGTATTGCTGTTTGATTGTTCTGTCTGGCAATATTGTTCATTTTCAGGAGATAAACAAGGATTTTTCAGTTTTCTTCGCACTACAGGGTAGCGTGAACTGGTATATAACATATCCAACTAAATTTATTATTGTTCTTTTATTTCAAGCACAATAAAGTTATGCATAAAAGCCTGGGGAAGGTGTTGCAATTTTTTCCTCTCTCTGATGTCACTGTGCGATATTAGACTGAGTACTCCAAATAAGGTGGAGTCGAAAAAAAATACATTGTTCTAAACCAACGTAAGAATTTCTGATGAATACGCTGTACGACTTAGTCGCCAATCGGACCGATTAAACTGCGTAACAAACGACACTCATTATTTTAACCTGGAGCTTTATTTTTTATATGGAGGTTATCTTCATCTGTATTAATATTAACATTGATTATAGTTAGTGATATTATTATAAAGTGTATTAATATGGTACTATTATAACGTTTTACTTAAATAGCCTAGAGGTGAATGTGTGGCCCTCTGCAGCTCGAGAGCCTCGCCTTATTTTATGTTGTGGTGGTCACATTTCGGCAAGAGCTAAAGGCAAATGCATTCCTGTACATGACTTTACGAGTGCTTCAGCAGGAATGCTTATACTAGCCGTGTAAAGCTGAGGATGCCGCGAAGCTGGTTGACTTAAAGGCGTAATGTGGTGTTCTCGGCCAATGCTGATACTTTAATTGCAGTACACAAAGTATAGTATACTCGCTCACAGACCACGGGGAAGTGTTCATACTCCAGCGCAAAAGTAACTTTCAAAGCTGGCTGTGGCATCGTTGTAAAAGCACAGGTCTTTCTTTTCTCGCTCTCGGCTCGCGCGGTAGGCCAAACCGGGTATGTCGGCTTCACATACTGTCCAGACGCCGATGATAAGAATGGCGCGTGGAAACCAATGGCGTGGTGGTTTTTAAGCACGAAGCTTTTTGCGGTCGCATCTTGTCCGGCAGCATTGGCATCGGCGTCATGAGCTGTAGCCGCTGCAGATGATGGCGGTGATGCCGATGACGATCAAGAACAAGATTGTCACCGACCACACATTGTCTTTTTGCGATCACGGAAAACCATATTCAAGGTACCCACTATACGCCATGACGATGACCATGACGCTAATGGCGGTAACGATCCCGCACGACTAGCTTGTGCAGTAGATGATGTCTCGATATGGTCGTCGGTACATTTCGTATGACTGAAAAGAACCAACAACTAGCAGGGGAATTTGCCCGAACCCCCTCTTTGGCAACTTCAGGCTGGATCAGATGCCACAAAGCAGTAATAATAAAAGAAAAACGAATTTCACGAAATGAACACCTTGAAACAACCTACAATAAGTGTATTAAATAAGTGTAAACCGCCTGGCACTCACTTACACGCGTGACTGGTTAATTACACGGGTGATTTACGGTAACGCCAAATGATCTCGCTGCTTCACGCACTCAACAATATACACACCGTGAATATTCCATGATCTTTGTTTTTTTTTGTTTTTTTTTTGCAAACACCCACCGTCTAATCTAAACCTTTAAAAGCGTCGCACTCAAAAGCCTCAGATGGTCAAAATTATTTCGAAACATTTTTAATGGAGGTTTTTCTTAACCGTAGCAGGGAACGCCCGTCCAAGAAAAGTATGCCCGCAGTGTAAGATTTCAGGAAAAGGTATAGTAAATGAATATAGTACTGGTACAAGTGTTGAAGGAATAGGTAACATACCCATCTGCCAAACTGGGCGGAAATATAATGAGAGCGCCATCCTTCGACATAGTAATGAAATTGCTAATTTTTATTCTTACCAACGCAGAATGACTTGGAGTAAGGCATTACAAACATTCTTTCTCATAAACGCGCAGTCTTACTACTAGCATGAAATATTCTTTTTTTACCACTTTGCTTTAAATCTAACCGGCGATAAAGTTTGCGCGAAGTAGAAATCGAAGCTGACAAGTGTTTTAGGCCAATTTGCACCGTTGTTTCTCTCGGGGTCAATGTCCGACCGACAAGCAGCATCCTCATACTTGCTGCAGCTAGTTAAATAGATAAAATCAGTCGGCAACACCGCCGAATCTGTATGTGTCCTCTTTTATGCCCCGCCGGGGTGGTCAAGTGATTATAAGGTACTGTATAGCCGATCCGCAGGTCGCGGGATTGAATCTCGGCTGCGGCGGCTGCATTTACGATGGAAGCGAAAATGCCGTAGGCCCGTGTGCTCAGATTTGCGCGGAAATTAAAAAACCTAGGTGCTAAAAATTTCCGCATCCCTCCACTATGGCGTCTCTCATAATTGTATTGTGTGTCGGCCATGCTTGCGTTCCACTTGTATGATCGCGCAACTTGGAATTCCGTTCGAAAACCAAGGCGACTGGGGAAGGTATACAAAATACGTAAAATGCTATAGTTTTATTTTCTCCTTCACAACGGGGGGCGGAGTGTGTCCATGGTCAAATATATGGGTCGCAAATCTTGGAATGATAAGTGTGTGAGACATATCGCAACGGCTAGCAACGCTCCCGACAATAGAAGCGGGATTATAGGTGAGGAGGAAAGAAAAAACTAAAACAAAAAATAATATATTTTTTTCAAACAGTGGTAATTTTATATATTTAAAAGTTAACTATAAAGTTACTTTACGGTTTAAATGACCTTTGGCTAATTTGTTGGTCGCCTCATCGGTAGAGTGCGATAAATGGGAGCCGTATCTAGGCAATCTGCTATTAGAGCTAGTTTTGCTTTCTGCATTGGCGGCTCAACGAGTAATCGCTCACTTTTGCGCGGTAATGTTGTGTGTACCTTTGGTAGCTTATTTATTTGCTTATGTGCTGTTCGCTGGTGTCACATTTTGGAGCTAAACGAGCTAATGGAATGTGCAGATAGCCGCACTTGTTACTGCTGACTGTCTTCGCTGGCACATGGCGGTCACGCCGGTGACGGTAAATGCGACCTACTGAGCAACGAGACGCTCTACCAAAGTGATATTCTCAAGGCTGTGGTCTCTATGCACTGATTTTAGACGATTGCACAACGTGAGTTTAAAAGAGCGACGAAGGAGACGATGACAGCAGTGATGAGTCGGCACAGAGAAGTGAGTCTCAACCAGCCACCTTAACTCGTGTCGGGAACATAGACTGGTACGTATAAGTTGGATGCCAGTGTTAAACATCACAGTACTAAACTGATACGAATGATATTTTTAACCGTGGATATTAAAGTCGATGCAGTTGTTATATACAGCGGTAAGATGCAGCTGCATCTTGCCTCTACTTATTACGGAGCAGAAACCTATAGGTTTACGAAGAGAACTCGGCTTATATTGAGGACGACGCAGAGGGCGATGGAAATAAAAATGATGGGTGTAGCGTTAAAAGACAAGAAAAGAGAAGAGTGGGTCAGAGAGCAAACAGGGGTTAATAATATCATAGTCTAAATAAAGAAGAAGAAATGGGCATGGGTGGGGTGCACGTCAAACAACTTCAGGTGGTCAAAATTTCTGGAGCCCTCCACTACGGTGTCTCTCATAATCACATGGTGGTTTTGGGACGTTGAACCTCATATATTGTCACGATGAGTCACAAGTACTGGGGGATTTATTGAACGACCAGGTAGCTAGCTCTAGGACGATGCGTCAGTCGTGGCTGGCTCTCGAGCAGAGAAGAACGCGATCTTCTTTTTTCTTCCAGATTTAGAGCCGCTCTTGCTGCCAACCCACTACGTGCTGGCGGCATTATCCCCCCTTCCGAAAAGAAAAAAAAAAACAAGTACCAAAAAGAGGAAAGGAAAGTACATAGCAGCACCGCGATGCTACTACATAGGCACGTGAAAAAAAAAATGAAAATTCGGATGAAGTGAAAGTAAAAATTGAAGAGCGTGCCAACATAGGAAACGTCAATGAACGAGAAAGTAAGTTCACAAAATAAACAAAAAAACACAAAGAACGCTGTACGGTAAAGGAAAAGTTACGAACAACGCGCAATAAATGGCTTCATGCGCAACACATGAACGACGTCCGGCCTCAGCCGTGTCCTGCTCCGTGCATGGGGTGTTGAGTCCGGAACCACTTCGTAGTTCACGTCACTGACGCGGCGTAACACTTTATATGGGCCAAAGTACCGGCTCAGCAACTTTTCACTAAGGCCACGGCGGCGGACGGGCGTCCACACCCAAACTTGATCTCCGGGGCTGTAAAACACTTCTCTGTGGCGGGTATTATAGCGTCGTGCGTCTGCCTGCTGTTGCTGGCCGATGTGCAGTCGCGCGAGCTGCCGGGCTTCCTCGGCACGCTCTTCGAATTCTTCGGCGTCTGTTGCCAACTCGTTTTCGTCCTGACACGGTAGCATTGAGTCTAGCATGGTCTGCACTTCGCGGCCGTAGAGAAGCCGAAATGGCGTGAATCGCGTGGTCTCTTGCACGGCGGTATTATACGCGAAGGTCACGTAAGGCAAGATTCGGTCCCATGTTTTGTGCTGTACGTCGATGTACATTGGGATCATGTCTGCGAGGGTCTTATTCAGTCGTTCAGTAAGTCCGTTGGTTTGCGGGTGGTACGCAGTTGTCCTTCGGTGTCTGGTGTTGCTCAGTTTGAAAACTTCGTCCGTAAGCTGCGCCGTGAATGCCGTCCCTCTGTCCGTTATTACACTGGAAGGAGCACCGTGTCGTAACACGATGTGGCGCATGAAAAATTGTGCTACCTCAGAAGCCGTGGCTCGTGGGATCGCCTGGGTTTCAGCGTAGCGTGTCAAATAGTCGGTCGCGACGATCACCCATTTGTTGCTGTCCGCAGACATTGGAAAAGGCCCGAGAATGTCCATGCCGACTTGGTCGAACGGCGTGCAGGGTGCTTCAATGGGCTGAAGCAAACCAGCTGGCTTAACAGATGGTTGCTTTCGGCGCTGACATTCCCGACAGCTCTTCACGTACTTCTTGACGCTTGCCGAAAGTCCTGGCCAATAGTACCTCTCACTCACTCTGGCAAGTGTTCGTGAGTAGCCCAGATGACCGGATGTGGGTTCGTCATGGCAAGCGAAGAGGACGTCGTCTCGCATGTCTCGAGGAACCACCAGGAGGTAGGCACGGTTGTTCGAACGAGCGTTCTTCTTGTACAGCACACCATCTCGAAGGCAGAACGACGGCAACGAGCGGAATAAAAGACGTGGTATGATTGTGTCCTGGCCCTCTAAATGATCGATGATCGGACGAATCTCTGCGTCATCCAGCTGCCGTTTACTCAAGTCTGATGAGCTAATGGCGCCCAGGAAGCCTTCGTCTTCCTCTGCTTCCTGACTGCCGACATGAAGGGGCGCGCGTGACAGTGTGTCAGCGTCTTCATGCTTACGGCCGGACTTATGGACGATGGTGACGTCAAATTCCTGCAGCCGCAAGCTCCACCGTGCTAGCCATCCTGAAGGGTCGCGCAGGCTTGCCAACCAGCAGAGGGCGTGGTGGTCTGTCACTATCTTGAAGGGACGACCATAAAGGTACGGGCGGAACTTGGTGATTGTCCAAACGACTGCGAGGCACTCTTTCTCCGTAGTGGAATAATTCGCCTCAGCACGCGATAGAGAGCGGCTGGCGTAGGCTATCACTCTTTCGATGTCTTCTTGACGCTGAACGAGCACTGCACCGAGCCCAATGTTACTAGCGTCGGTATGGACCTCCGTGTCAGCATCATCGTCGAAATGAGCGAGAACGGGCGCTGATTGCATGCGCTGTCGCAGCTCATCAAAAGCTGCTTGTTGCTCGTTTTCCCAGACAAACGGTGTGTCGTCCCTTGTGAGACGAGTCAGAGGTTCTGCTATCTGTGAAAAGCCATGAATGAATCGGCGATAGTAGGCGCACAAACCAAGGAAGCGCCGGACGGCTTTCTTATCGACAGGAGCTGGTAATTCGGCAACAGCGGCAAGCTTGTCCGGATCGGGACGGATTCCTTCGGCGCTAACTATATGTCCAAGAAACTTTAGTTCTTTATAGCTGAAGTGGCACTTCTGTGGCTTTAGTGTGAGGTCCGCCGATCGGATAGCATCCAGCACGCTGCGCAGGCGCTGAAGGTGCTGCTCGAACGTGGCAGAGAAGACCACCACATCGTCAAGGTAGACAAGACAAGTCTGCCACTTCAGCCCTGTAAGGACAGTGTCCATCATTCGCTGGAAAGTCGCCGGCGCTGAACACAAGCCGAAAGGGAGTACTCGAAATTGGTATAGGCCGTCTGGAGTCACGAAGGCTGTCTTTTCGCGGTCTCGCTGATCTACCTCGATTTTCCAGTACCCGCTTTTGAGATCGAGAGAAGTGAAATAATGGGCACGACGAAGTCTATCTAGCGAATCGTCGATACGCGGTAGCGGGTAGACATCCTTTTTGGTCACGTTGTTAAGCTTTCGGTAATCGACGCAGAAGCGTAGCGACCCGTCCTTCTTTTTGACAAGCACGACTGGAGATGACCACGGGCTGTTGGATGGTTCGATAACGCCATCGTCAAGCATCTCGCGAACTTGCGTACGTATCGCTTCACGTTCTTTAGCCGACACGCGGTAGGGGTGCTGGTGTATTGGGCGTGCGTCCTCGTACGTGATGATCCTGTGTTGAGTGATGGACGTCTGGCAGATCTTCGAGCAACTTGCGAAGCAAGACCTGTACTCGAACAAGAGCGCTCGCAGCGCAGTCTGGTTATCGGTGGACAGATCAGGATTGATGTCAATGTTGCTCATTGATGTGTCTACGTTATCCACTACTTCTGACGTGAGACAGTTGGTTACGTTTGCTACTTCGTGGGCAAACGCTATCGAAGTGCCACGGAAAAGGTGTCGATGCTCGTTGCTAAAGTTGGTAACGAGCAATTCAGATCGGCCGTCACGAACGCGTATTACACTTCTCGCTACACATATGCCTTGCTGCAGGAGGCGTTCTAAATTTGTCTCGGCCACCACATCGCCATCGCTCAAACCACAGCATATTACGTCGACTAGAACACTGGCTCGGGGAGGAAGCGTCACGCTCTGTTCAGAAATACGGAGTACGTCGACACGCATTCCGTCATCCTGCACGTTGATTGCTCGCTGGGCTGAGAACGTGACGCGGCGCTCTTGCAGATCAATGATAGCTCCATTTTCCTGTAGAAAATCAACTCCCAGAATGACGTCACGGGAGCATTCACGTAGAACAAGGCAGCTTGCTACGAATGTGTACACTTGAATCTGTACTCTAGTTGTGCAGGCACCCAGTGGAGTAACGACATGGCCACCATCTGTCCGAATCTGCGAGTTATGCCATGGTGTGATTACTTTCTTCAGCTGCGTTGTCAGTTTCCCGCTCAGTATGGAATAGTCTGCGCCGGTGTCCACTAACGCATTAACTACACAACCATCAATTGTTACTGCTATGTCGAGTGAAAGCCGGCTATCCTTTGCAGCAGCAGGTGATGTCGGACCAGTTTTTGTACAGTTCTGCGTCAATAGGAGGTCTTCAGCGCTTCGACGTTCAGCGACCCCGCCCCCAGAGGTCGCTTCGGCTAGTTTTCCCGGCGGGGGCTGGGAGATCGTGCGGTAGAATACCGCTGGGGCGTTGATGAAAATCGCCTCGGTGATGGCGAGCGCGACTGGCGCCCGGCAGACGGTGGTGCATGCTGCTGGGAGAGGTAGTTTTGGATGTCGCGTGGTCTCTGACCGTAACGGGGTGGCGGCGAGTACGCAGAGAAGCCGCGAAGCCCAAGACGGCGATATGGGCACTGGCGGTACAAGTGATCAGCTTCTCCGCAGTGAAAGCACAGAGGCCGGCGATCAGGTGTGCGCCAGACATCAGACTTTCGAGGAGACGTGCGCCGATCGTCGATGTACTGAACTGGTTGCACTGAACGATGGGCGACAGAAGCACCAGGGACAAAGGCCAACGGTGGTGGCGTGTACGTGCCTTCGTAGTACGGTATGTGCTGCGCTGACTGTAGTGAAACAGCAGGAGCAGGATGGACGAATAATGGCGGCGTTGCAGCAGGGCGTTTCAACGCTTCCGCGTAGGTTGTCTCACGGCGGTATTCAGCAGGAGCTGGCACAGCTGTATCATGAGGCAAGGTGTCCCGGAGGGCCTGGTGCAGCTCATCCTTGATCACAGTTGCAATAGAGTTGACTGTAGGATGAGGTGTTACACCAGCCTTTTGTAACTCTTCACGTACTATATCACGGATGAGTTCACGCAGACAGTCGTTGTTGGTTCTAGTGGCGGTGAAAATGTCGGCAGTAGACATGCCACTGACTTGCCTGTCGTATTTATTGGATCGCTGCTGCAGCATTTTTTCCATTGTCACGGCCTCTGACAAGAACTCCGCGACCGTCTTCGGAGGACTTCGCACGAGGCCGGCAAAAAGCTGGTCCTTGACACCGCGCATCAAGTGACGCAACTTCTTGTCCTCGGTCATTCTTGAATCGGCCCGTCGGAAGAGGCGCGTCATGTCTTCGACGTACGCGGTAACAGTTTCGTTTGGCGACTGGACGCGGGCAAGAATAGCTCGTTCAGCTCTTTCTTGGCGGTCAGTGCTGGCATATGTCTGCAGAAGTCTACGAGAGAATTCGGGCCACGTCGTCAGCTGCTCCTCCCGATTTTGATACCACGTGCGAGCCCCGTCTTCGAGATAGAAGTAGACACGACCCAGTTTCGCCGCGTCGTCCCACTGATTCAAGTTGGCTACGCGCTCGAAGTCCGCCAACCAGTCCTCAACGTCTTCGCGCTCCGTACCATGGAACGTCGGCGGTGCCCGTGGGCTTTCCAACGTATAGCGGTTCGGCGACGTGCTTCCCGTGCCGGTTGCCAAGGTTTGTACCGAAGTGCTGGTCATGTTTGTTGACGTGGTGGGAGCAGTATCGTTGACTTCCGGAGGCAATCCCCTGATTCGGCGGCTGGTCCGATGCACGGGAGTGTTGACTGGCACTGGACTCGTATTACGGCTTCCTGGGGGGGTCTGCAGCATCCGTGAGGCTACCCAGCACCTTCCACCAGTTTGTCACGATGAGTCACAAGTACTGGGGGATTTATTGAACGACCAGGTAGCTAGCTCTAGGACGATGCGTCAGTCGTGGCTGGCTCTCGAGCAGAGAAGAACGCGATCTTCTTTTTTCTTCCAGATTTAGAGCCGCTCTTGCTGCCAACCCACTACGTGCTGGCGGCAATATCTATCCATCCAGAATTGGACATAGTCCGGGCGCATAGTAAGTAGGCAGGATAATCGCTGCTCATTAAGGGTAACTGTGTGCATTTTAAGAAAAAGCAAGTGGGTGAGGGGGAGAGAGAAAGTTAGGTATACGCAGAAGAGATTAGGAAGTGTGCGGGCATAAAGTGGCAACAGCAAGCAGGCGACCGAGTTAACTGGTGGTAGATGGGAGAGGTCTTTGTCCTGCAGTTGGTGTAGTCAGGCTGAGTATGATAATGATGATCAAACCCGATAAGGAAGAGCAGCATCGGCACTCGCATTTGACCACGTACTGGCGCGGTCCGTGTTATGCGCGCGCATCGTACGTTTACACCAGCTGTTCGGGGATTTCACTGCCCAGAGTTCAGGGTTGTTGATCCAGTCCAAATGGCGCTTCGCAGCAGGCAAGAAGCATCAGTGTGCTACCGCAGCAAAAAAGAAAGTCACGCGAGTGTAGCTCTTTGCCTTTGTGGTGACATGTGCTCTGAAGCGCACCGAAAGCATGCATATCAATAGTTTGGCTCAAATATTGCAGTTCTGTGTACAATACCGTCCCTTCTTCTAAATTGTGGTCAGTATATGCGGCAGGGATGGTATGTTAACATGCAATCAGTACATTAGCTGGGTTTGAAGCATGCGAATGTTGTTTAAAATACGCGATTTTGATGCTGCTTATTAATATCTGTGTACGCCTGCTGATGTACGCATTGCGTCCAAATGGAGGAATAGGAGGATACATACAAAAAAACCGTGCGTGAGCTTTCACTTTGCGACATTATTTTGCAGTCCCACATTTTCTTCTGTGCAGTGTGATAAAAAACTCATACCTTTCATTGTAATATAACGATATGTAGCACGTATGCATCAATCAATCTAAGACAATACTGCCGTCAAGGGCCCCATTCTGCACAGTCTACATTGAAAGCAGCAGAACAATGTTGTACAGCTCGAGCTCCTGAAGAAGAGAGCTAGGGGAATGAACACTTTAGGTGCTCGCAGTACAATAACCGCTATTGGGAGGATTTACTGTTATGAAATCTGTCATGCACACAATAATTGAAATGAAGAATGCTTTTAATCAGATCAAGCACTGCCACGCGGACACATTGGACTGGGACTTTGTCTGATCTGGTGGCATTCGGCAGTGACCGAATGCCAGGGTAGCAATAAATGTTATCTCGATTATCGTGTGAGCGATTCTCGCATAATATTGCACAGATGATTGTGAGTTTCGATGGAGAAATCTGATGAAAGTCGGAATCCAAATAAAGCAACCGTCTTTCATGGTCATTTTAGTTGGTGATCAATAATTGCTCTGATAAATATTTTTAAGGGCGCAATCGAGAGCTGCCTCTGACAAGGGAGAGGGAGATGAGCGGCCTACTGGGTCCCATATCGAGCAAAACTACGATGATTCAAGGGCACACCCAGGGGGTGGCACGCTAAGCCCGTGCCCCATCCCACGAAACTTTTTCGCCGTTGCACACAGAGCGGCACATGATCATTTTAAGGGGGTACCTTCCCCGATATAAAATAGGCGCCCCCCCCCCCCAGTCCCCTTTTCTGAAAAAAAAAAATTCTGGCTACGCCCCTTCGATGAGTCTGCGTGACGGCTCGCATTCCGCGCGTTTCATAGAGATTCGAAGCGAGCGTTACGGAAGAGAGGCCACACAGTAGCGGAGCACGGCAGCGGTAGGTGCCTGCTCACCAACTAACTATGCGCTGCTATTGAATATTGTTGCCATACGTCCTCGCCTCACTTTTGCTTATCACAAAGAGAAGCCATCGTGGCTGTTCGGTCGCACACACTTAATGGTCAATTGCAGTGACTGCATGAAAGCCGGGCTTCGTATGCACTTGCCGTCACAGCAGCTCTTGGAGCACAACACACTTTCTCTCGTAGGTTTGAAGTATTTTTGTTTTAACTCCGGCGACCCATTGTGCAGTCATCTTCTCATCTCATGGAAACTTGTGGAAAGCGACCTCATCACGACTGATAATGCTACAAAAGTCATGAGTCGCTGAATGATTCCGCATCGTGAGTGCCCTTCAATAACGCACAAACACAACAAGCGAATTAACAACAAGCTACGTAACCGCTGCATCTTTCCTGCGTTGCTGCACCGCTCTGGAAAAAGGCCAGCCTGTACAGTACCACGTGGCGTTTACGTCACACCCTGGTATCGGATAAAAGGACGCCGGGCCACTGCGACGGACACTTGGCAGCTGGGGCAGCGTACCGAGCGTATCCGTAACGCTTCCACTTGTTTCTTCAGGGCCTTCCGGAGCAAGCGCGACAGTCTGCCTGAAAGTTCGTGGCCAAGCTACGTAACCGCTGCATCTTTCCTGCGTTGCTGCACCGCTCTGGAAAAAGGCCAGCCTGTACAGTACCACGTGGCGTTTACGTCACACCCTGGTATCGGATAAAAGGACGCCGGGCCACTGCGACGGACACTTGGCAGCTGGGGCAGCGTACCGAGCGTATCCGTAACGCTTCCACTTGTTTCTTCAGGTTGGAACTTTCTCGATTTTTAGTGCACTCCTTCAATTTGTATTTTGCTGTCCCTTGCTGCCACTACAACTGTTGTTGCGTGTTATTTACCAACATTGACGATGTCAGGAGAACTTGATGCCCTGAAGCGTGATTTTCGTAAAGAAATGAGGGAGATGAAAACTAGTATGGATTTCATCAACAAAGAGTTTGAGTCTCTGAAAAATGAATGCACTGAACTAAGAAAGGAAAATGCCACTCTCAGAGCAACGCAGGAAGCGCTCCTGCAAGAAGTTGAAGCATTGAAGAAGAAAGCCCATGAAAATGCATTGAGTATTACAGCGCAGGAACAATACTCTAGAAATAAGAATATCGAAGTCAAAGGGGTTCCGCAGGTAGCAAACGAGAGCCTTGAAGGCATACTCAGCAAAGTGGGCGATCTGATAGGTGAACCAATAAGGAAAGATGACATTGAAGTTTGCCACCGGTTGCCTACGCGGAGTGCCGATTCTGACCCTAACATTTTAGTCGTTTTCAACAACCGTGCTAAGCGAGATGCTATCGTCGAAAGGGCCAGAAAAAGTAGGTTCACTGCAGCAGACATCGGCTACACGAAAAAGCAGCCGGTCTATATTAATGAGCACCTCTGCCCGCGGCTGAAGAAGCTGCTTGGGATGACCATAGCAAAAAAACGGGAACTGAACTGGCGCTTTGCGTGGGCCAAAGGTGGCAAAGTTTTCGCGCGGCAAACGGAAACATCACGCATTGTGCGGATTGCATGTGAAATTGACCTAGAAAAAATGGTCGACCAAACGCCTACTAGCTAATTGCACACTTGTGAGTGCCACTTTCTGCATTTTACTTCGTTGTTGTGATAAATTATGCTTTATAAACTGGATATTTCGAACCATGGCGACTATCTGAAATTTTTACACTTAAATGCGCAGTCCGCGAGGAATAAATACGACGAGTTGACTTTGTTTTTTGATGCATTTTCTTTTAACTTCGATGTAATAATGTTATCAGAAACTTGGTACAAATATGCTGACGACGTACTTAGCGTTCCCGGATATCAAACTTTCTTCTTAAACAGACCTACACGTCGTGGTGGAGGCGTGCTGCAGCTGGTATCGAATGAGCTGTCATGCACGATGCTACCAGAATTCTGCCTTATAGCGCCAGACTATGAAGTTTTAAGCGTGCAATGTAAAAAATATGTTTTCGTTGTTTTATACCGCCCGCCAAACGGAAATATCGACGCATGCCTTCTTTTTCTCGAAAGGCTGCTAAGTTTCATCTGCCTAAACGACCTGTACCTCGCGATAGGTGGTGACTTCAACGTTAACCTTTTGCAAAATACCAAATGCGCGCGTGATCTACAACTTATTTTTCAGTCATTTCATTGTAGAAATGTGATAACAACACCTACGCGCCTTAGCAGCACTTCCGATAGCCTCCTTGACCTTTTTATAACAAACTGCACTATCGAAGACACGAAAGCAGGTACTATCGTAGCTGACATGGGTGATCATTTGCCAATCTATATGTTCTGTCCATTCAGTGCATCTTCTGGGGGTGCTCGTCACTCCAAGACTTTTCTTGTCCAGGAAATAAACTATAAAACGCTAAGCATGTTCCGTAACGAAATTGGAAACGTAGATTGGACAACCGTGTTTCACTGTAATGACCCTGATAGAGCATATAGCACGTTCCTACACATTTTGAAAGGTATCTATGAGAAGTGTTTTAAGTTTAGAACCGTACAAAAATGTGCGAAAGGTCGCAAACCTTGGCTTAATAACGAGTGCGCAGTCATGATACGCAAAAAGAACTTACTATATAATAATTTTGTCAAAACAAGGGACCCATGTGAGTTTGCGGCATTCAAGAAATATCGCAACCAGGTAACAAAGTTCTTGAGACATACTAAAAAAGTTTATTTTGAAAACCTTTTCAGTCAAATAAGTAGTCGGAGCGACTTGCTTTGGCGCGAAATTAACCAGTTGTTAAACCGCAACAACCGCCAGATTGCTGAGCTTGAGCTAATACATAATCACAGGGTCATAAAAGGCGTAGAACTTGCAGATCAGTTTAACGATTATTTTACTAGTCTGGAAAAAAGCGATTTTAATATTGCCGCGACTGAATTTTTAGGTCCGCGCAATGCATACACAGCTTTTTTTGCGCCCACAACTTCCGATGAAGTCTTCCAAACTTTTATGTCCTTAAAAATAGCAAAGCACGTGACATAAACGGGTTACAGATAAGACCGATAAAGTTTGTGGCTGACATCTTATCACCTGCACTTACTCACATTTTTAATCTTTCAATATGTGCCGGAATCTTTCCTCAGGAAATGCAATGCGCGAAAGTTAGCGTCATTTTCAAATCTGGTGACAGAAATGTATTCTCGAATTATCGGCCAGTGTCTGTTCTCCCTGTTATATCAAAAGGATTGGAAAAAATTATTTGCAAAAGAATAACGGCTTTCTGCGATAAACACTCGATCATAACAGCGCAACAGTACGGTTTCCGTGAAGGAATGTCAACAGAACTTGCCCTACTAACACAAAAAGAGTTAATCTTGAACAGTTTTGAAAATAAACAATTTATGTTGGGTATCTTTGTTGACTATTCTAAGGCGTTTGACCGCCTGAATCACCGCACTTTATTTACAAAACTAGAACATTACGGATTTCGTGGCACTCCTCTTGAGTTAATAATTTCGTATCTAAAGCACAGAAGGCAATGCGTTGCCATCATGTCAGAACAATCTACACTACAAAAAATAACTCAAGGAGTACCGCAAGGTAGCATACTGGGGCCCATACTATTCAACATTTATATCAATGATATAACAAATATTTCTAATGACGCTGACTTCATAGTTTATGCAGATGACACCAGCATTTTCTTGAGATCAAGTGACATAAGTACTCTCTCGGTCATCTCTAACAGTGCACTGAAATGCTTAGCCGAATGGAGCTTCGTTAATTCATTAAAACTGAATACAGCAAAAACTAAGGCGGTCCTTTTCACCCCGCCGCAACGACATGATCTTAAAGATTTCAGATTGGAGCTTGGATCTGCTCGCATAGAACTTGCATCAAACGTCAAAACCTTGGGAGTTGTTTTTAACAATCATCTCATTTGGAATGATCATGTTGATCACATTGCCACCCGTTTAGCGAAAGCCTGTGGGGTGCTCTGTAGACTGCGCTATACTTTACCGAGGAGCGTTAAACGCATGATTTATAACGCCCTATTTTCCCCTCACTTAACGTATTGTCAGTTAGTATGGGGTGACACTACAAAAGTCAATTTACATAGGTTGAGTGTGCTTCAGAAAAGAGCAGTTCGTCACATAGCAAATGTTCAGTATGATGCCAATACTGGAGAACTATTTTCCACCCTTAAGATCTGCCCCCTCGAAAATTTCTATAACGTTAACCTCGCTTTAAAATGCCAAAAATACTTCCGATGCAACAACCATAGTTTTTGTTATTATGCAAGCTGACTATACCTAAAGCTATCTCATATAACATAAGGGAGAGAGACAGATGGCTCATACCTTTTTCGCGAACGAAATATGGGATGAGCAGTCTGTCATACCTTGTGCCACGCTTGCTCAAACGAATTTGAAAGAAATGGCATTTGCATACAAAGATCTTCAAGAAGTGCAATAAAACGGTATGTGGGTGAGCACTTATCTTCAAAGTAGTAGTGCGCGTTACGTTAAGTTATTTTTTATCAAAAAATTTGCCTGTTATACAAGCTTCTCAGTTTGTTAAGATGTTTACATACATGATGCATAATGGTCTTTATTGCGCATACAAATTTTGTACATCTCATTTGTGCGAAATAACCTGTGCATTCCATTATTCTACATTATTTCCGCTTGCGTTATGCACTGTTTCATGATTTTTCTGCTAGATGTGATAACCGAAAATGTTTAATAGAAATGTGAAATTAGAGATGTTTAAATGCATGGTAGGTTGTTTTTGGCTGTCGAGAATTGGGGCAAGGACCTTTGTCAAGCTGCTGTATAGCAGCTTTTTGTTCTTGTCCTCGTGTTCATTATCTTGCTGTAATGAATGCCAAATAAAATTGATTGATTGATTGAATTTCGGAGGGCCAAAATCTCGAATCATAACAAAAGAATGGTGCAGTCACAATAAATTCCTATGAACTGTCAGAACCACTGTGCTCTGTTAGGCAGCAGAATGTGACATGTGTCTATCCTTCACTTTCTCTTTTATTCCCCTCTTCCCCTCCCCATGTGTAGGGTAGCAAACTGGACGCATAGTCTAGTTAACCTCCCTACCTTTCCTACATTCCTTCTCTCTCTCTCTAGGCAGCAGAATACGACAGTCACGAGGCAAAATCTCGAAGCAGGCAAGCTGAGCAGCCCCGGCGACCTGACTCAATCCCGAAGCTGACGCCACCTCCACAGGTTTCTCACTCTCTCCTGCACTCCTCACATGTGCTCCACGCGTGGGAGGTGGAATAGAATATTGAATGTTCTCCCAATTATAATAGTTTTACAGTAGTGTACGCAAAGCTAGTGTTCGTTGCGTACGTATAAGCTATGTCCCTCATTATGCACTTTTGGGCGTACGCCACAATTCTACGCACGCAGCACCATACGTTGGGTAACTGCAAGCAAAGCCCTCAACAACACCTTCAGTTTACCGTAGAGACCATAGCGGTATGCGTTTCCTTCAACTAGACATGTACTGGAGGAAATGAAACGGCTTTCGAGTGCTTCTTAGCGTCATTGTGTGCTAGCAGCCGTGATAACGGTCACAGACATCCAAGTCAATCCAAATCATTGGGTCGGCATTTCAACGTCTGGTGCGCCCCACCGTGGTGTTCTAGTGGCTAAGGTACTCAGCTGCTGACACGCAGTTCGCGGGATCAAATCTCGGCAGCGGCGGCTGCATTTCCGATGGAGGCGGGATCGTTGTAGGCCCGTGTGCTCAGATTTGGGTGCACGTTAAAGAACCCCTAGTGGTCGAAATTTACGAAGCCCTCCACTACGGTGTCTCTCATAATCATATGGTGGTTTTGGATGTTAAACCCCTCATATCAATCAATCAATCAATGTCCGGTGCAATATTGCAGTCCGGCTGCTTTTCCAGCCGATATATTGAGAGTGTCACGTGTTAGCGCTACGTATGACGGTCGCGTGCGCCGGGCTTTTTTCCGGCGTACACGCGCACCCGTCGAAAAGATGTGTTATGTAATACGCATACGCACTTCTCTCACAAGTCCACGCTAATATGTAGGCTAGTTACTTACGCCAAATTAAAACTGTCGAACGTGCACAGGTAAGGCGATAAAGTATGAAGCATGCGCAGCGGTAACTATAGCGCTAACGCAATGCTTTGCGTTCTCTACATCTAATAAAGCTCCAACAAATAATCAAACTGGTATTTCCTTCTTGCTAGGCAGCATAGCTGATAAGCGACTAGAAAAAATCATTGGCGGGAACAACGAACCCGCTGGACAAGTACTATCAAGGTTGCTTATCATCATTTATGATCAACCAACTAGACCAATCAGCTACTTTACTAGTGCCGATACCGGTTGCATGAGTCTTTGAGTGAAATTGGTGGTAATTTTTGTAACATGCGAGGCCCTACAATTTTCGAAGATTTCATATACAAATTTTGAACATAAGTTTGGAGGGCGAAATTGACCCGTTCAAGAGCAACAATCATCTTTGTTGTGACGATTCACTAGAAATATTCGATGAGTAGCGACGCCATAAGCGAACCGAACAATAATTATGACCCATGTAAAAGGTTCAGTGTTTGTGCTCGAAGGTATTCGCGCCTTTTGGATAGAACCTTCAAGAGAGAAATCAGTTCGAAGAAAAATCGATGGATGGCGCCAGCTTGCTGTGTGCTTCAGTTTAGTTTCTTTCAATGTCTCGGCTTCGATAGCCTCGCTTCGGGGCGGGTTCCCAGCACATCACATATCGAGTTCCTCATACTGACCTGTAAACGCGCGCGCGCCTCTAGATGATATTGAAAAGAAAGTTGTCTGTTCAGGAAAATGACTATACCTACACTGATCTAGTAAATTATAATCTTAATCGGCTCTGGAAAGAATGAAAACTTTAACCAATGGGGCAATAGTTTAGTTTTCCAGCACAAAATCCCGTTTGAAAGCCCACTGCATTCTTTTGAAATCGACGTGAAGTTTAGTACGCATCCCATTTGCCGGCAGTATGTTGTACGAAGAGTGGAGAAAACGCTCCTGCCTTTTGAGTCAGCGCATTCAAAGATAGCAAAGAGGGCAACAGAAAGCACGCGCCTGGAATGAGCTCTTACAAAATCATGCCCGCACCCAATGAGTGATATCTTCTATAATCAAATCATTAGGCAGCTTTGAGCAGGCTTCTCGTCTGCAATCATCACAACTGTTGCGGAAAAAACTCCTTAAAAGTTAAAGAAAATTTTGGCAGCAACAAAGAGCGGCTAAGCAACAAACATTATTAGCATAGTTTGGCTGTGAGAACTACCATATTTTTGGCATTTAGCTAAAGTTTTTTGCTCTTTAGTACTTCCACCGATACATATCGGGCTTACTGATATGACGCAGCTATTTACACTTCTTCCCTAATGTAGCTTGTAAAGGTAACCAGAAACTTTCGCTTTCAATTCCTACAGCTATTTTGACGTAAATATTACAAGTATGTTCAGCCATGCTCCGAAGAACACTGTATTAGTTAATAATGCGTTAGGGTGAGCTAAGTACGAAGCTAGGTTGGTCTTGCTTTACTCTTGTGAAAAATATTTTTATTGAAACCGGAACCTCGACAGGAGCCCTGATATCAAGTGCAGCAATGAAGTTTTCGGCTTTCTCGAGGAACGAAATTCAAAATTGACATACGAAGCAAGTTAACTGCTGAAAGAACATTAGCAACAACATTTTTTAGGTCGTTTTCACATAACCAATTTTAGATCAATGTAGTTTCGAAAGTTGATGAAATTTCGGATATCCTGCGCTCACAAACGGAGCTCCTGACTATTTGCGCCACCGTACGATCACAACAAGAAACTATAACGTTAATGCCATCACATAGGGTGGCGCCACGTGTCCGTGTTGAACAAAGGCAAGCAGATCAACACACGGATTGGAGTTTCTGTATTTTTTTTTCCTGACAGCACCCGAAAGGGCAACAAAGAGAAACGCAGGTTGTACACAAGTTTATATCGGTGATACCGGTAATTTTAAGGAAAGGTTATGGGAGCATAATAATGACGCGAACAACAAAAGGGGTGACGGCAAACGCCCTTGTTGAATATGTATGCAAAGGCCGCGTCAACAACTAGAAAGGCTAGAAAGTTTACCGTCATCGCTACGAAAACGTAGCTCTTTTCACGGTTGTATCTAGAACCTTTGTTTATTCAAACAATGGCGCACAATCTAAGCAAGAGCTTTGGTAATATTCTGAAAGAGTATGTGCGCTGCCTCAGCCATGTGGTTAGACGTCAATTTTATTAGGCTCACTTCTTGCTCCATTGTGAAGAATCCGCAATATTTCGCCATACGAAATTAAAATATTTATATGCAGGAGTTTGTTATATATTCTTAAAACCACATGTAGACATCTGAAATAATTTGATTATCCATATCCGTATATGCTTTCACACTATTGGTGTCAAGCATCAAAGATTATGGCAGCTGGGTGACTTTATTTGCTTCTCTTTGTTTTTCGTCTCACTTCTCATTTTTTTTTTTACTCTCTGTTTCTTCTATGAGCACCTATATGAGGTTTTTATTTCTATATTTTTCTTTCCTCCTGCTTACTAAAGTTTAGTTGTTTCTTTTATTTCTGATTCTCTCTTTCTGTTAATCTTTTCTGTATCTTTTGCATCTCTGTTTCTTTCTAAATCTCTCCTTCTCTGTCTTTTGATCTTTTTTTTTTTGCTCTCTCTGCAGTTTTCTGTTTTTTACTGCCTGTTTCTTTCTAGTGCCTTTTTTATGTTGGTATGTGTTCTTCTGCCTTCTTTTCTTTTTGTCATGTCATTCCCGTTATATTAACAATTTTTCTCTTTCTATCGCGTTCTTTCTATTACTGTATTTCCTCTTTATTTTCTTTCTTTTTACTTATATGTCCTTCTTGTTCTTTCTTTTTCACGGTGTAGCTTTCGGACCTTCGCATGTACTGTACATGGTAGGTTGTCTGGCCTTGTAACAATGGGGCATATGAACTTGAAGAATTTTCTTGTGGCACCGAAGAAACTACGGTTTGCTGATACGGATTCTCTCCTGAAAACACACAAGGTCTATTATGCATTTGCCTGACACTACCAGGAGGCGCAAGCCATCTTCCAATTTGTTTGCAGACCATGCACTAACATTACCACGCTCCTCTTCAAAAGGCCTTTCCGCTTTACGTGATTTTGCGTAGCCCGCATAATTGTGAGTTTTTCAAGGTTTCTACCCCCGTATCGCTATTCACTGCCTCTCGATCAACCCAGCGCTGACCAAGCAACAATTTTTTGTCATTACCTCATGTGACACCGCATGATTTGACTTCATAAAGAAGGCAGTTACTTTGACGTCACATTGACAGCACATCTTGGACATCATCGCTTGGTGAAGGTGATTTTTGCGTCACTTTGGTTGACAACAACACTAGGGGACGCGGAAGCCTACCGCAAATTTTCGCATCTTATGGGACATGTAAGACATATCTATGAGAGCTTGAAAAAAAAAACGAATTTATAATTGGCTGTGTTCGGTTTCGTTAAACTTCCAAAAGCTTAGCAATGCAAATACCTTGCTAACATCTCCGACCCGTGCACATCCATGTAACCAATCTTACTTGAATTTTATTCTTGAAGCTTCTAAGAGGTATCTACGCCCACCTTGCCACAAGATGGTCGCCCTCATTGAATATTAAACGGCTCCGCAAGTACTCTCCACAGTCTCAGCTTGTCTTGCCAACATTTGTCCCCATGCCACTCGATTAAATAATAGCTCTCACCAAGAGATGACACTGAATCCACTTTCACTACTACTGGGATAGTTTGAGGGTTCAGCCTAGCTCTTGAATAGCTGATTACCCTTGGTGTCAAAGCAGTATGTTGTGGGTCTGTCGTAAAAATTGATATAACCATGCACGGCCCATCACACTCGGAAGCAAGCAATCCACGCCCCTTGTAAGAAGAGTACAACATAAAATACGTTACTGCCTGGAAAGTTGACTTACTCCACAGAGTGGTGCTCGATTCATCCAGCTAATGCAAGCATTACGTAATTATCACAAATATCATTACAAGTTGTCGCTGTCGCCCAGTCGTCATCATTAACCCATTTATTTCAACTGAAGAACGGCTACTTCACCGTTCAGGAGGAGGAGGAGGAATAAACTTTATTATAAGAAACCACTAGGTTTAGGTGGCCGGGCCTAAGCCTCCCATGAAGGGACGTCAAGGGCTTGCCTCGACGCCACCTCACGGGCGTGCTGGGTCGCCCAGGTTTGGTTGTAAAGAGCGGGGCTCAGCAGAGCCCCATGGAGCTTCGACGAAAGGGTCGTGGCGTTAGTGTGTCTGTTCTGTGCCGGGCGATCCCACAGCATGTGCGGAAGCGTAGCCAGTGAAACAAACTTTTTTGAAAGGTCTCGCAGGTTTGAGGAACCCCGGCTCAGGTTTCCCATGAAGGGAGCTGTGGTCATTTATTTTTATGCTATGTCTGCTGCAGTTATTGCATGCCTAAAGAATTACATTGCCCATTCCTGTGACACACACACACACACACACACACACACACACACACACACACACACACACACACACACACACACATATATATATATATATATATATATATATATATATATATATATATATATATATATATATATATATATATATATATATATATATATATATATATATATAAGGGAAAGAAGTGTATACCTAAGGGCTCGTTTTTCCGTCGAACGCGTAATTCGAAAGTCGTAGGTTCGATTCCTGCTCACAGTTGGTAATTTTTTCATCCACTTTTCTTTCTTCTTATTTACATTCCATTGGTTTTAATAACTTCCCCTGTACATTCCTTGGCATTACTGTCTGTTATATCTATATATATATATATATGTATATATATATATATATATATATATATATATATATATATAAATATATATATATATATATATATATATATATATATATATATATATATATATATATAATGGTTTGAACTTGCACATTATATTTCCTGTCTAATAAACAAACTTTAGTATCTTCGGTTATTGCCACTGTAACTTTTCTAACCATAAGCATCCACACATGATAATTTTTCAGATACATATAGTCTTACTTTTATTCATCTTCAAATTTTGTGCACTGCGCTTTAGGTTCACGTTATGCCTAAACAGAGATCTCCAGTCTAACAATAGTAATAGCGCAAGAACAGAACGACGACACAGAGACAAGAAGGACACGAAGGGCATGAGCGCTCGTGTCCTTCGTGTCTTTCTTGTATCTGTGTCGTCATTCTGTTCTCGTGCTAATACTATCGTCATGTCATACCAACTAGCCCAAGCTACCACACTTCTAGTCTAAGGCACCTCCTTGGCCCATGCTTTCAAGCATAAGTTTTCAAAATATTGTGCAGTATTGCACGACGCCTTACGTGGCAAGGCACATGCGCTAATTTTCTCTGTCAGAACTCCTTTCCATCTTCGTCGAAATGCTGCCTCTATTCTACTCCGCAGTCATATTCGCTTCCGGCATTTAATCGACATTAACTCCTCAGAAGACTGCCTCCAATGAAGCCAAACTGCAACTGTATCGTGGCAACTCGAAGCTTCAAAGCAACAGAGTTAATTAAAGCTGGCACTGTCAGGCCATGAGCACAAGTATGCGCAATGGACGGCCACTTTCTCGCATCCTCGTTTTCAAACCTTCCCTTAGTTACGCGACGCACACATCTGCCTTATTAAGCACTGATGTTCATTTAGTGCGCGTGTGCATTTCATAACTTTTTGCCGAAACCACCCAGGTAGGTTTTTGCCCAAAGTGCTGAAACAAGTAGGCTCGACATCACGAGTTTTGTTTCCGGTCTAAGTCATTACCAGCATAGGGGGGAGGGGTGTTAAGGCTTTCGTGTACTCCTTATACTAAAGCGATAGATACTCACTTTGAAGAGAAAAAAAAAACGTGCGCAGACGAAATTCGAAGAGAGACAAACAATGGCGCTCACTGAGTACTTAAAAACTAACAGCCCTACATAACCTGAAAAAGGAACACGTCACTAAAAATGAGCAAAGAAACACGTAAAACTGTCAAGTAGTTATGACGTGTCATCAAAAAGGCTGCGATTGTTAATATGATTGCCACAAGAGAAAAAAAATTACCGATAAAGATCACACACTCGATGCATTGTTTCTTTACAATGCAGCAGAATCAATGACTCTTCATCCACGAAGGGGCCTCAGTAGTGCCTGCTGAATAGGTACTGTGATAATCAGACTAAGGAAGTCGTCTAACATCACAGTCATTGCACCACAATGCCTACTTGCTCTCAGTTTAGGATTGAAGACTGCTCCGTAACTGGCACTCCAGAAACTCCATTTCAACAAACTTCACTCTGATCTCGTGATGCTTCTCCAGAATTTAATTTTTATACCAGGGGATCTAACTGCAAAGCCACGCGCATCGTTGATAGGTGTTTCCGCCATGTTACTTTGACCGCGTGTTTTAATAGTCTAGTAGCCTGATAAGGCGTGCCACTGCGTTGAGCTCCAGGCGTGAAATATTACTGTAATAGCGGGGATTAAGGATGCACTGGGGCGTACGTTCTCTGGGTGAGATGCCGTGGCGCTCGTCATAACCTGTTTCTAGGGAGATGGCTCTATTCAATCAGTGCAGAGTACAGCGATGAAGTAGTAGTATCTGAAAGGCACTAGCAGTATCTGAACTTGTAAGTTATGTTTTAGCGAGGGGCGGTCCTGGAGAAAGAGTAATGACTTTAGAAAAACACTAGTATCTGTCCTTTATTAAGGCATGGGATATATGCGCAAAGTTCGTTTGTTCACATTTTCATTCAACGTGGGGTTTTTAGAAATTTCACCACTGAACATTTTCTTTTTTATTGAAAAACGCTAGGCTCAAATAGCTTTCGGGTTATTTCGTTAATTAATAGTCAGTAAACTCACAATGACCATCGGAAGTGATCACATTGTTAGTCCGAAGAAAAACCCAAGTGAAGAGTCCAAGCGCTGATTCTCACACCCGGAGTCAAATAAGAGAAGACAGAATTATTCACAACAGCGGAGAGATATATTACAAAGTGTTAGCCAATCGCTTCAGTATTTTTTCTGCTCACACATTACCAAGAAACCCCGAAGCATAATTAAACGGTGTTTGTTTCAATGCAGTGCATATTGAACGAAATTTGGTAAAAAACTCATATATACAACACCGTGGGGAGCTTTTGTGGTCCTCCCATGTAGCCTTGTAGAAATGTTATCAGCATAACAGAGGGACTAATAAAAATTTCCTTCAATGAAAGCTACTTTTTTTGAGGTTACGCGTTAAATAAAAAAGGATTCTGCTCGACAGCATCTCAGGAAGCAATTGTATAGTAAAAACTAAAGGTTGCTTAAAATTTTTAATTATTAAACAGGTATAGTATACCGGGATCACCAGGATACGGGGCGTACCGTGATAGCAGGACCGAAGTGCGCACGTGCAGATACGTAGTTCATCCGTACCGGTACCTTACTGCGCTATATTTCAGATTAAACGTTACCGTACTAGCGTAGGTGTACGTAGTGTACGTAAAACACGGCAGCGCTCTCGGACTCCCGCGTAGAAGTGTGTTTTGCGTAGTTGTAGAAAGATTCACTTTGTTTGCAGCAAACGACTGTTTAAAATGGCTTCGCTTGGTTAGCTTTGATGACCAAGTATTAGGGATAAGCTGGCCTAATATTTGCGATAGCTTCCAATTTCGAACGTATGTAAGCCTAACTAGAAGATCGATATAACCCAATGGGCAACACAAATGTTTTCGCATTTAGTGCGTGGTTCATATTTTTTTTATTATTACTAAACTAAACTTGTAACACTGCTTCGCGCGGTGGCATAGCCAAACATACTCGTTTTCTTTTCCTTTTCACTTTTCTTTAACTTATTAACTATCCGATAGGTGGAACCACCATCTCAGCTGTTGCACGTAAACCTTGTAAATGGTATCCCGCTAAACTGCAAGACACTCTCCACAATGATCGTCTGCTTCACGGTAACGCCATTCTCTTAACCTCCGCTATCCCGCTAACGCTGAACTATAACTCTCTATTAGAGAAAAGCGGAAGCATTATCCTACACACCGATTCTGTTCCGGAGCCGCTGATATATGTGCCAGGCGCACTTGTCAGGAATTGTCACTTAACCATATTTACGTGTCTGATATAATTTTATTATTTGAGCATATAGGCGGTGATGACAAAAGGTTACTCATGTGGCTGAAGAAACGTCATTGTCACTGTTGTACGCACTATCTACTACAGTGTGATTCCATGTTATGAGGCATGAGAAAGGTAACCAGAAACTTTCGCTTTCAATTCCTACAGCTATTTTGACGTAAATATTACAAGTATGTTCAGCCATGCTCCGAAGAACACTGTATTAGTTAATAATGCGTTAGGGTGAGCTAAGTACGAAGCTAGGTTGGTCTTGCTTTACTCTTGTGAAAAATATTTTTATTGAAACCGGAACCTCGACAGGAGCCCTGATATCAAGTGCAGCAATGAAGTTTTCGGCTTTCTCGAGGAACGAAATTCAAAATTGACATACGAAGCAAGTTAACTGCTGAAAGAACATTAGCAACAACATTTTTTAGGTCGTCTTCACATAACCAATTTTAGTTCAATGTAGTTTTAAAAGTTGCTGAAATTTCGGCAATCCTGCGCTCACAAACGGAGCTCCTGACTATTTGCGCCACCGTACGATCACAACAAGAAACTATAACGTTAATGCCATCACATAGGGTGGCGCCACGTGTCCCGTGTTGAACAAAGGCAAGCAGATCAACACACGGATTGGAGTTTCTGTATTTTTTTTTTCCTGACAGCACCCGAAAGGGCAACAAAGAGAAACGCAGGTTGTACACAAGTTTATATCGGTGATACCGGTAATTTTAAGGAAAGGTTATGGGAGCATAATAATGACGCGAACAACAAAAGGGGTGACGGCAAACGCCCTTGTTGAATATGTATGCAAAGGCCGCGTCAACAACTAGAAAGGCTAGAAAGTTTACCGTCATCGCTACGAAAACGTAGCTCTTTTCACGGTTGTATCTAGAACCTTTGTTTATTCAAACAATGGCGCACAATCTAAGCAAGAGCTTTGGTAATATTCTGAAAGAGTATGTGCGCTGCCTCAGCCATGTGGTTAGACGTCAATTTTATTAGGCTCACTTCTTGCTCCATTGTGAAGAATCCGCAATATTTCGCCATACGAAATTAAAATATTTATATGCAGGAGTTTGTTATATATTCTTAAAACCACATGAAGACATCTGAAATAATTTTGATTATCCATATCCGTATATGCTTTCACACTATTGGTGTCAAGCATCAAAGATTATGGCAGCTGGGTGACTTTATTTGCTTCTCTTTGTTTTTCGTCTCACTTCTCATTTTTTTTTTTACTCTCTGTTTCTTCTATGAGCACCTATATGAGGTTTTTATTTCTATATTTTTCTTTCCTCCTGCTTACTAAAGTTTAGTTGTTTCTTTTATTTCTGATTCTCTCTTTCTGTTAATCTTTTCTGTATCTTTTGCATCTCTGTTTCTTTCTAAATCTCTCCTTCTCTGTCTTTTGATCTTTTTTTTTTTTTGCTCTCTCTGCAGTTTTCTGTTTTTTACTGCCTGTTTCTTTCTAGTGCCTTTTTTATGTTGGTATGTGTTCTTCTGCCTTCTTTTCTTTTTGTCATGTCATTCCCGTTATATTAACAATTTTTCTCTTTCTATCGCGTTCTTTCTATTACTGTATTTCCTCTTTATTTTCTTTCTTTTTACTTATATGTCCTTCTTGTTCTTTCTTTTTCACGGTGTAGCTTTCTGACCTTCGCATGTACTGTACATGGTAGGTTGTCTGGCCTTGTAACAATGGGGCATATGAACTTGAAGAATTTTCTTGTGGCACCGAAGAAACTACGGTTTGCTGATACGGATTCTCTCCTGAAACACACAAGGTCTATTATGCATTTGCCTGACACTACCAGGAGGCGCAAGCCATCTTCCAATTTGTTTGCAGACCATGCACTAACATTACCACGCTCCTCTTCAAAAGGCCTTTCCGCTTTACGTGATTTTGCGTAGCCCGCATAATTGTGAGTTTTTCAAGGTTTCTACCCCCGTATCGCTATTCACTGCCTCTCGATCAACCCAGCGCTGACCAAGCAACAATTTTTTGTCATTACCTCATGTGACACCGCATGATTTGACTTCATAAAGAAGGCAGTTACTTTGACGTCACATTGACAGCACATCTTGGACATCATCGCTTGGTGAAGGTGATTTTTGCGTCACTTTGGCTGACAACAACACTAGGGGACGCGGAAGCCTACCGCAAATTTTCGCATCTTATGGGACATGTAAGACATATCTATGAGAGCTTGAAAAAAAAAACGAATTTATAATTGGCTGTGTTCGGTTTCGTTAAACTTCCAAAAGCTTAGCAATGCAAATACCTTGCTAACATCTCCGACCCGTGCACATCCATGTAACCAATCTTACTTGAATTTTATTCTTGAAGCTTCTAAGAGGTATCTACGCCCACCTTGCCACAAGATGGTCGCCCTCATTGAATATTAAACGGCTCCGCAAGTACTCTCCACAGTCTCAGCTTGTCTTGCCAACATTTGTCCCCATGCCACTCGATTAAATAATAGCTCTCACCAAGAGATGACACTGAATCCACTTTCACTACTACTGGGATAGTTTGAGGGTTCAGCCTAGCTCTTGAATAGCTGATTACCCTTGGTGTCAAAGCAGTATGTTGTGGGTCTGTCGTAAAAATTGATATAACCATGCACGGCCCATCACACTCGGAAGCAAGCAATCCACGCCCCTTGTAAGAAGAGTACAACATAAAATACGTTACTGCCTGGAAAGTTGACTTACTCCACAGAGTGGTGCTCGATTCATCCAGCTAATGCAAGCATTACGTAATTATCACAAATATCATTACAAGTTGTCGCTGTCGCCCAGTCGTCATCATTAACCCATTTATTTCAACTGAAGAACGGCTACTTCACCGTTCAGGAGGAGGAGGAGGAATAAACTTTATTATAAGAAACCACTAGGTTTAGGTGGCCGGGCCTAAGCCTCCCATGAAGGGACGTCAAGGGCTTGCCTCGACGCCACCTCACGGGCGTGCTGGGTCGCCCAGGTTTGGTTGTAAAGAGCGGGGCTCAGCAGAGCCCCATGGAGCTTCGACGAAAGGGTCGTGGCGTTAGTGTGTCTGTTCTGTGCCGGGCGATCCCACAGCATGTGCGGAAGCGTAGCCAGTGAAACAAACTTTTTTGAAAGGTCTCGCAGGTTTGAGGAACCCCGGCTCAGGTTTCCCATGAAGGGAGCTGTGGTCATTTATTTTTATGCTATGTCTGCTGCAGTTATTGCATGCCTAAAGAATTACATTGCCCATTGTTCCTGTGACACACACACACACACAACACACACACACACACACACACACACACACACACACACACACACACACATATATATATATATATATATATATATATATATATATATATATATAAGGGAAAGAAGTGTATACCTAAGGGCTCGTTTTTCCGTCGAACGCGTAATTCGAAAGTCGTAGGTTCGATTCCTGCTCACAGTTGGTAATTTTTTCATCCACTTTTCTTTCTTCTTATTTACATTCCATTGGTTTTAATAACTTCCCCTGTACATTCCTTGGCATTACTGTCTGTTATATCTATATATATATATATGTATATATATATATATATATATATATATATATATATATATATATAAATATATATATATATATATATATATATATATATATATATATATATATATATATAATGGTTTGAACTTGCACATTATATTTCCTGTCTAATAAACAACTTTAGTATCTTCGGTTATTGCCACTGTAACTTTTCTAACCATAAGCATCCACACATGATAATTTTTCAGATACATATAGTCTTACTTTTATTCATCTTCAAATTTTGTGCACTGCGCTTTAGGTTCACGTTATGCCTAAACAGAGATCTCCAGTCTAACAATAGTAATAGCGCAAGAACAGAACGACGACACAGAGACAAGAAGGACACGAAGGGCATGAGCGCTCGTGTCCTTCGTGTCTTTCTTGTATCTGTGTCGTCATTCTGTTCTCGTGCTAATACTATCGTCATGTCATACCAACTAGCCCAAGCTACCACACTTCTAGTCTAAGGCACCTCCTTGGCCCATGCTTTCAAGCATAAGTTTTCAAAATATTGTGCAGTATTGCACGACGCCTTACGTGGCAAGGCACATGCGCTAATTTTCTCTGTCAGAACTCCTTTCCATCTTCGTCGAAATGCTGCCTCTATTCTACTCCGCAGTCATATTCGCTTCCGGCATTTAATCGACATTAACTCCTCAGAAGACTGCCTCCAATGAAGCCAAACTGCAACTGTATCGTGGCAACTCGAAGCTTCAAAGCAACAGAGTTAATTAAAGCTGGCACTGTCAGGCCATGAGCACAAGTATGCGCAATGGACGGCCACTTTCTCGCATCCTCGTTTTCAAACCTTCCCTTAGTTACGCGACGCACACATCTGCCTTATTAAGCACTGATGTTCATTTAGTGCGCGTGTGCATTTCATAACTTTTTGCCGAAACCACCCAGGTAGGTTTTTGCCCAAAGTGCTGAAACAAGTAGGCTCGACATCACGAGTTTTGTTTCCGGTCTAAGTCATTACCAGCATAGGGGGGAGGGGTGTTAAGGCTTTCGTGTACTCCTTATACTAAAGCGATAGATACTCACTTTGAAGAGAAAAAAAAAACGTGCGCAGACGAAATTCGAAGAGAGACAAACAATGGCGCTCACTGAGTACTTAAAAACTAACAGCCCTACATAACCTGAAAAAGGAACACGTCACTAAAAATGAGCAAAGAAACACGTAAAACTGTCAAGTAGTTATGACGTGTCATCAAAAAGGCTGCGATTGTTAATATGATTGCCACAAGAGAAAAAAAATTACCGATAAAGATCACACACTCGATGCATTGTTTCTTTACAATGCAGCAGAATCAATGACTCTTCATCCACGAAGGGGCCTCAGTAGTGCCTGCTGAATAGGTACTGTGATAATCAGACTAAGGAAGTCGTCTAACATCACAGTCATTGCACCACAATGCCTACTTGCTCTCAGTTTAGGATTGAAGACTGCTCCGTAACTGGCACTCCAGAAACTCCATTTCAACAAACTTCACTCTGATCTCGTGATGCTTCTCCAGAATTTAATTTTTATACAAGGGGATCTAACTGCAAAGCCACGCGCATCGTTGATAGGTGTTTCCGCCATGTTACTTTGACCGCGTGTTTTAATAGTCTAGTAGCCTGATAAGGCGTGCCACTGCGTTGAGCTCCAGGCGTGAAATATTACTGTAATAGCGGGGATTAAGGATGCACTGGGGCGTACGTTCTCTGGGTGAGATGCCGTGGCGCTCGTCATAACCTGTTTCTAGGGAGATGGCTCTATTCAATCAGTGCAGAGTACAGCGATGAAGTAGTAGTATCTGAAAGGCACTAGCAGTATCTGAACTTGTAAGTTATGTTTTAGCGAGGGGCGGTCCTGGAGAAAGAGTAATGACTTTAGAAGGACACTAGTATCTGTCCTTTATTAAGGCATGGGATATATGCGCAAAGTTCGTTTGTTCACATTTTCATTCAACGTGGGGTTTTTAGAAATTTCACCACTGAACATTTTCTTTTTTATTGAAAAACGCTAGGCTCAAATAGCTTTCGGGTTATTTCGTTAATTAATAGTCAGTAAACTCACAATGACCATCGGAAGTGATCACATTGTTAGTCCGAAGAAAAACCCAAGTGAAGAGTCCAAGCGCTGATTCTCACACCCGGAGTCAAATAAGAGAAGACAGAATTATTCACAACAGCGGAGAGATATATTACAGAGTGTTAGTCAATCGCTTCAGTATTTTTTCTGCTCACACATTACCAAGAAACCCCGAAGCATAATTAAACGGTGTTTGTTTCAATGCAGTGCATATTGAACGAAATTTGGTAAAAAACTCATATATACAACACCGTGGGGAGCTTTTGTGGTCCTCCCATGTAGCCTTGTAGAAATGTTATCAGCATAACAGAGGGACTAATAAAAATTTCCTTCAATGAAAGCTACTTTTTTTGAGGTTACGCGTTAAATAAAAAAGGATTCTGCTCGACAGCATCTCAGGAAGCAATTGTATAGTAAAAACTAAAGGTTGCTTAAAATTTTTAATTATTAAACAGGTATAGTATACCGGGATCACCAGGATACGGGGCGTACCGTGATAGCAGGACCGAAGTGCGCACGTGCAGATACGTAGTTCATCCGTACCGGTACCTTACTGCGCTATATTTCAGATTAAACGTTACCGTACTAGCGTAGGTGTACGTAGTGTACGTAAAACACGGCAGCGCTCTCGGACTCCCGCGTAGAAGTGTGTTTTGCGTAGTTGTAGAAAGATTCACTTTGTTTGCAGCAAACGACTGTTTAAAATGGCTTCGCTTGGTTAGCTTTGATGACCAAGTATTAGGGATAAGCTGGCCTAATATTTGCGATAGCTTCCAATTTCGAACGTATGTAAGCCTAACTAGAAGATCGATATAACCCAATGGGCAACACAAATGTTTTCGCATTTAGTGCGTGGTTCATATTTTTTTTATTATTACTAAACTAAACTTGTAACACTGCTTCGCGCGGTGGCATAGCCAAACATACTCGTTTTCTTTTCCTTTTCACTTTTCTTTAACTTATTAACTATCCGATAGGTGGAACCACCATCTCAGCTGTTGCACGTAAACCTTGTAAATGGTATCCCGCTAAACTGCAAGACACTCTCCACAATGATCGTCTGCTTCACGGTAACGCCATTCTCTTAACCTCCGCTATCCCGCTAACGCTGAACTATAACTCTCTATTAGAGGAAAGCGGAAGCATTATCCTACACACCGATTCTGTTCCGGAGCCGCTGATATATGTGCCAGGCGCACTTGTCAGGAATTGTCACTTAACCATATTTACGTGTCTGATATAATTTTATTATTTGAGCATATAGGCGGTGATGACAAAAGGTTACTCATGTGGCTGAAGAAACGTCATTGTCACTGTTGTACGCACTATCTACTACAGTGTGATTCCATGTTATGAGGCATGAGAAAGGTTAGTAAGTGCTCGCCATTTATCGTCACTGGGCGCTAAACTGCTTCAATAAGTAAACAATACAGGTTAACTACTCTATTTGCTGGTGTATTGCCTTCAAAAATGAGGAACAAAGGACTCTCCAGTGTGGATTGTTCTGTTCACTATGAACAATAGTCATGACAGTGTAGGCCCAAACCTCAGTCCAACCTCAGTAAGTCAAACCTCAGTTTCTATATGCTGGCGGTCTCAGCCTACTGTGCTGGTATACCTACGCTAATGAGGGTTCATTATAGCCATTGTTTTACGAAGTCTGTTGGGAGCCATTGGAAAAAGAGTGTGGCAGGTAGTGCAGGATATAAAATATGACGGGGTCAAATAAAAGAAAACTTCCAATGTTGTGAAATAGTCAAGTTATCTCTTGGTGAATAAGAAAAAGTACACTCCAGCGATTGCATTCACAGGGAGTTGTTGGCAAAGCGCGCTGTTTATATTGGGGACGAGGATCTTGAGCTGCAATTTTCCAACCCTACAAGACATCACAGCGTAGTTATACTGGATTTCAAATGTTGCATTGTACTACCATTTTTATGGTAATTGGAATTGTTTTCAATATATATCTTATAAAATGTTTCCGAATTCAGACGTTGCACGTCAATAGAAAATATTGTTGTGCGTCATACTGACATGTGTCACTTGAGAGTAATTTTTTTTAAGTTGCTTCTTTGTAAAATTTAGCGAATAAATGAAGCAGGCTGACGTAATGGCACAAGTTTCTTGTTTCGCATAATCAAGACACAATTTCAGGGCGTGGCAACGTCCTCATTTAAGGAAAAACTAAGTATTTCTTGTGCCGCATTTTCGGCTCAGGTTTTGTTGTTGAAAGTACGCAACGCAAATTCAGCTGGCTGCTTCTACGGCCAGTGAGATTCAGGAATCCTTAAGAACCTTACTTTGCATAGCGTTGTCGAACAGCACGATGCCTTTTTTGCTTTGCGACTGAGGTTCAGGTGACAACGAATTTACCACGTACCTATTTGCCAACGCTTTCATATACATACAAAAGTTTTAATGGTGGATTGAGTAAGTGTTACGAGAAACAGAAATAAACATTTTCTTTGTTTTTTACACGAAATTCTTTCTTGTCAGTGTGTACCGCATCTCTGCTGACGTATATCTGTTACGGATATAACGTCGTAAAATGGTTACACTAAGACTGCAAAAAAATTAGCCCCGTATCTGCATGTATTCTGCAAATGTCGTCGAAAGACGACAGTCTTGCGACGACATTATGCGCAAGAAAATTGGAGGCGCTGCGTCAGAGTGCCTTGAGCGTGCAGTGGAGGCGAACGAGCGCATCAAGGCAAAGGCACGTCACACGGGAGACATGAGTGTCATCTGGCAGTTGTTGTTTTTTTGGGAGAGGGGGGCAAAGCACGTGGCCCTGAGACGGGCATGTGCGCCCATCTCAGAGGTGATAAGGTGTAGAACGCAAGGCGACGGGTAGGTGCCACCATCGTGTCGTCTTAGCAAAGCGTTGGAAACACTCGATTCTTTGTGCAAGTGTTGCATGGTCAGCGCAGCGTGATAACCGCTACGGTCCTTAGAATTACTTATGTATGCCTTTTCTAGTAAAAAAAACATGCAGAATATATACGTGTTGTTATGGTGCCTCACATATGCACAATAATTGCTTTTTAATTGGCAATCACACACATATGAATGCTGATCTTTGAGCAACATTGGTGGGCTCTGCGGATGGTGTCGGCCGTTCGGAGTATCGGCGGGTGCTGTACAATGTACCTTGCTCGCGGTAACAGTGGACAAACAGCCAAAAATACAGACGGACAGACTAACGTTTTTGCGTTGAAGGTCCCCAACAAAGACTATCGTCTTTAAAAAAACGATATCAAAACCAGCGACCCAGCGCTCGACGGTAACCACCAAGCGAACCTTTCCGTACACGATAGCGGCAAGCCAATTATATACACCGCGTACTGCTGGTGGTCCTCAGAGATAGACAACTTCAGCGGGTTTTCGTCATCAATAGCGAGATGGCCCGAGGGGCATGCGACGCTATCTATGTGCGTGTGCCTCCACACGGCGTGTTCTAAGTAAGTACTTATAGATGTTCTGTAGCGCGGTGGCTCAGTCGCACGCGCGCTTACTTCGGTATGCGGACGTTTGGTACCTTTTGTGCTTCTACCGGATGTTTGATTTGAAGTAAAGTAGTAACTGAACGTCACTTTGCTTGCTGCTGCATCCACGTTTATGAAAAGAGCGCTGTGATCACACTCGAAGTAAGAAGACTTGTGCCAGTTTTTTGTTTGTGTATATCCTGAATGTGCTCATTTCTTGCATGCTTTGTGCCTGAGGTGTGCGCTGCAAATTTAGAGCTGGTCGCGGTTATTCGCGTGGCTTCACAATTTGTGTCTGTAGCATCCATTTTTTCTCCCTTGAAACAAAACAATGCACAATGAATGCTCAACTACCTCTGCGAGGAGTACCTGTTTTACTTTCGCGTTGTGCTGATTTCTAAAAAAAAGGATAAGCTAAGTTTTTTTTTTTTCGTATAAATATGATCCCTGGCGCACCCTTCATAAACACAAGCACTCTCTTTTTCTTTCTGGTTTATATCTTCATGTGAACAAATTTTGTACTATTCTGGTATTTATTGACAATGAAATAAAATTTTCTGACGTACGGACGCATTCAACTTCATTGGAAAGCAAACCAGCCTAGCATTCTATTTTTCACATTTTTCATGTGTATGAGAATATATAGACCTTGCAGATCCATACTTCAAACAGAGAATGCTATCACTTTGAAATACACTCATTACTGCTGCAACAGATGAGGTCTGCGCTTCCACATCTGGAGGAGGAGGAGTGAAAGAGGAACGACAGGGAGGTTAGCCAGTTCTCAGACCGGCTGGCATTTGCATAATTATTTTACTTGGTATCTTAGTGCTCCCGCATGCCACGTTCCCAATTAATGCTCGTGTTATAATGCTTAGCTCCTTGTCTTCTGCGCGACCACTAGACTACAATGCACGTTCAGCTTCTTCGTCTTCTTGAATCTGAACCCTGTAGGCGTACCTGAATAATTCCTCAACACCGTGATTAAGCTTGAGGATAATTAGGGGAGAAAATCTGCGTCGACACCGCAGCCTGATTACTTGTTCGACAGTGTATCGCTAAATTACTTTCTTAAGACCACCCTACTTATTTGCAATCTCTACCTAGGTATATATTCGGGAGTACTCATGTATGCGTTAAGATTCAGAGAGCATTACGAATGCGACAGCGCTTTTTATTGATTTATTTTCAGAACTGAAATGAAACTGTGGTATTAATGAGCCATTCTATTGTTAAGATGCTGATGAACAATTGCTAAATGAATTAACAACGTGTTATCAAAGAGACTGTGACAAAAATTGAAAACAAAATACACAACGAACAGAGAGGAGGCTCGACAAACACAATATTCAGAAACGAGAAGCAGAATGTCTTGCTGCGCACCGAGGCCATGTATCAGTATTCAAGATACACCAGCTCAACTCTTTAGAGCATCTTAGGTACAAAGTGATACGCCTACACAATTATTTTAGTAATGCTACACAATACTGCAAATATCACAACTAGAAACATAGGAGCATATATAAAGCCATTTTCAAAAGTTGATCATGATATAGCAATTTTAATAACTCGGCCCCTGTACATGCATCCTCTTTCGTCCCCTGGTAAACGGCCCACTGAAGGTAGCTAGGTAGTGAAAAAAAAAGTGCTGCCCGGATAACGCATCACTGTGGTGTTTTGAACACAGCGATTACATGCAACTCTTCCTAACGTAACATTTGTACTAGGAAGTGAATAATTATGAGGAATAATAGAGCACGTGTAGTTGTACGACAAAGGAAGCACACTTCCATTGAGCACCGAATGCATACCTGTATGGATATGTACACCCCCAACGTTCGAGCCTTCGAGCCGGCAGCATTTGTTATAAGTGAGAAATAAACGAATAAAGCCTTGAGTAACACGAAAAAAAAATTTTAAGAGTGCGGAGATTTCTGAACAAATTGCCTCTTATGTCCAGACAGTCCTCAACATTATAAAAAGAACGAAGATGAGTAGCAGTTTTCAGAGTAAAAAAATAGAAAAACTTCCAAAGAAGAGCCATCTCTTGAATCTTCAAGGTTTTTGATTGCTCCCTTATTCGTAACTTCTTGCGGTTTGTACGCTGCTCTACATGCGATATGCTGAGGATAGATAAAGGAATTGTCATGACATTGTCGTCTGGACAGCTGCCAGTTGCCTGTCAGCTCAGGACGTTTACGCTTTATGATGGGATATATTTGCAATTCAAAATGTGACAACGGCTACAGTGTGGTACTGTCGCACGAGATGAAAATGCGAGCTCTCCTGTTTCCGTTTGTTTTCTTTTTTTTTTTTTTGAGGAGGAAGGAAGAAAACGGAACGCTGTTAGTGAAGCCCAGAAACAACATTTTCGATGACCAGTTTGTACATATCTGCAGGACATTAACGTTTGTTAAAAAAAAAAGAAAGTTAGACAGTGACGTGTGGATGCGAAAAATGACAATTTTTTCATGATTGCAAACGACAGGGTGTTATTTTTTGTGCGTTAAGCAGTATTATTTTTTAGCATGTCTAAACGAAGGTTCGGGGAACCACAAAAGCGACAAGGCTGGCAGCAGTTGACGAGCAATTACAAGGAAGCAACCAAAAAGACGGCGACAAATTCAGCATGATGCCAAAATCTGAACAACGAGAGGACACTGAAAGCAGTGTGTTCCTATTTTTTGTCTTTCGACCTTTCTTTTTGCTTTATTTGCTTTTTGTGTCTCTCTCTGTCTGTCTTATTTATTTATGGTGATTTCTATTTTATGGTTTGGAACTGTTGCTCCTCACCGCGCTCCTTCTCACCTTATCGTCCCTTCTTCCGCTTGCTTGGCTATTTTAGAGAACGCTATGTTTTGCTGTGTCAGCGTGCCTAGAGAGCCAAGTGGTCAAGACGCTCGCTTCTGAGGGTATGCTGCCGCCCCATGATATCTTTATTTTTAGGGGCGAAGCTCTTTATAGCGGCATCCGTTCATCCCTCGTAGCTGTTGTTGTATGTAACAATTATAACATTTTCACCTCCAATGTGGTGCCGGTGGGAGATTTCTTCTGTTCGTTGTTGAACAATAAAAAATAGTGCTCAATGTACTTGCCAATGGCTGATAATGGGGAATGAGAAACATGAGCATTCGAATTTTAGTAAACGCACACGCTGCGATCCTCATTAGCAGCCTCTGGCATGTACATTGAGCCCTATTTGACAAGAAAGGGTTGCTAAATTATACTCGCTGGTTGTACCCTCCTTAGATTTAGAAAGGTTTAGCGAGCGTTGAGCCATAGCGCCATGAATACAATTAACTAGTATATACCATGAATACACTCGAGCTTGTTAAAGGTGGGAAGTAGATACGAAGCGCAAGCCGTAAGAAAGTAAAAGCCGAATTCTCCTGTCTCTCATTTCCCAGTAGCAGCCATTGGCATGTACATTCAGCACTATCTGACAGGAAAAGGTTGCTACGTTATACTCGCTGGGCGTAACCTCCTTGGCTTTAAAAAGGTTTAGGGAGCGTTGGGCCGCAGTGCCATGAATACAGGGAACTAATATATACCATGAACTCGAGGTGGTTAAAGGTGGGAAGTAGACCCGAAGCGCAAGCCGTAAGAAAGTGTGCGTGTGCCACCTCTCGTTTTGTCCTTGAAATGTCCGCTAGATGCCGGTGCTTCAATATGGGGAATATATGATGAAGAGATGCGAGATGGTGGTACTTAGAGTGTTGAATAGATGGACGAACGGGCACACAGACAGATACATGGATGGGCGCATGACCGGTGCAGGGGCGGATGCAAAGACGGACGCAGGAACAGACGGACGCACAGATGGGCGGATGGACGCATGGACGGTCACACAGACGAACGCATGAACGGACGGAAGCAAGAACGAATGGACGGACGAATGCTTCGCCCCACTCTCCATCATTCACTCCATGGATAAGCTGCCAATTATTTCTGTATCTCTCTTTCTTCGTCTTTCTCTGTCTATCTGTTCTTTCGTCTCTCCAATAAGCGGTATTACAGTTTGCGCCGATAAATTCGACGCACGTGTTTTAGGGCAAAGAAGAAGAAGAAGAAGTAGAAGACTGAGAGGAAAAAAGAAAAAATCGCGTATAGATTCATCACAATATTTATCACAAATAGATAAATATTTAGGAATTAACATTCCGAATCCATCATATGATTATGAGAGTCGCCGTTGTGGAGGGCTTCACAAAATTCGACCACGTGTGTTTTCTTAACGTGCACTCAAGTCTGAGTAAACGGACCTGCAACATTTTCGCCTCCATCGAATATGCAACCGCCGCAGCCGAGATTCGATCCCGTGACCTGCAGGTATACAGTCAAATACCTTATCCCCTACAGACTGCCACGGTGGGGCCGACCTCACTTATCACTCAGCATAAGCCGCACCTAGATGCAGCGCTACCTTTTCTCAGTGTTTACGGTTGTTGTTATGCGCACACTTATCAGTTTCCGCACTGATCAGTTCCCGAAAATTGAAATTACACGTCGTGGGAAAAGCGCGTGGATATGGAAGCACGGACGGGCCCTAAATCTACATAGAATGAAGTTCTTGGGCAGGTGATAGCGGATCGCTAACGGTCAATGTGATTTGCTTAGCGTAAATGCAATAACTGTTGCTCATTAGCCTTAAGTGATTTAGGAAAATCTAATACGTGCACGCGATCAGCGTGGTGATATTCAATTGCCGTCGCGTTCTCAGGTAACTAGGAAAAAAATTCTTTCAAGTGCGAAAGGAACCGGCTTATCACGCGTATAAAAAGCAATGCACTGTGGCTTACTATACTTAGTACGATATCAACGAGAGGCGTGAAGTCATGGCGCTCGCAACGTGATTGTCGCAATCTATAGAGTGATTGTCGTGATTTTCGCAATCTATAGTGTCTCAATCTATAGTGTGATTGTCGCAATCTATTTTGAGCATATTCAACTAGCATTTGTGTTATCATTGATTGATATGTGGGGTTTAACGTCCCAAAACCACTTCATGACTATGAGAGACGCCGTAGTGGAGGGCTCCGGAAATTTCGACCACCTGGGGTTCTTTAACGTGCACCCAAATCTGAGCACTCGGGCCTACAACATTTCCGCCTCCATCGGAAATGCAGCCGCCGCAGCCGGGATTCGAACCCGCGCCATGCGGGTCAGCAGCCGAGTGCCTTAGCCACTAGACCACCGCGGCGGGGCAGCATTTGTGTTATCATTTCAACCAAATAATGTAGGCGGCAGGAAGGACTTAGTGTATTCGGAGTAAATAATTCCGCTGACGTAGTTAATGATAAATCTTCCGTTGTGTCTGAAAGCAGTTGATGGTGCCATGAATGAGAATATAAACTTCGCTAATAGTTTGTTAATTTTTCACTGGTTGCTGAGTTTTCACTTACGTAAATACTATCGGTCTTTCACTGCTCACAGAAAACGCCAGTACTGAAAGGCCAAAGTAAAATGACTGAAGTTATTCAGCAGCGAATTGTAGAATTTCGATTCCGGTATGTGTTTAGGTGGGTTAATTGTATCAGGAGCAAGTACACAATATCCCAGCATACGTCTCCTATCCCAGCATATATTACGACACATAGACATGCAGGTCTAGTGTAATGATCAGGACTGCACTTACAGAACCACAGAAAGAGAAAGATGGTAGCTTCAAATCGTCGACCGAAAGATACCGAAAAAGGCTGTCAGTTGTGCTCTAAATTTAGGGGGGGATATCACTGTTGTTTGGTGGCTACTTATCGTTTCCCATTCGTTTACTCTCTGTTGTCGTCTATGGTAGTTTTCATGTGGTTTTATCATCAATAAATCTCGCATCGATACCAGATACATTCCACATTCATCTCCCGATCAAACATATGGGCAAGGTGGAAGCACGATGGACGCACATTCATCAAACTCCTTTTTGTTGTTTGTACAGACCGTGCTTGCCATCACCTTGATCCCCTCATCAGGCGACACACGTGTCAACCGCACTGGGCCGGATGCGACGGAACGTATCTTCGACTGGCACATCGATACACAGAGGGATAACGCAGCTGACGTGGACATGCGCATCCGTACTGCACCATTCGGAAGACTACTGGCGCCACTCTCGTCGACGTCATCGTGTGCATCTGGTATAAAAACAGTCGCCGTAGCTGACTGGGCCAGTGGGCATGGTGGAGGCACGATGGACGCACATTCATCAAACTCCTTTTTGTTGTTTGTACAGACCGTGCTTGCCATCACCTTGATCCCCTCGTCAGGCGACACACGTGTCAACCGCACTGGGGCGGATGCGACGGAACGTATCTTCGACTGGAACATCGATACACAGAGGGATAACGCAGCTGACCTGGACATACGCATCTGTACTGCACCATTCAGAAGACTACTGGCGCCACTCTCGTCGACGTCATCGTGTGCATCTGGTATAAGAAAAGTCGCCGTAGCTGACTAGGCCAGTGGGCACGGTGGAGGCACGATGGACGCACATTCATCAAACCCCTTTTTGTTCTTTATACAGACCGTGCTTGCCATCACCTTGATCCCCTCGTCAGGCGACACACGTGTCAACCGCACTGGGCCGGATGTGACGGAACGTATCTGCGACTGGCACATCGATACACAGAGGGATAACGCAGCTGACCTGGACATGCGCATCTGTACTGCACCATTCGGAAGACTACTGGCACCACTCTCGTCGACGTCATCGTGTGCATCTGGTATAAGGACAGTCGCCGTAGCTGACTGGGCCAGTGGACACGGTGGAGGCACGATGGACGCACATTCATCAAACCCCTTTTTGTTCTTTGTACAGCTGAGAGACAACCGTTGAGTTTCCTGCTACTAAAGCAATAACGTGTGTCTTTTGCTTCTACCGTGCCCACGGTCACTGCTTTCAAATATGCTTGCCGTATATCATTGTTTCGTTGACTTGTTGACCTGTTGTGGTGACGTAGAGGAAAACCAGGGTCCTAACACGGAAGAAATGCTCAGGTCGTTAATGAAGGATATGAAGGAAATTAAAGCGACCATCAGTACTAGTAGCCTGAAGTTGAACGAAACAACGCAAAAGTTGACATCAATTGGAACTAAACTGAACGGCCTTTCGTCCACTGTGTGCGATTACACATCTAGAGTTGACGACCTGCAGAAGATGGTTGATCAACTAATTTTGAAAGTAGACGATTTAGATAATAGAAGTAGAAGGAGCAACGTTATTATATATGGTATTACGGAGCCTCGTAGAGAACAAACAACTCGAGTCGTTGGAAGAAGTTACTCAAAAAATACTTCGTGATACCTTGAGCGTTCATGACGTTAAAATTGAACGTATCCACCGACTGGGGAAGCCGAATGTGAGCAGGGACCGTCCGGTAATTTTCAAGTTAGTGGACGGGAGAGACAAGCCGAGAATACTGAAAAATCAGGAAACTTAAAGGGACCAACTATAGTATTTCCGAGGATTTTTCCCCTCGTATTCAGGCAGTCTAAAAAAAAACTATGGGATGTTACGAAGGAAAATAGAGAGAGAGGTGAAAAGGTTGCTCTTTTGTTTGATAAAGTAAGAATCAAACTGTTCAGATGAGATGAAGGAAGCAACATGATGGTTCCATTACACTCGGAATGACACGACTCTTCCCTGCGTAATGATCGGGCATCTCAAAAAAACGACACAACGCCACTGCCACCACGCGCCACCCAGAATACATTTTCAATTATGAACATTAATTCAAGAAGCATTTTACCTAAATCTGCTGATTTGGAGGGCCTTCTTCTAGCGTGTAACCCAGACATGACGGTAATAACTGAGACGTGGTTTCACGACAGCGTTTCTGATGAGGACGTCGTGCCAAGGTCGCATGAGATTATTCGCCACGACCGGGGGGCAAGGGGTGGTGGCGTCGCAGTTGTGCTGAACAAAAACTTTGAGTACAGAGTGATATCTCACAATACCAACGTAGAAATGTTATGAATTCGTGTTCGCCTGTGCCAATACAGTGTTTTCGTTGGTGCAATATACAGACCAACGGATGCAGATCTTTCAACTCTAAAAAAACTGCATGATTTCATGTATGAGCACTGTAAGAGCAATGCTAATGTCATCTTGTGCGGTGATCTCAACCTTCCAGAAATTAACTGGGTCCTACTGTGTGTTACGTCATCATGTCAACATTCCGAGTTGATGCTTGATATTGCTTTTTCGTTTCGCCTAAAGCAGCTTGTGGATCAGCCTACGCGTGTATCAGCTACTTCTCGCACAGTTCTTGATCTTTTTTTCGTTTCGGAAAATATTAGTGCTGTAGGCTATGATATGTCGTATTCGCTTGGGCTATCCGATCACGACATCGTCCTTTTTGCTGGTCGTATGCGAGTCTCGAGGATGAAGGGCAAAAACGTCACTAAAGCATTCCCTGATTTTAACTGTGCTCAAGATGAGAGTGTACTAGACCTTCTGAAAAAAAGATTTTGATATTTTTCAGCATATTTATGCTACTGGAAATTCTACTGTCCAAGATTTGTGGATTCATTTCAAGGCTGCTGTTAACAAATGCATTAGCAATTATGTCCCTACTAGACAAAAAAAGCGTAGTCGGTGGAATCCCTGGGTCACTCGCGAAATATTACATTTGAAACGCCGTGTCAAGCGTTTACATCGCTCGGCTGGGAACAAAGGGGCGGTGTCCCTACAGCTACTGCGAGATGAATTGCGCACAAAGATACAGCTATCCAAGTTCCATTTCTTCAACGTCAAAATGCATCATTTTTGGCAAATGACCCAAGAAAGTTCTGGTTGCACCTAACGAATAAGAATGAGGCTATTAGCAAAATGAAACTTGATGACACTATCATTGATGACAGCAACTGTATAGCCAATAAATTTAATGACCACTTTTCGTCTGTGTTTTCTTGCGCCACCGTTCAGCCCTTGTCATATCCGCAAACCAGTTATGCTATCCCGGATATAAAAATCAACAAAAGCGGCATTTTTTCTGCGCTACTCGACTAAGACACTAAAAACTCGATTGGCCCGGATGGCATACCAAATATGTTCCTGCGCAAATACGCCGAATTGTGCGCGAAGTATCTGAACATAATCTTTAAAGAAAGTATACGGACAGCGGAAATACCTTTAGAGTAGAAAACTGGACAGGTGGTGCCTATTTATAAGACTGGTGACAAACTTAACGTAATCAACTAAAGACCAGTTTCGCTACTGTGCACTTGTAGCAAGGTTTCGGAACATTTCATATTTAGGCATATCTGTTCTTTCTTAGAGCACAACAATTGTTTTTAAGTAGTCAGCATGGTTTTCGGCATGGTTTGTCCACTACGACGCAACTTATTCACACCGTAAATGATTTAATGGTAATGCTTGACAAGGGCGGACAGATTGACGATTTTTCTTGATTTTAAAAAAGCCTTCCACCGTGTGTCACACCGACATTTAATGTTAAAGATCCGATGCCTTATTCACAATCCTCGGATAGTACAGTGGCTCGACTCGTATCTTACACGGCGTAGGCAGTTTGTTCACATAGGCGAATTCAGACTCAGAATTCGCATCTGTTCTTTCAGGTGTTCCTCAGGGTTCGGTGCTCGGCCGGTTACTCTTTTTAATCTATATTAATGATTTACAGATTACGTCACCAGTATGTTGCCGTTTATTTGCAGACGACTGCGTTGCATACATGCACATTCAGTCGGTGAAAGATCAACAAATACTAAACAACTTCTTAGCAGCTATTAGCAACTGGTGCTCAACATGGCATATGCACCTAAACGTTTCCAACTGTGTTCAGATGAGTGTTACACGCAAGGAGCCAATGGTTGGCACCTATAGCATCAATAATGTTCCATTAGCTTCAGTAGACCAATTTAAATACTTGTGTTTGCATATCAGTTTTACGCTAAGCTGGAGTGGTCATGTGCAATTCATTGTTTCCAAGGCTTTGAGAAAACTTTACATGCTAAGAAATCGCATGATGCATTGCACTCCTAAAACTAAGCTTGTGGCCTACATGACATTAGTTAGACCGCTATTAGAATATGCGGACGTAGTTTGGGACCCGAACACCAAATGTGACATCGGTCGCATTGAACGCGTTCAAAAAAAAAAAAAGCGCTAAGATTCATCTACAACTCTTCCGGCAGGCAAGTGTCCGTTACTAACCTTAGATATTTAAGCGAACTTCCAACGCTAAAATCACGCAGGAAACTGCATCGACTGCAAATGCTTTACAATATTGTAAACGGTAACATTAAAATGGGCTTCACTGATTACATGCAGTATAACAGCGCAAGGCCAACAAGATGGAAGCACAGTGAGACGATTGTGGGGCCACTTGTTAAAACGAAGGTGTATCGATTTTTGGTTTTTCCTCAAACGATAGCAGAATGGAACGAGCTTCCATGTGACATAGTCGACCTATCATCAGTTCATGCGTTCTCAAATGCCGTGCAAGATTATCTGTGATGGTATGCGCAGTTCTTGTCATTCTTTCTCTTTTACAGCTTGAAATGTATGCGGGTAACTATTTATTTCGCGGTATTCTTTTGTTGACGAAAGCTGTCCTTCGGTTCACATGCTTATTTGTTTCGTTGGCCGTTTCACTCATGTTCCGAAATGTTGTAATCGTCTTTCGGGTGTTGTTATTGCAAATGCTGTCGGGCTTGTTTTTTATGTTCGCGTCTTGAGTTCACATTCTGCCGAATGTGTTGTTATCATTAGACACATGTGCATTTCTTCTGTTTTTCTTTATTTTTTTATTATTTCGGTTGTCGACTGAAACGATGCAATGTGATGTGCCCACTCCTGCCAAGGCTCCCAAAAGGCAGCCGGCAGTATCTGTTAAATAAATAAATAAATAAATAAATAAATAAATAAATATATATATATATATATATATATATATATATATATATATATATATATATATATATATATCATCGGGGCTCCATGCTGCAAACTCAGAACCAAAAAAAACTGTACCTAAAAGACCGTAAAAGAGCCTTTAGGAGCTGAACTAAATAGCGATATCTGTTCCGAGTCCGTTCTTCAAGCACTTAGTACATGGAACCTTCTCAGACTTGCTGTGCACCCACTATGTCGCCTTAAGGAGATATGCACAGTAGCGTGTGAGAATTCCATAATGAGTGACCGGCTTTAAACTACAAAGTCATTACGATAATCACATGTGACACCTGCTGGGCACTTATATTGCGTATTATCACTGCAATATTTCAAGTTGCATTACGAAAAGTGTATACAGGACGGGTGTGTTTGTAAACCATGAAATTTACTTTCACTGCGCTTACAAGCAGAGGAAGTACTTTCTACTGCATTCATTAGCAGAAGCGTCCCCGTATAATTAAATAAAAAAAAGCAGAGGCATGACCATGTAGTAGAAAATCCGCTTGCCAAGTAAACTACACGGGTTCGATCTCCACTCGCACCCAAACGACCGTGGTTCGTTTCTCACACTGAGCCAGGATTTTGAGGGGAGAAGCTCCTTGAGGCGTCGGTCGTGCGTCTCCTGTAGCCACCTCTCGTATTAGTCCTTCGAAATTTCGATAGATGGCGGTACTTGTATATGAAGAATATGTGGTGAAAAAATGCGAGGTGACGGTACTAGTGCCCATCGATCTAGTGTTCACTAGGTGGATGGACGGATGAAGAAACGGGCAGACGGAGGAACCGACAGGCAGACACGCACGAGCGGACGGATGGATGGATGGATGGATGGAGGGATGCGACAAGCGAAACATTCGTCGTTTGCCGATAAAACCCTTCGAAGCTTCGCCCCACTCATAAACATTCACTCCGTGAATATGCAGTGATTTTTTATCATTCATTTTGTTTTCATTGTTCTCAATTTTCGGGTCATGCATAAGATGATGATTTTTCACTCTTAACCGTTGACGCTGACGCCGGAATTTCTGCGAAACGAACCCTTTGACGCTATCGCGTTAAAAAGTTCCGTCTGCACCTGCCAGGAGAGAACCTCCCGTCGTTTATTTTTCTCTCTTCTGCGTTCCTCCATTTTATATTTGACTTCTGCCTCTTCAGCCTGTCCTGAACACTAGTTCACGACCAATGCGGCTAATGGGTCTCACTTGTACTTGAACATCAACAACACAGGGAGGTAAGTAAGCAAAGATGTAAAAAAAAAGTGATGTGTTCCGAGTTTTCCGCTCGAAGTGGTCGTTCGGCTGGGCCTGTGGATGACAGCTTCATAAGCATCGAAAAAAAAAACACGTGCATGGTCGACGTCTTTATTTTTTTATCAAGCTTATATGTATCACGGCTAGAGAGGAGTTCCTGCTGCCGCGGATAAAGTACCTCTCAGGCAAGGTACACGGGTGGCTTAAAAAAAAAAATCGGCAAGCTTATTAGAAAGCGTGGTACTAAGGCTAAAAAGAGCCAGCCGGCAGTGATCGAGAATTTCCGTACCACAAATAATCTGACTAGGCAACACCCCAGCCAATGTTTCTTTTATTTCGTACTTTATGTCGTTGCCCACCATCAGAATCAAATGGTTTTATTGTCCATGCTTTTTGTCATCAACGAAGAGCAGTGAATGATGTAATTTCGGGAACCAATTGATAAAAATTTGGCTATGCAGAAACGCTTACCCACAGAGGCGTCAGCCTAGATGTAAAATAGTGAGTTAACAATTCCATTGGCGAAAGAAAGCAAACACTGTGAAATAAACCACATAAAATTCTAAAGTGGTAGCTCAATTTTTTTTGTCACGCTGTGGGACGCTAAATAAGTTAAGTCTCTAAAGAGTTACTTATCGAGGCATGTCCAAGGTTATCAAGCACTCTTATCCGCAGTGGTCAGTTGATTGGATCTTCGTATCACAGATGAGTTTTCAAAAAGGTGGCTTTCCGACGTCTTTGTTCATGTCATAAGTACCATGGTTTTGGCACTTAATCTTAGAAAAAAAGTGGTCTTCTTTCGAGCCTAATTACACGCCGCTGTTCAATGGTCGCTGCAAGACACGTGTCAGAGAGTAAGAGAAATTATAAAAGCTGTACATTTTACTTGTGCAAGGCAATTCATTGTATTCAGGTGGAGCCTTCACTTGTGATCTCGCTGTGCGTAGAGCAAGCGTCCTGACTCCAGATTTTCATTCTTTCTGAACAGGACCTGAAGTGCAAAGTTTTCACATTTACTTGCACATTACGGAAGTGTAGGCCCCATGCATATGAAGAAGCAATGTCTTACCGTGTGCGTGGTGTTCTTTTTTCTCTTTCTACACATTTAAAATTCTCCTATGATTTTCCCAATGGTAGGGCAGCATACCAGTACTTTTCATTGGTTAACAATGTTCCTTCCTTTCCCGCCTGCATCTCCCTTCCCTTCTTTCCAAATGCAAACTTCCGCACGAATGTTTGTACACCATTACCAGTCTCTATTTTTATTATACAGTTGAAGACACATTGTACAGTTGAAGGCATATTGTCTTCCTCAGACGTGAGGGAAATGTCAGGCAGTATTCGGACTTGTCGTCCCCATGTTGTCCTCTTTAAGGAGGTACTAAGCTGTTTATGTTATACACAGGTTGTTTCAAATAGTTTTTTTATTAAAACTCAAGAACCTATATTCATTTTTTAATCTACGTAAATGACCTTCCTTCCGGCATTTCATCAACGGTTCGGCTTTTTGCTGACGACTGCGTCATCTACCGTCGCATATCAACTCCCGAATATCAGCTAATACTACAGCAAGATTTACACATCATTGATAACTGGTGCGCTCAGTGGATGATGAGGCCAAATACTTCCAAATGTAAGTTCATGCCTGTCTCACGAAAACACACTAACGTCATCCATCCGTATTCATTAAACTCAACAGTGTTATCCCAAGTGGATTCTTACCGATACCTGGGCGTTGTAATTACAAGCAGACTAACCTGGACCGAGCATATTACCAAACTAGCTGCCGATGCCTCAAAAACTCTTGGCTATCTTAGGAGATCATTGTCATTATCACCTGCAAGCCTTCGCTAATTGGCCTTTGAAACTTTTGTTCGTACTAAAATGGAATACGCATCTGCAATTTGAAGCCCTCATCAGATATACCTAATTAACATTCTTGAATCTGTCCAAAATCGTGCCGCCAGATTCATCTCCGCAAATTACGACAAACAAGCAAGGATCAGTCAAATCAAATCATCCCTCGGTCTCCCTGTTTTGTCAGCTCGACGCAAAATTTCACGTCGCTGTCTTTTTCACAAACTTTACTACAGCTGTCCTCACCTACATGGTTCACTTTTACTTCCGCCTGTCCGAACATCTCGTCGCCTATTTGATTCCCTTAGTATCCAACGTCTGTTTGGTTCTACTAACGCTTTTAATAAATCATTTCTTCCTACGGCTATCGATGAGTGGAACGGTTTGACGGATGCTATTGTCAGCGAACAAGTTGCTGTTAAGTTTAGAGATTTATTACTAGCTACCCTTGACTCTTAATCGCTGTTTGTCTTTCTTTGTTGTTTGTTCTCTGCCGCCTGTATATTTTTGACCGCGAATTGAATGTTGAATATTTCGTTTGACATGCTCTGTTTTCTTTTTTGTTTTTTGTTGCTACCTGTATGTTTTAGTAATTCTAAAACTGTAACCATGAACTGCATTTTCATTGAAATTTGTACTTGGATTGTTCCCCCCCCCCCTTATGTAATGCCCCGAGAGAGGCCCTTAAGGGTAAAATAAATGATGATGATGATTTTAATAAACTTAGGGTGTGAAGAAAAATTGAAATACTTCTTTTTTTTTCATAAGTTAATACGTGTTAGGTCAATCCGAAGGTACATGGTAAAAAGGGCGACGTATTTATTTCTACGACATTAACAAAAGATAAGGGAAACTCCTCATAACTCCTGTCACCTTTCCACCACTTATTCTCGAAAAGAAACTTATATTTTAATATTGCAGAATTGAAATGAAAGGCTATAGCATGTGACTAATTTTTGGAAAAACGTCATTCAGTACGTTGGAGACATGGGTTAATGAAATAGGTCCTACAGTGATATATATATATATATATATATATATATATATATATCATGGAGGATACAATGAATTCCAACTAATCAGTGACTTACACAATTTTGAAAGAAGCATGCGTTTACGCGAATACTTTCACAATCAGCCTCCATCTATCAAAACAGCATTTTTTTCAACTAAGCACTGGACTCCCCCTTGCCAAAGGGATAAATGTCTCGATATTTACATCCGAGCAGTGCAGCGAGATGTACTCGAAGCATACAAAAAGCAATCGCCGTTTCACCGCAACCTAAGCGACAAAGAAAAACAAGCGATCCAGACCCTGGCTTCTCGAGACGACATCGTCATCAAACCGGCCGATAAAGGGGGAGCAATCGTAATAATGAACAAGGCTGATTACCTTCGTGAGGCCTACAGGCAATTAAATGACCACACATTTTACAGACATTTGAGCTACGACCCAACCGAGGAATTCAAGACCAAAGTAAAAGAAACTTTAAAAGAGCTTGTAAGAAAAAATAAAGTTCCAGAAACTGTGCTTAAATCCTTAATCCCCCTGAGTCCGGTAGCTGGTAGATTTTATCTGCTTCCTAAGATTCATAAACAAAATAATCCAGGCCGGCCAATAATTTCAGGAATAGGAACCATTACGGAAAGCCTGTCTGGATATGCAGACAGCCTAATTAGTTCAATTCCTCCTAACTTTTCTTCATATGTCAAGGACACTAATCACTTTCTGCGTGACATTGTAAATATGCGTGTTCCGAGTGAGGCTCTTCTGGTCACACTAGATGTGGTGTCACTGTACACAAATATACCCCATGCGGACGGGATTCATTCTGTACTCCAAGCATACAATGACTTGGTAAATGACAAACCCATCGACGGTTGCACCTTGGGCACTATTTTATCACTGATACTCGAGCTTAACAACTTTGAATTTAACGGTGAACATTATGTTCAAACCAGCGGCACCTCTATGGGCACAAAAATAGGTCCCAATTATGCGAATATCTTCATGGGCATTCTAGAAAATAACTTTCTCGCCACTCGTGACCTTAAACCACTTTATTACAAACGCTTCATTGACGACATTTTCTTAATTTGGCACCATGGTGAAGCGGCATTACATTCTTTCATTGCAGACTTTAACAAAGTAGAACCATCCATCTCCTTTTCCCACTCTTATTCACCAGTCACCATAAACTTCCTTGACGTCAATGTAGCTTTAAGCAATGGAAAACTAACGACAAACCTATACAGGAAGCCCACTGACCGACAAAGATATCTTCATTTTAAAAGTAGCCATGTCAAACACTGCAAAACAAGTATCCCCTATAGCCAAGCTATCCGTTTTAAAAGAATTTGTTCGGACAACAGGGATTTCACTCGCAACTGTGACCAGCTCCGTAAAGCATTATTCGAACAACAATATCCTTCACAAATAATTGACGACGCTCTCCAACGGGCCAAATGTCTCGATCGGAAAGAGCTCATCAGTAAAGACAAGCGATTAGCGCCACCTTCCCGAACCAACCTCGTTCTAACGCATTCTGCATCTATTCCTAACGTGTCGCATATAGTCAGAAAGCATTACAACATACTGACACAGAGCGATCGGCTTAAGGACATTTTCACTGAATCACCGCGGGTTGTATATCGGAGATCAAGGAACTTGCGCGACATGGTAACTTCTTCCAAGACTAGATTCATTGCTTCCGTTGGTTGTCACCCCTGTAAAAAAAACGCGATGTAAAGTTTGTGCGCACATAACCACTGCAACTGTTGCTAAAAGCACGGCATCTGATTTGATTTGTGGGGTTTAACGTCCCAAAACCACCATTTGATTATGAGAGACGCCGTAGTGGAGGGCTCCGGAAATTTTGACCACCTGGGGTTCTTTAACGTGCACCCAAATCTGGGCACACGGGCCTACGACATTTCCGCCTCCATCGGAAATGCAGCCGCCGCAGCCGGGAATCAAACCCGCGACCTGCGGGTCAGCAGCCTTGTACCTTAGCCACTAGACCACCGCGGCGGGGCAAAAGCACGGCATCTAACTTTTCACTTAGGATTAAAGGGGACTTAAACTGCGATAGCAGCAACATCATTTACTTACTTGAATGCTCAATCTGCCACATGCAATACATCGGTCAAACCGAGACATCTTTTCGCATCCGTTTCAACAACCACAAATCACACGTAAACAGTTTGCCACATCTTCCATTGTCCAAGCATTGTCATCTACCAGGTCATTCGTTTGACAAAATTATGGTAACACTTTTAGAATCTGGCTTTAAATTGCACCATGATCGCGAAATTCGAGAATCGTTCTTGATTCACAAGTTCAACAGTCTGTTATCCGGCATTAATGAATGCGTAGGAAAAGTGTCATGCCTTTCTACGATGCCCTGACGTCCGAAATTTTAAAAAATATTTAAAGAAGCATCCCTGAAGCATAATATACTTCCTAAAGGTTGTCACATATTTATTTTTTTCATGCGTGATCCTCGTCGTCAATGGTGAATGTTAAAAATGCCTTTTACATGCCCACAATCTTGTCTATTGTATTAGATTTGAATGGTTTGTAGTGTAGTCACGGCTGTTTAAAAGAATTTTTGTGACACTCACATGCTGATCGCACGTGTTTTGTACTGACGTGTTCATGCCTGCCCATAAAAGCGGCCACATACTCGTATTTCTGTTAATCCTGACGAAGGCCGTGCCACGGCCGAAACGTAGAGTAAACAATTATCAAATTTTCGTAAGTGTGCTCCTTCATTCTTAAATATATATATATATATATATATATATATATAGCACTACGGCAACGCTACGGACACTCAACCACCATGCCTGCCTATATATATATATATATATATATAAGTCAAGTAGATCCTCCAAGAGAACGGTAACAACGGAAGTGTTTAATTCGACAGTTTCGGCCAGAGTCTGGCCTTCATCAGGAGTCATGGTACATTCTGTTTGCGCTCACATTTATAGTATTTTGGGTAAAAAATGAGAGGGAAGGAACGAAAAAAAAAAAAAAAAAAAAAAAAAAAAGAACAGAAAGAAAGAAAGAGTTTGAAAAACGAGAGAGGAAAGGATATCCAGAAAGTTCCAGGTTCCACTGTGCTTCGCGAGTGGCGTCGTCAGTGTGTATTTTCTTAGTATTGCGTTCAGTGCAGTTTGGTGGCGGTCCCTTTATTGTAGACGGGGCCTGGCTAAGGTAAGGGCTTGCGTGTCGCGAAAAATGCTTTTTTTATTATTATTTTTTATTTTTTATTTTTTAAAGACCGTCACTAATTCGGCGTCGGGGACAGCGTTCCGAGGCTCCAGGAAGTCGGCGCGGGAGAAAATGTTTCTTAAGGCGCTGTCTGTCGTTTTGAATGCTATTTTGCTCTGCGAATCCGCGTTTGGGGGTTTTAATTGTGTATGGGGTGGCCCTTCTATATGTCGGGCTTTGTTGTCGAAATGCGGGAAGGGTTTCCAAACTGCGAGAAAGGACGTTTGAAGTGATTGCTATTTGTACTGGGAAACCGCGTTCGGGGCGTTTAGTTGTGTATGTGGATGTCGGGCTTTGTTGCCAAAATCGGGGAAGGGTTGCCAAAAGGCGAGAAGGGGCGTTTGAAGTGATTGCATTTTGTTCTGGGAATCCACGTTCGGGGCTTTTAGTTGTGCATGCGGTGACCCTTCGACAAGTCGGGCTTACAACTATTGTTCGGTTATTCAGAGAAATAGAAATAGACGACAGTGGTTCACTGAAACACGCAAAGATATTTGTAGTTGTCCAGTCCTCGTCGCCGCCACAGTGCCGCGAAATCTTGAACTGTTATGATTACAATTATAAACTTACATATACACACATACACCCCCATACATATGCGCATATGCATAAGTACATATACACATATAAATGCATATGTATATATTATAGTGCTTTGATTGCTGCAAGTGTACCCGGACTTTCATTTATGCCTTTTTCGAGGGTGTTAAATCGGTGTATGAGGTATGATTCACGTTGTTCACGTTCCCGGTTTGATTTAAATCCTGTTTCTAAAAGTGTGACTGACAATTTGTCGAAGGAGTGGCCGGGAAGGTTAAGGTGTTTTGATAGAGGTAGATTCGGCGCTGATTTCGCGTGGGCTCTGTGATTATTGAAACGAATCCTAAAGGGTGTTTCCGTTTGTCCGATGTATTGCATGCCGCACACGTTGCATTCAAGTAGATATACCACATTAGGGGAATCGCATGTTAGATTTCCTCGTATGTTAATTGAAAAGTTGGATTGTGTGCTGCTTGCCTTGCTTGTATCTCGCATCGCTTTGCATACAAAACATCGAGGCTTCAGACAAGGTCGGCATGAACTGTCGGAAGTTGAAGTATTGATTTGGGAGTTTACAAGTGTGTCTTTGAGGTTGCGTGTTCGTCGGTAAACGACGCCAGGAGCAATCAATCAACAAAATGCAATCACTTCAAACGCCCCTTCTCGCCTTTTGGCAACCCTTCCCCGATTTTGGCAACAAAGCCCGACATCCACATACACAACTAAACGCCCCGAACGCGGTTTCCCAGTACAAAATAGCAATCACTTCAAACGTCCTTTCTCGCAGTTTGGAAACCCTTCCCGCATTTCGACAACAAAGCCCGACATATAGAAGGGCCACCCCATACACAATTAAAACCCCCAAACGCGGATTCGCAGAGCAAAATAGCATTCAAAACGACAGACAGCGCCTTAAGAAACATTTTCTCCCGCGCCGACTTCCTGGAGCCTCGGAACGCTGTCCCCGACGCCGAATTAGTGACGGTCTTTAAAAAATAAAAAATAAAAAATAATAATAAAAAAAGCATTTTTCGCGACACGCAAGCCCTTACCTTAGCCAGGCCCCGTCTACAATAAAGGGACCGCCACCAAACTGCACTGAACGCAATACTAAGAAAATACACACCGACGACGCCACTCGCGAAGCACAGTGGAACCTGGAACTTTCTGGATATCCTTTCCTCTCTCGTTTTTCAAACTCTTTCTTTCTTTCTGTTCTTTTTTTTTTTTTTTTTTTTTTTTCGTTCCTTCCCTCTCATTTTTTACCCAAAATACTATAAATGTGAGCGCAAACAGAATGTACCATGACTCCTGATGAAGGCCAGACTCTGGCCGAAACTGTCGAATTAAACACTTCCGTTGTTACCGTTCTCTTGGAGGATCTACTTGACTTATTGCAACGCTACGGCCATTTTCGCCACCATGCCTGCCTATATATATATATATATATATATATATATATATATATATATATATATATATATATATATATATATATATATATATATATACTTCTAAATTATACTTCTAAATATATACTTCTAAATATATATATACTTCTAAATTCACAGATAAACCCAAAAAAGTGGATGGAGGGAGTGCCGCTGTAATAGCTCAGTGGTTAGAGCATCGAACGCGTAATTCGAAGGTCGTAGGTTCGATTCCTGCTTACAGTTGGTAATTTTTTCATCCACTTTTCTATCTTCTTATTTACATTCCATTAATGTTAATAACTTCCCCTGTACATTCCTTGGCATTACTGTCTGTTATATCTCATTATTATTGTGTTAAAAACACGGAAAAACGAGCCCTTAGGTATACACTTCTTTCCCTTATTTCATTGAACGAGGGTCTCGTACTGGCAGACTTGGTGTGTTTAGGTTGTATAAGAGGGACAATTAATCAGCTGCCCGCTCATAATAAGTTCACGTGCTACGTGACGCCAAACATGCGCATAAGAGTGTTTTCACACTCGTTGTTTGGCTTATAGATGGCGCTGACTGTCGCTCCTACTTCTAAATTCACAGATAAACCCAAAAAAGTGGATGGAGGGAGTGCCGCTGTAATAGCTCAGTGGTTAGAGCATCGAACGCGTAATTCGAAGGTCGTAGGTTCGATTCCTGCTTACAGTTGGTAATTTTTTCATCCACTTTTCTATCTTCTTATTTACATTCCATTAATGTTAATAACTTCCCCTGTACATTCCTTGGCATTACTGTCTGTTATATCTCATTATTATTGTGTTAAAAACACGGAAAAACGAGCCCTTAGGTATACACTTCTTTCCCTTATTTCATTGAACGAGGGTCTCGTACTGGCAGACTTGGTGTGTTTAGGTTGTATAAGAGGGACAATTAATCAGCTGCCCGCTCATAATAAGTTCACGTGCTACGTGACGCCAAACATGCGCATAAGAGTGTTTTCACACTCGTTGTTTGGCTTATAGATGGCGCTGACTGTCGCTCCTACTTCTAAATTCACAGATAAACCCAAAAAAGTGGATGGAGGGAGTGCCGCTGTAATAGCTCAGTGGTTAGAGCATCGAACGCGTAATTCGAAGGTCGTAGGTTCGATTCCTGCTTACAGTTGGTAATTTTTTCATCCACTTTTCTATCTTCTTATTTACATTCCATTAATGTTAATAACTTCCCCTGTACATTCCTTGGCATTACTGTCTGTTATATCTCATTATTATTGTGTTAAAACACGGAAAAACGAGCCCTTAGGTATACACTTCTTTCCCTTATTTCATTGAACGAGGGTCTCGTACTGGCAGACTTGGTGTGTTTAGGTTGTATAAGAGGGACAATTAATCAGCTGCCCGCTCATAATAAGTTCACGTGCTACGTGACGCCAAACATGCGCATAAGAGTGTTTTCACACTCGTTGTTTGGCTTATAGATGGCGCTGACTGTCGCTCCTACTTCTAAATTCACAGATAAACCCAAAAAAGTGGATGGAGGGAGTGCCGCTGTAATAGCTCAGTGGTTAGAGCATCGAACGCGTAATTCGAAGGTCGTAGGTTCGATTCCTGCTTACAGTTGGTAATTTTTTCATCCACTTTTCTATCTTCTTATTTACATTCCATTAATGTTAATAACTTCCCCTGTACATTCCTTGGCATTACTGTCTGTTATATCTCATTATTATTGTGTTAAAAACACGGAAAAACGAGCCCTTAGGTATACACTTCTTTCCCTTATTTCATTGAACGAGGGTCTCGTACTGGCAGACTTGGTGTGTTTAGGTTGTATAAGAGGGACAATTAATCAGCTGCCCGCTCATAATAAGTTCACGTGCTACGTGACGCCAAACATGCGCATAAGAGTGTTTTCACACTCGTTGTTTGGCTTATAGATGGCGCTGACTGTCGCTCCTACTTCTAAATTCACAGATAAACCCAAAAAAGTGGATGGAGGGAGTGCCGCTGTAATAGCTCAGTGGTTAGAGCATCGAACGCGTAATTCGAAGGTCGTAGGTTCGATTCCTGCTTACAGTTGGTAATTTTTTCATCCACTTTTCTATCTTCTTATTTACATTCCATTAATGTTAATAACTTCCCCTGTACATTCCTTGGCATTACTGTCTGTTATATCTCATTATTATTGTGTTAAAAACACGGAAAAACGAGCCCTTAGGTATACACTTCTTTCCCTTATTTCATTGAACGAGGGTCTCGTACTGGCAGACTTGGTGTGTTTAGGTTGTATAAGAGGGACAATTAATCAGCTGCCCGCTCATAATAAGTTCACGTGCTACGTGACGCCAAACATGCGCATAAGAGTGTTTTCACACTCGTTGTTTGGCTTATAGATGGCGCTGACTGTCGCTCCTACTTCTAAATTCACAGATAAACCCAAAAAAGTGGATGGAGGGAGTGCCGCTGTAATAGCTCAGTGGTTAGAGCATCGAACGCGTAATTCGAAGGTCGTAGGTTCGATTCCTGCTTACAGTTGGTAATTTTTTCATCCACTTTTCTATCTTCTTATTTACATTCCATTAATGTTAATAACTTCCCCTGTACATTCCTTGGCATTACTGTCTGTTATATCTCATTATTATTGTGTTAAAAACACGGAAAAAACGAGCCCTTAGGTATACACTTCTTTCCCTTATTTCATTGAACGAGGGTCTCGTACTGGCAGACTTGGTGTGTTTAGGTTGTATAAGAGGGACAATTAATCAGCTGCCCGCTCATAATAAGTTCACGTGCTACGTGACGCCAAACATGCGCATAAGAGTGTTTTCACACTCGTTGTTTGGCTTATAGATGGCGCTGACTGTCGCTCCTACTTCTAAATTCACAGATAAACCCAAAAAAGTGGATGGAGGGAGTGCCGCTGTAATAGCTCAGTGGTTAGAGCATCGAACGCGTAATTCGAAGGTCGTAGGTTCGATTCCTGCTTACAGTTGGTAATTTTTTCATCCACTTTTCTATCTTCTTATTTACATTCCATTAATGTTAATAACTTCCCCTGTACATTCCTTGGCATTACTGTCTGTTATATCTCATTATTATTGTGTTAAAAACACGGAAAAACGAGCCCTTAGGTATACACTTCTTTCCCATATATATATATATATATATATATATATATATATATATATATTTATTTATTTATTTATTTATTTAGATGCAGACATGGTGGTTGAGTGGCCGTAGCGTTGCAAGTAGTCAAGTAGATCCTCCGTGAGCGGTCACAACGTGGTTTATTTCGATGTTTCGGCATAGAGTCTGACTTTCATCAGGATTGAGGGTACAGTTTGTGGGTGCTCAGCTTTATACAATCTTAAATTAGAGGGGGAGAGAGAAAAAGAAGAAAAAAGGAAAAAAAAAGAAAAAAGAGGAAAGGAGAGAAAAGAAAAAAAGGAAAAAAAGGAGAATATAAGGTGGGCTTCCCGGGCACCCCCTTTTCCTCTTCCTTCCCCTTCCCCCTCCATCTCTGTCCCTGTTCTCCTTTTCACCTTTAGGATGTAAGCGGTCTGTGTATCCTTCCTTTCACTAACGCAGTGTTCCCGACCAGACGGCGCCTCCTGGCTCTGGCGGTTGGGTGTGGGGGAAAAAGAGCTTTTTTTTAGGTAGTTTAAGCCTTTACCTACAGAGCGCCCTGATGACCTTTCGTCGTAGAAAGGTGGGCGCCGCATATCACCGCAGAGGATGGCAAGTGAATTCAATGGCGATTTTTGCCGGTTTCTCGATTACGCGTGCAGTAGGGGCCTCCCGACTGTGCACAGGGTTGCTGTTGGACATGCCATGCTTGGCATAATTCATTGGATAGTGAGGTAAAAACAGAAACAGACGACAGCTGTCCTTAGGAGGAGTAGTGAGACTTCAAATTATTTTGAGTTGTCCAGTGCCCTTCGCAGATGCAGTGCCGCGCACTCAGTTATTTTTTCATTATTGCCGTTATTGTTTTGTAATTCTTTAATTGCTGCAATTGCTCTTAGAGACGAGATTTAAATGAAACGGAGAACTTGAACAGCGAGAGTCATACTTTATCCACCGATTTAACACCCCAGGAATAAATGAGAAAGAATCTGGGTACACGCGCAGCAATTTATATATATATATATATATATATATATATATATATATACATATATATATATATATATATATATATATATATATATATACATATATATATATATATATATATATATATATATATATATATATATATATATATATATATATATATATGTTGCGAGGCACTCAGTTATTTATGTTTCGTTTTCTAAACATAAACAATCATACTTTGCTGGATGGTAATACCTTTTTTGATAAATAGCGAACAAGTCATTTAATACTTTTCTTTATAGATATATATTATTCTTTCGTTTAGCTCGTATTGAATTAAAATGTAACTGATAGGTGCCTGATTGGTATATATAGGCACTAGTTGTGAATAAAAGGCTGCTATCTGGACACCGACTGTCCGAACCTACGTCTCGAAAAAGCCCATTGAACAAATTCATCAAAATGAAAACGATACCTTTGAACATGGCTTTAGCTACCTAAATAGCCTAGATGTTATTTGACCGCAAAGTGATATCTTTGTAAACATACATTTGATCGTTCGTGAGCGCTAGATGACTGGCTATACTGTGACCGTTAGTGACTACTACGTGTCAAAGTTTTGAGACTGAATATTAAGTGACTACATGGCTGAGTAAGAAATGATGGGGAAATAATTGGTATTTGACTATTTCAAATTTTATGCCTCATTCGTTAGATATTTCTTCGTGGTGCTATTAAGTGTCTATAAACATTTGTAACAAGCTCATTTAAGTCATATTCACGCTTTTGTTGTGATGACCCCTTGGTTTGCCTTACGCCACATTTTATTGGCAAATAGATATGCCCTGTCATATGCTAGATAGTCATACGCCAGATCGTCATATGCAATACTTTATGAATGGGTATATATCTACTGTACCTTATTCAAACGTTATCCTGCAAACGATCATTTGAATAAATCACAGCAAACAATCAAAAGGGCAGGTTCAGTTTTCATAACGTATTACATCGTGGTGGCTAGGCATTTTTTTATAACATATGAGTATTCATTATTTAGTTCTTAACTTCTTCCCCGCAATAACTTTTTTTCATGGCGTCGGTATGCTCTACGACATAAGTTAAATTAAAGAAATTGTTGTGTCCGAGTTACGCACGTGCGCTTGTTACAAGGCCCGGATATTAAGTCATCGTTGCTGGTAAGCGCTTGCTGAAACTGCTTCTCATGATAGGTACATATGTTGCTTTCGTGTATTGCTCTAAAATATTTACTTGGGCAGGAATCAGCTATCGCAATACATCTGACTCAGGGTCCGCACGTTCCAGAAGGAGGCCACTGAATTGATGTGACCTCGTGGTGTAGATCACGCAGCAACCACTGGAAAATTAAAAATGCCACAGAATTACTCATATAAACGTACCAACGAGCACCCTGACTTTGAAAAGCATTCTATTCGCGCTATATGCACAAAGGCATACCATAGAGGACACGCCATACATGTGTAATTCAAACTGTTGTTTGATTTATAACGTAAAATGGTACTACATTGTCGGCAAGAAACACACAACACCTTTTGCCTGGTACGAATGCAGCCCATGAAAGCTCCCATTAAAACATAAGTGAATGATTGAGTTAAAGTACAGCTCAATGTATTTGTAGCGTACGCAACAAATACACAGTGCACAAAGCATAATATAGGGCTTGAGAGAAACTTATTCACGGTATTTCTTCATGGAAATGTTTTCCGTGAAAAAAATTTCTTTAAAGTTTTCGGTCAGTATGGTGCTTCATTAAAATACACCACCATAGGCCCACGTTTTAGGGATACGTGTGCCTGTGCTTAATAAAACGTTTGATCGACCGCGCAAACACACCTTAGGTTGAAACGGAATGCTCTTGTTCTGAAAACGATACAACCGGTAATTCAGTCAGCCGCCGCTCTAATGCATGGTTCCCGAAATTTTAATGATCACTCGTGCGGGACTACGCTAAATACACAGACTAGGTAAAATACAATGTGCCGACAGGCGTTTATGGAAAAGCGCGCGTGTCGGATTTATGCGGGACTGTTTGATTGCGTAGGGTTCATTGCAATGACCAATACATGTGGGGCTCAAAGAGGAGACGTCGAAGTTTCAGGTGGTTTCAATGTAGCTAGAGTTGAAGTTGCTAATGAAGTGGCTTCATGAAACTTCAGGACGAAATACTGGCCGTTGGTTACGCGACATAAGGACGTTGGTTATACCTGTGGTTCCTCAGATGGGAGTATATTTCACCCGCGAATGATCATTGCAGCTTTCACTAAAGAGAAAGAGAGGGCAAGAAAAGGAAGGACGGGAGGTCAACCAGATAATGGCATTCGACTTGCTACACAGCACTGAGGGTGGGGAAATAGAGGCAAGAAAGAGGGAGAGTGTAGAGAGAAAAAAACACACACAAAAAAGAATTTAAAGTGCACTTAGGAGAAAAGAAAAACTCACACAGGAAGGGCCTTCACTAACTGTGTGCTGTGAGCTGCGAGCTGAAGTCGTGTACTTTAAGGAGTTCGTCACAAGCCTTATTATATCTCCTAAGTCGGGTCATTATTGCGTGTCCAACCAGTAAGTGAAAGACACTTCCACTTTTTTTTATTTCGCTGTTATTCTTCGTATATACGTTTGCTAAGCTGGGATGTGTAGAGAAATGTGTTCTCGCGCAACATTTTTTTTTTCGACGAATAGATCTCAGTAGCAATTGGAAAGGTAACGTTATAAAAATATTCTTAAACACAATATTAACACTGTGGTGGAAGAAAGAGTCTTCCGTATTTCACAGGATTCAATTCAGGTTTGCGCATATGTAAATTGTTCACTCAGATTATTAAATCACAGGTAAAGCAAAAGGTGTGTGAGGTGAATATTACATGCCGCTTTTAAAACGACGAATGAATTGGGAAAACTTGGCACTCCTTTGCTTCACTTATCTCGTTGCAATTTGTCAGCACTGTCAACGTAAAGAGCTCCCAGAGGGCTCTGCAACTTTCAGCACTGGTTGCAATTTAGTATTCTTATCATCAATGCCTCAGGATTTCCGCATGATCGATTCAATAGTGTCCCAAAAGTAAAAAAAAAAATTAGAAGCGTCCAATTAGGGATGCGTTCAGCGAACGATCACTGCTTTGGGAAAAATATTCATAAAGTATAAATGTTTTTAGTGGAGGTTACGTTTGGTCATTAGAAGAATTATGTGCGAAATAATTTTAAAGTATACAGCTGGGAACTGTTGTTAATCAATAAGTCGAAGTAATGAGGAGCTCAACGTGAGTCATTCCTACATTTTACACTGGTCAGCTGCTGTACTGAATTGCGTAGTATCAGTTTTACGGATCTGATTTTCTTGTTTTGGAATACAAAAGATTGCGCCTGAATAAACCGATAAAATTTATATGTCTGGGCACCTTCAGCCAACATACTCAAATATTTAAATGGCCCCTAAACCGTGTCATAAAATGTCAAGAACGAACGTGTGATGTCCTGACGTATCTCGGCCCGATCCATAACGTCCCTGTTTTGTTCCCATGAATTCAAGCCTAAATAATCTCTCGATTGGTGCACATAGTATGATTTCCTACCTGCATTGTGTATTACCATGTTTAGTTATGAAGCGGCCCTCGGGTGCTGCCTTTTCTAGAAAGGTTATAATGCGCAAAGAAGGTATTATTACTTGTTTTGTGCATTTTCGGCCTTGCAATCCGAGATTACATCATGTAGTCAAAAATCGAGTAATGCTAATAGGCTCAAATCAGTGTGCAAACATTGCTCAGGTGTTTTATAAATAAATCGGTGAGGTAGAAGTTGCGGCTCTTGGGAGGATAGGAAGGACGAGAAATAAGCCGTTGTATCGTCAAGGAACTCAGAGTGGTTAAGGGCTGTTCAAAATCTCCCGCACATATCAAGCATGACTTCTTGGAACGAAACAGTGAATTAGGCAGCGCACACAATCCTGGCTAATGGTTTGGTGCACAGTACTTCTAACAACTAGGAAGAATCCAGGTGCCAGTTCATTAGCGCGTGGTGATTACCTAAGCAACGCGCAACGCCACTGTTTACGCTATGTTATTATAATAGATGAGAGAATCCGACACAGAATGGCTGTGATTTCCCGTAGTCTACTACCTGTAATTACGGCAGTTTTCACTTGCATGCGTAGCGTAATGTATTTGCTGCTTGTAAGTTAATAAAGACTCTTCAGAGATTACATTGTCGCCTGGATGGTGATGTCTCAGGTCTGTGCAAGGCTTTCCTTACAAAGTAGTCGTTAGTTTGGTGTAACTATAGACGGTCTGCGTACAGGTAGCGCCTCAAGGCTGTATAAAACATGCATCGTCACTATTTCTCTTTTTTTGTCTGAGTAACCATTCCCATATTCGCGGTTTATTGTATGTTTAGGCCAACAGTATATGTAGATCCCGAACGTTTTCTGCATACATCGTTTAGAGATTTTGAAATTGATGATTTTGTGGGGTGTTCTGAGCGACAAAAAACGCTGATTGTTGATAATGGAGTTCATTGACACGTGTAGAAGTAATGCTAAATCTTTAAAGGTGCTATCAATGAACCTTTCTTTTACTGTTAAGACGTTGAATCCACGATAACTCATATTGTGCATGTTTCGGTCGTGAGCAGGTACTTCTAAGAAGAGAGGAATTTCATGAGTAAAGCTGAGAAGTGCAGGATATGTTCGCACGACGCAATTCTGTGCACTGATATGCGTGGCAATTTCGAAAATGCATTTAAATGTGTTTTTCTAACGATGTAATACATTGAATTGAGACCGCTTGGAGGAGCGACTCTGTGCGGGCTACAATAAACTGTGGTATTGTTTGTAACTTATACGTCTATCTGGCTGATTCTAAAAAGTCAGAGCATCCTAAACAGTTAAAGCGTGGGCAGCTCAGTACCTTGAGCAAATTTTAATAGGACCAAAAAATGAAGTTGCAGTGAATATGTATAGCGGCACACTATAAAGGCTTCGAGATGCATCAAAGCACACTGCGAAGGAAGGCAACGAGATCCTTAGGAACTATATAATACCCAAAAGGCGGGAGATTGAAATCCTTCCTACATATTGATGGAGATTCCAGCCAGCGACTTCAAGTTTCTTAGCTTAAGAGCATTCCAAAAGCAACGACTTCTAACAAGAAAGTGTGCCTTTTTACAACGCTAGGAAAGGAACATTTAAGCCCCTTAAAAGGAAGCACAGATTGAGTTTCGTTTTATTGGCAGCTTGTTTTTTTTTCACTGAACAGAAACTGCTGACGGTGGAAGGTCTTACTCTGAGTACAGAAGTATTGGTCTGAAAGCTGAGGTTCTAGACATTGATAAGAAAATATAGATTAGCTTGAGTATTCAGCATATAGCACAACATTTCTTTGTTTGGTTAAAAGAAGCTATTGGTGGGGCTTAACTTGGGGCACTTCAATATTGCTTTACATCATAAGTGCAATTCCCCACGTACCTCGCGATAAATAGACAGGCATGGTTGCGTTGTGCTAGGGCTCTTCTCAGAACAGGACAGCGTTAGTCGGTTCTTGCAGTACACGTATGAAATATACGTTCTTGTTAGGTTCCTACATATTTCAAGGTTCACTATAGCGTCTCTCGCCTATTTCAGGTGGCACGATACCCAGTAAGGTGTTACGTCCACTCGCAAATAAAGAAATCTTGTTATCAAGAGATGGCCGCTTCGTTGTGGCTACAGTACGACTGACACAACGACACGCAAAAGAATGCACACAGCATGGCGCTGTCTGTGGACCAAAGTTCTTTAGACGAAACAAACTTGTCTGCGGTTCATCTAATTCGACTGTTTTGTATTGGGGCCCGACTCTAGCTCAGCAAAACTACGGTTGTGAAATCACAGATGGGATTTTAGATCACATTATGTGATTATTCACCTTGCTGTGAGGCATTCATCCTTAAGAGCTACCTACGAAGTTTGTACTGGTACCCAATTACACTACAGCTGATGGTTGCGGTTTTAAACAAAGTGCTGTATTTGATAGTTCG